>RZGM01000006.1:0-573735 GCA_027886205.1 Fusarium piperis | reverse complement strand
ATTATCGCGATCGCATGACCTTAGTGTTTTTGGGTAAAAAGGTGGTCGGTTGGAGGGGGTGGTCGGTTGGGGTGGGTCCGACGTTACCGTTCACAACAAGCGTCTCTGGCGCCAGAAAAAAACAGGCTCGTACGCTCCATTGTCAGACTCTGTGAAAAAGCCTCGAATGCTTCTTTGATCATGTGCTCTTGTTCGATGCAGATGCCCCGCAGAGCCCGCCTGGGCTAAGCCCGGATAGGTAGCCACCCTGTGACCACCGTCGATGCAGCCTGCAAGTCACGCATTGTCACGCGCCAAGGGACGTGCTTCTCTAAATCTACACTTTGGCTTGAGAACCTCGTTCTTCCAGTCCTTCTCACTCGCAACCTCTCTATTAAAAAAAGGACACAGCCCAGGGCGGCTCAAGGGAACAGAGACCTTCTCTAGGCTCTCACCTGCTTGCTGGCTTTCCATTATTCCTGTCACCCGCGGGGCCGGGCCTTGAGGTCCTTCCCTTTCCTTGTTCGCCTCTCGCTCGCCTTTGATATCGAGCCGCTTATCATCGTCTCCATTTCAGCCAACCTTGAGCCCTCTCAGCACAAAACAAGCACCTTGCACTTCTCGCCTCTGCGCCCAAGTGTTTGTACCTCGCTCGTTGCTCTTTTGCGTCGCACATTTTCTCGCACTTCATACCTGCTCGCTCGTTGCGCCCGCAACCACGTGACAGTATTTCTTGTCATGAGAGCGGCACTTGTTCTCATGAACCCGACTCTGACCCACGAAACACCTCTCGCGAATTTGACCCTTACTCTACAACCTGCCGCCTGCCACCTGCGGCCTTCATAAAGAGATGGCTACAAATGGTGAGTTGATCTTGTGAGCGAGATGAGACCAGATTAAATGAATTCATTTCATCTCGTCCGTTACTCCGTCCTAACATCTAACGTCATGTCCAGGCCAGTCATCTCGCTCCGCCAACGCCGTGCCCTCATGGAATCCCGCCGCGCTGCTGCAGCCAAACCGCAAGACCCCTTCGAGTCCGGATCTCACCAACCCCGCCCACAGGCAGTTCTCGTCGTCCCAGAATCTTCAAAGAAATCTACAGAGACCGCAGGCCAATAACCCCGTCGTCTTTCAGTTCTCAAGTCCAAATGATACCCCGTCTGCCGGTCCATCTAGTCGATCATCCACCCCAGGAAGCAGCTACACGAACGGAACCAATGGCGCCGGTGGATTCATTGAGCGTATGAACAACATTCAGCATCGTTCAGTAGTTCCGCAGGCCAAGCGACGACGAGTGGAGGACGGAGAAGGCTCTCATGATGGTCAAGCTCCCACGATTCGTGGCGGGAGCGGGATTTTAGGAGGTTATGTCCAGGAGAAGCGCAGAGAGGCCAACAGCTCAACTGCCTCACCTGCCATGACGGTGGACCTCACGAGTGGTATGTCCAAATACTCGCCACCCCTTGTGCTTGTTTGCTAACCTGCTCAGGAAACGATGATGAAGAGGTAGTCATACAAGACCCTCGCGACGAGGAGGTTTGCTATGGTATGATCAAGGCGGCGCTGGGCTGCAGCCGAGTTCCCTCGCCAAAGCCAGGCTCTGTGCAGAGCCTCTGGGGCCCAGGCTACCAACCCGCTATCAAGGTCGTACTCAAGAGGCAGGTGGGCGATACATCGTTCAAAATACAAGCATACGACCACACGCGGCAGATCATTGGTCTCGTTGAAGCTGCAAGTGCCCGTGCTGTTGCTCCTCTTCTCGACTCGAATATTCATTTGAGAACAGAATGCCGGATCCCGCCACAGCCTAAGCAACCCGGCGAGGAACCTGGCCAGCCGACTTCTCGATCTTACACTCTGGACATTGTCATGTACGGGCCCGTCAAGTATGCGCGCAACGTGGGCACACACCTGAGCAAGTACAACCAGAAGCTGCTCGCTCCCTACCTGGTCCAGAAGGGGATCCGCGTCCAGAACCCTCACGTTCTCGAATATCGTCCCCCGGCCCCGAGGTCATATTCTTCCACCAATTCCTCAGCTGATGGACAAGGGGGTTCCTTCACCAGCACCGTCACCAGTCGTACCGTTGAGGAGATTCGTTCAGAAGTTATGGGCGTGTTCGACTCCCTCACGCGAAACGACGATCTGCCAGAAATGGACCCTTCCCTAGACATCCTCACACCTCTGCTTAAGCATCAGAAGCAAGGATTGTTCTTCATGTCAACCAGGGAGCAGCCTCGAGACGTGCAGGCGCAGGAAAAGACCATGGTATCTTTCTGGCAGGACAAGACGGGCCCGGCTGGACAAAGGCTGTTTCTCAATGTCATCACTGGGCAGACCCAATCCAGACCGCCGGCAGAAACTCGAGGTGGAATCCTGGCTGATATGATGGGTCTTGGTAAGACGTTGAGTATTCTCTCACTAATCACATCCTCGACCGATAAAGCACTCGAGTGGGAGCAACGAGCTCCGATCCAGCCAGAAGCTCCAGAGCAAAGGCAGTCGAGGCATGATGTTCTCGCCCACCAGCCAAGCCTTGCCTTGACGCCTTTGATGCGAAACTCCAAGGCTACTCTGCTCGTCTGCCCTCTGAGCACAGTGACCAACTGGGAGGAACAGATCAAGCAGCACATCCGGCCTGGTGCTCTCAGCTACCACATCTACCACGGGCCTAACCGAATCAAGGATCCTGCGAGGCTGGCCGGCTTTGACCTCGTCATTACTACATACGGCTCTGTTTCGAACGAGCTCAGCTCTCGCCGGAAGAAGAAGGATGGGCTGTACCCGCTGGAGCAGCTTGGATGGTTTAGAATTGTGTTGGACGAAGCACATATGATTCGTGAACACACGACTCTACAATTCAAGGCGATATGTCGACTGCAGGCCGATAGACGCTGGGCTGTCACTGGAACCCCCGTTCAGAATCGACTTGACGACCTGGCAGCCCTTCTCGCTTTCCTCCGCCTCCATCCTTTTCATGATCGAACCAAGTTTCTCCGCTATATCGTGGAGCCTTTCAAAGCGTGCGACCCCGAAATCGTGCCCAAGCTACGAGTCCTTGTTGACACCATCACACTACGCCGACTCAAGGACAAGATCAACCTGCCTCCCCGAGAGGATCTCGTGGTGAAGCTTGATTTCAGCCCCGAGGAGCGGAGCATCTACGAGCTTTTCGCAAGAAACGCCCAGGATCGAGTCAAGGTGCTGGCCGGAAGTAACAATGGAAAGGCCCTTGGCGGAAACACGTATATCCACATCTTGAAGGCGATCCTGAGACTCCGACTGCTTTGCGCGCACGGCAAAGATCTGCTCAATGACGCTGATCTAGATGCCCTGCAAGGAATGTCGGCAGAAATGGCAATCGATATCGACGATGACGACGACGAAGATGACAAGCCGTCTCTGTCGGACCAGAAGGCTCACGAAATGTTTACTCTCATGCAAGAGACCAACAATGACGCATGTATCGAGTGCAGCAGGAAGCTTGGCTCTAACGAGAGCTCCAACATCGAAGCCGAGGGCCAGGATGACATTCTGGGATTCATGACCCCCTGTTTCCACGTCATCTGCCGGTCTTGCATCAAGACTTTCAAGGACCGGGTGAGATCTCTGCTGGCACCAGGCGAGACATCTGGTTATTGCCCAGTCTGCAACGCCTACGTCAAGCATGCATTTGTGCAGCTTCACCGTAGGGAGGTGGACGCGGAGCATGATGGTCCAGTCAAGACCAAGTCGCGGAGCTCGGTCAAGAATTTCGACAAGTACGATGGTCCTCATACCAAGACGCGGGCTCTGGTCGAAGAGCTCTTGCAGGCTAAGGCAGCCAGTGAGGCCAATCCTTCTGAGCCGCCTTACAAGTCTGTTGTCTTCTCGGGCTGGACCTCGCACCTGGATCTTATCGAGTTGGCCCTCAATGCCGCTGGAATCAAGTTCACCAGACTAGACGGTAGCATGAGCCGCACACTCCGAACATCGGCCATGGACAAGTTCCGCGAGGACAACACAGTCCATGTCATCCTCGTCTCAATCATGGCTGGTGGACTGGGTCTGAACCTGACAGCGGGCAACAGCGTGTACGTGATGGAGCCTCAGTACAACCCGGCGGCAGAGGCTCAGGCTATCGACCGAGTCCATCGACTGGGACAGAACCGACCTGTCCGTACGGTTCGGTACATCATGCGCGATAGTTTCGAGGAGAAGATGCTGGAGCTTCAGGAGAAGAAGATGAAGCTTGCCAGCCTCAGTATGGACGGACAGAGCAAGACGCTGGATAAGGCCGAGGCCGCTCGGCAAAAGTTGATGGACCTTCGAAGTCTTTTCAAATGAGTCACGACATGCACTGCACAGTCAGTAAGTCGGCTATGCGACTGGATTGGACGGGAAGATGGACGCTGCATTGGGCAGGCGTTTTTGGGTGTATTTTTTGATATTTGATTTCTTTCACTTCCCCTCTCTTGTTCTCTTCTCTCTGCTCACTCACAGTGAGCCGGTTCGGGCTCAACTAGCATCATCCTGGAGCGTGAGCGCGCAGGCATATATACAGGGGCTTCGTTTCGTTTAGTTGTGTGCTACTAGGTTGGCAAAGGGGGGGACGGCATACACCTGGCTCTCACGAGAGGTTTCTTTGCGTCATGGGAACAAGGGGTTAGATAAGATGGATGGCATGAGCGTTGAGCAGTTATCCGATACCACAAAATGCAGGCAGTTCTGGGGATTGCGTATGGCGTGGCGTACTGTTGTTGCTATTGTTGACGGGGCCTTTTTGCGTCATGAGCAGCCAAGGTTAATGATAGAAAAGGTGATGACATATAGACAGCGGGTATTTCAAGGTATTCATTGGGGAAAATGAGTTGAAGTTTCGACAAGTCAACAATGATGCAGTTGATTGATTGATTTGGTGGTATCTAAGTTTCACAATGATCCCAGTCTTGAAACCCCTATAACGCCAATCTCGTGCCCCCCCCCCCTTTTGGTGTCCATCAACCGTCACTCTCCAAGGTATCCCTCAAGCAGACTCATCCTCGTGGCGCAGGCCAGAATACTCGGTCCCCTGGTTGGCAGTGCTCAATCTCGCACACAGACTCAGGAGCACGACAGTCTCGGTGGCTGCATAGTGGTTCAGGGCGTCAAGCAGGATCTGCAGGTGACGACTAAAGTTGCCCTCCCACTTGCGGATGATCTCAAAGAGGTTCTCGATGCGGGCTTCGGCGTCGCCGGCGCCGGCGGCCGAGATGGTGGACGTGTCGTGGGCCGCTGAGCCGCGCTGGGCGGCCTTTGTGGCCTGGAAGCGCCTCCACTGATCAGCCGTCATGGTTGACGGCTTGGTTGCACCAGAGAGGTCGGGGTCTGACTTTTCGAGCTCGCGGGTGAGCCAGTTTGTATAGGCGGCGAAGATGGTACAGGTCTGCATGAGCTTGGAATGAATCTAACGAGAAGTTAGCAATGCTGTCATATCAGAGGCGTAGATTCATGATACATACCCTCAGTAGCTTGCTGTTGGTAAGCATACACTCCTTGAGGCACGTATCCAAAAAGTCGACGTGATCCTGCATCAGCTCGTCGACAGTCCGCGTAGACACCCCTGGGCTGCTCAAGTTCACGCCTGCAGCATCCTCGTTGGTGCGCAGCCGCGACATGAACTTGGTCCAGTTGGGCTCAATGACCTCGGCGGTGCAAAAGTACAGCAGCTGCTGGACAAAGACCAGCATACGCGCGCGGAGGGTCCAGACGCGACGCTTCCAGATCTCCAGGCTGCGCAGGACGCCCTTGTGCGCCCAGCTGATGCCGCTTGTCTGTGTGTGCCAGGTGTTGGAGAGCTGCGACTCGAGGTAGCGCAGGGAGAGGAGGTAGCGGAAGAGGGTCTGGTATCGCCAGACGGTCTTGCGGCTGACGACAAGGGAGACGGGGAAGGGGACAAGGTAGTCGAGCTGTAGAGAGGTGAAGCCGACGGCGTTCTTGTCGTTGTCGATGGGTTGGTTGGCCAGGGGCTGCAGCGCCTCACCCTGCTCGATACCCGTGATGTTAACGACGCGCTGCAGAGCCTTTGTGAGGGTGGTCTCGTTCATCTCGACCTTGACGTCCTCCTTGAAGGGGTCGAGGGAGACGAGACTTCCCGGCTGACGCAGCACCAGATCCAGGAGAGACTGCAGCTTGCTCGTGTTGACAGACTTGACAGGCTTGCGCAGCTCCGAGGCACCCAGCTCGAGGAAGTAGGAGAAGTAGTCGGATGGGTCGAGGAAGAAGTAGTGCTTGAGAGAGCGGAGACGAGCCGGCAGCGCATGCGTAGTGAGCAGCAGCTGCATGAGGGACTCGTTGGCGTGGGCATATGCGTTGTTGACGTTCTCGAGGAACCGGCTGTCGTCGAAAGAGACGGGTACGTCCTTTACAACCTTGCTGACATCGACACCGCCGCACTCGCGGACGACGTTTAGATACTTTCCAGCAAGCAGGACCTTGCCCTTGACGCCCTCGAGTTGCGGGGGGATATCTTGTTCCCGAATAGTATATCGCCTCTCCCAGTACTCGTCTGTATAATCCTGCTCCAGCCTCTCGCGGCGGATGCTCTTCTGTTCCTTGATCAGGAACTCGGCATGGGGATCATGAATCCCACCGTGATGAAGCCACTCGTTGAGCATCACCATGTATGGTTTGCTTGCGTCTCGCAGCAGAGTCGTCAGTAGAGCTCGAGCTGCTGGGTCTCCCGATAGGGACTCGAGGCGCTTCGTGATCAAGCCGAGAACAACTCCGCCTTTACATATCTTTTTCCCCGTCATGTTGCCGGGCACCAGCTCGCCGCCGTCTCGTAGTGTTTCCAGGATATTTTCAAAGTCATCGGCACTATCCTCGGACTCGTCCGTCTCTTCATCAAGCAGGGCGTTCTTCTTGAGGAGCTCGTGAGCCAACATGTACAGCTGTAGCATCATCTGTCTCGTGGACAGGGTGTGGATATTGAGAACATGCACCGTAAATGTGTCACTCGTGAGGAACTGCGTCTCGAGCTGTGCAATCATGACCAGGTAGTCGTGTAGAAACTTGCGTATTGACGCGCAGAGGGCGTGGTTGACGGCGCCAAACTCCTCGCGGCTCTGAACGTCAACAAAGGCCTCGAGGGCAGAGTAGTAGGTCGCCATCTTGAGCATGGACAGCGTGAGGTCCTGCAGACTAGGGTCGAGGCCTGGAAGGGTCCTGAAGCTGGGCCCGGATAACCTGTCCCTCTCCTCGTTGGGGTTGTATCCCTTGGCGAATCTGATGTACTGCCCTTCATATCCCATGAAGACGTAGAGCAGGTCTTCGACTATGGCGGCTTCTTGGAGCTCGAGGCTCAGCTCTCCCAGCGGTTTCGGCTGAGGGGCTTGTGGTACGGTCGATGCGAGGGGCGGGATAGATATTCGAGAGGCTAGAGGTGCTGTAGTATGTGGGAGGAGGGTCGCTTCTGGGTTCCATGGTGCTTGATGTATAGTCAGCCTTGATGCCATCGAATGTCCAACTAGACGTCCGTCATACCTTGAGGAGTCTCAGCTCTCGACTCCCGCTGCCGCGCCTCGGGCGTCTTGTGCCTCGGTGCTTCCGACGCAGTCCTGCTCTCTGAGGGACCTCTCCGCCGAGTGACCCTATCCGGACTCGTCGCTCGAGGCACCACGCGCTCGAGGTGAGCTTCATAGGTACGCTCCGTCACCCTCCGCTCCTCATACCTCCTCTCCTCGACATTGCGGCTCGTCGGCCTGGGGTTCCCGGACGCCGTGCGCTTATGAACGCCCGGGAAGCTCCCCGGGTGAGGCGACGGCCCCTTGCTGGACTCGGACCGCTCGCTCTTGAAGCTATCGGTTTGCCTGGCGGAGACGCGGGGCCGCTCCTCGCGGTGCTCGCTGGCGCTTGCTCGGCCCGATGCTCTGGGTGCACCGGATGACATGTTTTGACCGTCCTACATTGAGAGGGCGTCCCTACGCCGTCGACCAGATAGAAGTCTAGGGTCTTGGTATGCAGCTGCGGATGTTGGCCGGGGTTGTTGATACAGAAGCTGTAAGAGTGTGTGCCCAATCGCGCGACGACGTGACGTGGGGTTGGTCTATTTCGTCGCGTCAAAGAAATGGACGAGCTTTGTGTTACTTAGAAGTGGTGACTGGGAGCAAGACAATGAGTGTAGGTACTTTGTGTAGTATGAAATATAGAGAAAATCAATTCATTCGCATTAATTGACTTTCTTGTAGTCGTATAACTCAAGTATTGCTTTTATATGCTTGGACAAGCTCTCACACCAGGGCTCAGCCTCGTCCGACACTTGAGCTTAGAGCTGTGGCGGTAAAGGTGTGGCGTCAGCGCATCCTGTCCACTCAAAATCCAGGCTGCAAGCCCCTAGCCACTAACGCCGCAACGCGGCTACTACGTAGGCGGAGTGTTTGCCTGGTTGAGGTCCATGTTGCTCTAAACTCCACCAGAGCTCACATCCTCCCCATCGTCAATCATCATCCATCTTCGCTCTGGTCTTCCAGCCCCTCCCACCAGCTCTTCCCTGTAACGCCTGCCGAGCTCCTCCACACAAGCTCGCTCACCCGCCTGAACACCCGTCTTGCACCTTGCATCTGCTCCGCCTTGAGCCCTCTCTCCGCTCTCTCCAGCTACCACCCGTCCATCACAACCGCCAAGATGTTTATGGCAAGATCCGAATACGGCATGTCGACCCTTCCCTCTATCCTCCCGGTCGTTATTCACTCCCAAGAGCACCGCTAACCTCTACCAGACCGGGGAATCAACACCTTCTCCCCCGAAGGCCGTCTCTTCCAGGTCGAATACTCCCTCGAGGCCATCAAGCTCGGCTCCACGGCCATCGGCGTCGCCACCTCGGAGGGTGTCATTCTCGGTGTCGAGAAGCGCGTCACCTCGACCCTTCTCGAAACCTCATCCGTCGAGAAGATTGTTGAGATCGACCGTCACATTGGCTGCGCCATGTCGGGCCTCCAGGCCGACGCCCGCTCCATGGTTGAGCACGCCCGCGTCGAGTGCCAGTCCCACTCCTTCAACTACAACGAGCCCCTTCGTGTCGAGAGCTGCACCCAGGCTATCTGCGATCTTGCCCTGCGCTTCGGTGAGGGTGCCGACGGCGAAGAGACCATCATGAGCCGTCCTTTCGGCGTTGCCCTTCTCATCGCTGGCTTCGACGAGGACGGCCCCCAGCTGTTCCACGCTGAGCCCAGTGGCACCTTTTACCGCTACGACGCCAAGGCTATCGGCTCTGGCTCGGAGGGTGCCCAGGCCGAGCTTCAGAACGAATACCACAAGGTGGGCTCTTTTCTTGACCTCCCCAGCTGAACCATACCCAACTAACACCCCACCCCGTAGTCTTTGACTCTCACAGACGCAGAGACTCTTGTCCTCAAGACATTGAAGCAGGTCATGGAGGAGAAGCTAGATGCCAAGAACGTGCAGCTGGCCAGCGTAACCCGGGAGAAGGGCTTCAGAATATACACAGACGAAGAGATGGCCACCGTCGTAGAGCGGCTGCCTGCCAACTGATTAGGTTGGTTAATGATGAACAGAATCCACGAATAGACAGACAAAGAATCTTGATCTCGGCGCATCTTGGGTTGGCGTGCAACCGCGAGCTACCAAGGTATCCAGGGAAGAGGTTGTAGACAAATACCTAGGCGCCCATGGATGATGACCTCCTAAGGAAGGCCCCTCTTATGTATCATTAATGTACGGATCCAACGGGTAGCCAGAAACGATCCCCCAAGTATCTCCATTCCTACTACCCACATCACGTCTATCATTCCCTTTCCACCTTCTCCTTGCAGTTACTCCATCTGCCAAGTGCCATCTGCACCAAAGATGCGATCCATAAATTCATGTCGCGTTACAAGATATAAACAAGTAGCATACCAGATCACGCCCACCCCTTAACTCCCCCTCCAAGACCAGACCTTCCCCTACCCATCATCTTTGAGTTCCAGGAGTTCCAGATCTCGTTCGACGCTCAACAAACCGAGAGCATACGATGCTCGTTCTGACTTGGCCACCACGATCCGCTGGTCTTCGTTGGGCTCAAGTTCTTGAATGACTCGGTCAATGCGTCGTGGATTCTGCCACACGGAAATAGGCACAATGCCAGCTTCCGTCGTGCGATCATAGGGCGCGCCGCGGCCAAGCTGCGCAGCCTTGATCCAAGACGATTCGCATCCATCAGCGATCCGTCTCGCAGATTGCCAGCCCGTCAGTCGGGCGATATCTCGTAGTCGACGAACGACCCAGCGACGTTGCGCCTCATCTTGGTACTATAGCATTGTTAGCTCTGGTTCGGGGTCTGATGCCTTTCCCCAGACAACAGCCACGTACCTCGATAGCTGCTACAAACAAGCAAAAGCAGCTCTCAATGAATGCTGCGCTGACCAAAGTGGTTATCTCTGTCATCTGCGAACAGTCGTCTGATAGACCAGCTGCCACCCGGCCCAGCTTGTTCGAGTATTGCCCCGTCTGCCGCGCCGACATTCCGGCCGCCTGCATCGCAGCCGGTGGCATCGAAGGGTGAGTCCGGAAGAGGTTGATCATGCCCATATAGTAGTTCATCCAAATCCCGGCTACCGAAAATGTCCGGTATTGCATCGTCATCCCGAACGGTGAGTCTCGTTTATCCGAGTATTCCGGCCTAAGAGGTTGGAACTCAGGGCCCAAGCTGCTCTCAAAAGTCTCAAATGCATGCTTGATGGCCTCCCACTCCTGGAGGGCAGCTTGGAAGCTGGCTTCGGGGTCATGATCATCAGTTGAGTCGCTCTGTGGCGATGACCCAGCTGGGGGTGTGAAACCTCTTGGGACTTTGAAATTCCCATTCGTGGGTACAATGCCAGGGAACGCAGGCGGCGAGCCACTGCCAGCTCCAGGAGAAGGGCCTTTGGCCTGGCTTACTCTTCGTTTTCGTGACACATCTTTGGAGGCAAATTCCGCAAGGCGCCCAAGCAAGAGGATCAGGTGGTCATATGTTCCATATCTAGATCTCTAGTGTTAGAATTCCATCTGAGACCGAGCCATCGGCGGGCCAACTTACATAGCTTCCAGCTTAGAGATGCGTGCTCTAGGCGGACATTGAGACCAAAACTCGTATTCCATGCTGGGTCGGTCAGCTATGTCACTCTCGCACGCATGAATAACTCACAATAACTTGGTGCCTCCAAGCATACTTTGATACACATCCATCTTGCAGTACCACCAGTACAAGTCCCGCACGTTCTCGTATTGTTCAATATCCCTGTCAGTCACAGTGATGTTGGGCGAGTCAGCCGGTTGCTCGTTGCCTAGTCCGTAGTCATCTGGCGTGGTTCCATGGCCTGAGAGTGTGTGAAGTAGATTGTAGTCAAGATCGTTGAGTTCGCTCTGTGATGTTACCAGGAAACCGGGAAAGAAGCTGTCCATTTGATTCTGGTTCCGAGCATCCCTTTCTGCCTGTTTCAGTCGCTTCACCGGCAGGTATCTCCGTGACATCTCCTTCAAAGGTATCTCACGAAACAGAATTCTAGCACCGAATAGATGGTTGCACCATTTAGTATGATCCGACGACCAAACTTCGAAATAAGCCAGTAATAGTGTTGCTGCGACCGTTGCCGGTTGTGTGCGCCTGAGAGGTGTGTTGACGTTTCTAGCAATCCTACGTATTGCCAGATGATAGTGCTTCATAGCCGCCGTGGCTGGCATCTTTTGCAGTTTTGCTATCTGCAAGGCTGCCAGGGCAAGCATGGCATGAAGTAGCGCGGGGTGGTTCAAAGATATGACAGGGAAGGTGTCTAATCGAGGGTTAGCACTTGGCAAGACTTGTACCAGCCACAAAAGACTTACAGCTCCAAAGATTGTTGGCCGCTTTCGGAGTAGTATCGAACGCGTTCTCACCACTGTGGTCGAATGGATGCCTCTCATACAATGACATGCTCGGACCCGTCACCTGAATGAAGTGCATGAAGATAGACAACATCCTAGGATCCTTCAGTTCAGATATCCGGGCTGTTGCGGTGTAGTCAGAGAGTATGTTGCATTGGGCAAACGTGGAAAAGGCTCGAACTCGAGTGCCATTCAAGTCCCATGTGCCATTGAACTGCTTCATCACCGGTCCAAGAACCTCTCGAGGATCTCGTGTTTCATCGTCTGATTCCCCCATCGAGGCATCGTCTTCGGGAAAGTCGTAGTCAAGAGCAGATTCCGGTACTGACCTATCCGGTTCGGGTGGTTCTTTCTTGACGTGAGCGGGACTCGCTTGGCTGCCACTAGCATATGATTCACCCGCATATTGTTCACTTCTCTGTCCGTTGGTCAGAGGGCCGAGGTGGTGCGGGCGATGCTCTTGTGGAATCCTGGCGTATCCTGTGCGAGGTTCGGGTGGCATCATGCCATTATGTTGGTGGTATGAATGCGGAACAGCAGGAGCATTGAAATCGTATGCGCCAGGGGGCATCGGGCTTTGTCCGTGGGCGTAGTGCCCATAGGGTACATGTTGATGCCCATGATAGCTGAAGGAGGGTGGCTTGGGGGCTATCATGGGCAACGGGCCTTGAGACGAGCTCTTTGCCTGCAAATGACTGACAAGATGTGAAGACCCTGGGGGATACAGAGCAGGACCAAAAGGACCACCTTGTATCGCACCCATTGGGTCCTTGAAGATGACCCGCTGGCTGTAGCCCTCACATTGGCGTTTGGATTTGATGCAATTATTGCACGTCGGCCTGCCCTCGTCGCATTTGATGCGCCGTTTGCGACAAGCTTGACAAGAGTTATACGTTAGCAATGTAACTCTCGGGGTAAACACGCAGGAGTGGCGGGCTTTCAGACTCACTTAGGCAACCAGTCTTTGTCCTCTTGCGGATGTTATTCCTCTTGCGATCCGGGTCGTCTTTGCCATCATCCTGTTGGTTTGGGGCAGCAGGCGCCTTCTGAGCAGTAGAAGCTGATGCCGCTCCAGAATCTCGATCCATGGTGAAAGTGCCGCCGAGGTGCGAACTTCACAAGCTCTCGGTTGACGCAGTCCTCTGTGGTTGGCGGCTTCACATGGCGGTTCCTCACGGTTGAGTCGGGAGCAAGACCACAGTCCAAGACAGGAGTATTAGAACACACCGGCTGTGTGGACTGGGGACCGATAAGCAGAGCAATTCAATAAAGACGGGTTCGGCTCGGATGATAAAAATGGGATGAAAGCGAACAGACGGGACCAAGACAGCACTTCGGGACGAAGAAACAGCCAAGAGGGAAGATAAGAGGAGGTGTATTCGCAAATATGACTTGACGAGTCCAATAGGCCAGAGGAGGCGGGAAGGCGCATGCAATATAGGCGGATAAAGGGGAGGGAGGGGAGTAATAGAATCGTGCTCTCGAGCGTGGAAGAGGACGGGGGTGAGCAAGACAACGGCCAAGGATCTGGGATTGTCTACTATAAGGAAGCTTCTGGCGGCAGGTGCTAGAGCAACTGAAACATGTTTGTGTAACCTGAGAGTCGGTGGTTTGCCAATTGAGCTCGGGCACCGGAGCGAGGAGATGAGTAGGTCTCCTATCAAGTCTGGGCGGCGACAAGGACTGCAGCCGTCGCAGAAAGGGTGACGATCTTGTGCTCAGTGTTTTGTCTTGTCCGTGCTGTTGATTGAGCCGCCCGGTCGTCCAGTCGGGATGTCTCTGGGCCAGCTTCTTGTTTTAGCTCTTAGTCTCTCTCTTTGTTGCCAAGACGATGGACCCTTCTTTAACCTCGGAGTGTTGAAGGAGTCCGGCTGATAATGAACGGCCTCTAGTAAGGCCCAATTATTCACGTTTGCGAGACGATTGATGGGAGAACGAGAAAGGGCCGAGAAAGGGCAGCACGCGCCCCGGGTCCTGAGGGCGGCACCGTACCCGCCGCCTGTGAAGGTAGCTTAGCGGGATGTTGGGATGTGTGGAGATGAGGGTAGTGGTTTTTTGCCGTAAACTGTGGGGGGGCTCTTCGGCGATGGTGATGGTGATGGCGTCCCGAATAGGGAAGGTACACAGTGTCAAGCCAGACGCCGGATGAGACGAGTTCAAGGCCACAGATGAAAGCCAGCTCGTGTTGGTAAGCAAGGCGTTACTGGAGCCTTGAGGGTCAAGATTGAAGGTGAAGGAGATATTCAAAATCAAGGATGGAAGAGGAAGGACGTGTTGATGCGGAGGGGAAAGGCCGGCTATTCTCAGATCAGGCTGGCTCGACGTGGGCAAGAACGGAGGCACCTCCTCAGGCACGCAGGGTACCTCCTTCCTTCCCACACTCAGACTTTATTTACCGCCTCAAGGCTCAAGATTGAAATGGAAGGCGGCCAGACCAGGGAGGACGGGGCACAGCGGTGCAGTGGGTGGGTGTCACGGAAAGACAACTGAGAGACACTGCCATAGAACAGAACAGAACAGAGAGGTGAGGGAGTGAGATGAGGTGCATTGAAAAGAGAATAAATCAACTCGTTTCTCTTGTCCAGGAAAGAGGAGTTACCTCGATCCCAGGCCATATAATCCAGACTCTATCCCACTCGATCAGCATCCGAGGTATAAGGACGGGTAAACTACATGAGGCAGGGCAGCCAGTACGAGCCTCTGCAACCCAAGGTACATGCGCTAATCAGTCCTATTAGTAACAAAGGCCGCTATCCCCAGCAGATGAAACTTGGAATCACCACCAGACCAGAGATGCACCACCGGCTTGGAAACCCAGATACAGTATGGACGAGACATGGGGATAGCTTGGACCAAAACTGCCGCTTGACAATCTGCAGGCGCAAGGGCCAAGGCACTAAAACACCCACCGCTCGCCTTAGCACGACCCCAAAAACTTCCTAGAGACAGGTACCGCCGACTCGACGGCATCAGAACTACCACTCATTTAACGTGGGAGTGGATTCCTCATGCATCCATCGCATTGCGGAGGGGAGAGACAGTCCTCCTCAAGGCTAAGAACAACCCTGCCCAGCTGGCGGCGTTGCAGTACTAAGGCAGGCCTATCGTTCAAGCACCCCCGGCCGGCATCAAACCCCGAAGTATCCGTTTCCCGTTTCTCAACGGAGAGTGATGCAGATAAAGGTATTGTTGCTTCTCTCTTGCCCTGCCAACCAGCAGGACCGTCTCAGATTACCTTCTCTGCTGACACAGGTCTACCTACAAAGTAAAAGAGCATTGACAGCCCAGCCGAAGCCATCATCAAACCCTAGACGCACGGGGAAACACTACAATCCGATGGTTGCTGTCAGGACTTAGCAATCACAAGCTTAACGCCGCCATTGCCCAGTGCGACACCGTGGGGCGTTCCCTGGCCCAACCTTAACCCGACCATGCCGATCTCCATTCGTCCATCTAGGGCCCGGCATCCAACATGCCGCTCTCCTTGCGCTTGGGGCTTGCTGGGTGCCGAAGGCTCCGTACGCACATGGTAACTGCATGTATCAAAGCCGGCAGGGCAGGGCCTGTATCTTGAGATGAGCAGCACTGACCCCCCTCTAGTCCAATCCAGTCCACTCCATACGGTGCTATATCTGCCCTCATCATGGCAGCACGCAATGCAATGCAGCCACAAGCCCCCAAATCAAGCCCGTCGGTGAGCACGACACCCCTCTGGCTCCTCCTTTGCTCATACACAGTGCCCTGTAGGCTCTTGTTCTGGCAATTCCAGCCCTAAATAAGGCTCGATGACGGACTGGGCGTCTCCCACCACACCACCACACGGCCTTGGACCGCTGCTCTCAACTCGAGCTTGAGGCCGACTAACGTTACAGTACGTAAAAAGATTAGCGAATGGTTTTTCGTACATCTTGGGCCTTTTCCTCGGGACCGGAGCTACTTGGCCGAGCTCCTTCCACCTTCCGTCGGTCGGGCCCTTCTCGGACGGGTTCCCCTCCCGCCCGCGGACCCTCCGAACGGCTGCCAAAACCTTATTAGCAACCTCCTCCGTGCGTTGCACTACTACCTACTATGGTATGCCATTTCTCAACATTTGTTCGCCTCCCTCATCCGCGGTTTCTGGTGGATATTAACCGTTGGTGAATCTATTGTTAGTCAGGGTGATAGCCTGCCTGTTGGCCTGCGCCTTGTCCTGCCATGGGTTCCTGTACACCGTGAACCAACGCTTCTATGCGCCCTCATAGTCTTGCCCTCCTGCTCGAGCGCTAAGCCTAAATGCAGCTACAGTACCAGTTCAAGAGCACATGTGTAACACAAACAAAACATGCCGTTACACATTCCTCGTTCCTGGTCCTGCTCAGATCCTTTGAACGCATCATGTCTTTCACGCACAATGTGCGACCTCACCAGACACACTGCCTCTGAGCGACCCGACTCAACACCAAAAGGACCCCTTGCCCGGTTCTCTGCCTGATCTTCAGGCCGTGAAGGTGTAGCCCAGGTCCTTTCATCCCAACCCCGGCGTCGCCCGCCACTGGGATCTCATCCCGGCAAGCCACCATGCCGTGAACCGGTGTTGGAGTGGCATGCCGCCGTTTCTTTGACGCAGAACTGCGCTTCTGATGTTTCCATCACGATCGAGCTCGAAAGTTCTCGACGAACAGTGTGAAGACATGTCTTAGACCCAGTGGTCAGGCTCAAGAACTTGCCTCATCTACCAAGCCTCGGTAGTACAGGCGCCATTGGAGAAGGCCGTGGCAAAACAAGAGCTTTGGAGGCCTACCGACAGGTATACTTGTCCCCCGTACGTTGCGTCCCTGTTCCACGAGTACGAGCCCTTGCCCAGGAAGAGCGCTGCAGAGCACCACAATCTTTGTGCAGGTATAGAGATGGACCTTGATGAGTGGGCAACCAACCCCAATTCTGCAACTTGGAATTGCCCAGTTTACATGCCGTGACTTTTAGAGGCCATCTTTGCAGACCGCCATGCTGCAAGACAGAGGATATTCCTAACTTCCAGCCTCATAGACTCAGTTGCTTCGGGTAAGTACTGTAAAGTCCTCATGCTGTGGCGCTGTGGCAGCTGTATAACTGTCGTGTCCGGCCAAGGGCTTCGGGGGTCACCCCCGTTCAGACATGCATGCTCCAGGAATAAGCTGAAGTCGCGTCTCCTGTTCAGATGAAGCGCCTAGAGCATGGCTGCTCGCGGGGAGTCAGGCCACGCCCATGATCCGGAACCATGCATGAGGCGGCTACCCTCTGCTCCTCGAGTGTTGGTTCCATTCCCACCTCGCAGCAAGCCAAGTCGTTCCGTGGCCTGTCGGGCGTCCGGGGGTTTCACACTACGATCGGGTTCTCGATCGCCAGCAGCTCGCGATCGTTTATCAAGGCTCATCGACTGATCTTGCCGCCTCCAGTGACTCCTCCTTTTACATAATGTCTTAATACCAGCTGTGAGCATGCTTCTGCGCGCACCCGCTGTCCTAAACAGCACAGCCATGCGGCTCGTGGCATTTCCACTGCGCAAGGAGGTATGACGAGTTCTCAACTAGGAACCAGTCCATTGCAGGGAAGAGACGGACTTCCAGGGCCAAGACGGTCGAGAGCATCGAGAAGCCCTTGCTCATTGTGCGCTTTGTCTCGAGTTCCTAGTAGGAACTGGAGCTGTGCGACAGCCTGTCATCCCGGGTGAAAAGACCATCGCCCGGCTCCCTTGACTGTTTGGCTCGGTCAGCTCACTTCTTTCCGTCCGCTCGATGCTTCCCTGGCACTTCGCATCAACACTTCAGGCTGGGGGGCAAGTGTCTTGACTGAAGCTCTGAACTAATGATAGGCCGCTCTCTTTCGATACACAAGTGGAATGGGAAAGATATCATAGAAAGACATAAATTAGGTATAGAATGTGAATCCAGATTCAATCCCATAAGGTTATCTAACAAAGAAACACAATACACCCAGCCATCTTCATCATGGCTGCCATAATATGATTAGGGCCAATATGAGAAGGATTTAAAGCACCTAAGTAAACTGGTGAATATGAAAGAGAGAGAAACTGTTATCTTGCTGCCCAGCATGTGCTAATGTGATAGAAGCCATGCCCTGGAAGCTGAGATGCTTCACGAGGATAAGTGGATAAACCAGTATGTCAGTACATATACACTTAAACTACAGATGAATCAGAGGCTCTAAAAGCAGTCATTGGGATTTATTATGCCCATTTGTGAGTGATGAAAGCATTCCACCTGCCTCAAGCTTGCAACCACCTATTTCAACACTTATAAAAAATAGACTCATGAGAAACAGCCCAACGCAGGAATTAATTGAATCCCTCTTGGAGTAGCTAAAAAAATATTGGATTTCATAGATAATACTCTATACAAATTATCTCACATGCTTGAAATAAAAGAGTATTTTATGACTTTTCTTTTTCCTTTTCCCTCCAGACTCGAGCTTCTTGTGATGTTGTAGGTTAAGGCGCGCACGGGCCAGGTGCCGACTTGAGATTAACACAGTGATATGCCTTGTTGCAGTAAGCTCAGCGTGCGTACCTCGAAGCAAAAAAAGTTTAGATGTTAAATTTCCTAAGGACTGCTTGTTCACCACAACTTCATCTTCAACAACATCGAAACCACAGACATTCAAAATGTTCGCGGTACCAGGATGGTCCGTGTCGGCAGACACACTCAAGGCTGAGGCGCCTTCAGCAAACAACAGCGCCCCCGGCACAAAGTCAAAGAAGCGCAAGCGCAACAACGCCGCCGCGGCCGCTGCTGCAGCTACGGAAAATGTCACATCCTCAACCGTGGCCGACCTCTGGGAATCAGTCATCGAGGGCAAGAAGACAGAGGCTCCCAAGCCTGACAAGTCTGCCAAGCGGCAGAAGAAGGATGGCAAGGGGAAGCGAGGTGATGATGAGCAACCTGGGGACAGCAAGCAGGGTGAAAAGAACGGAGATGCTCAGCCCAAGAGCAAGAAGGAAAAGAAGCAGAAGCAGAAGAAGAAGCCTGCAGAAGACAAGGATACCAACCAAGAAGAGCCTGCTGCCACACCAGCAAAGAACGACGCCATCACCAAGGCACCGCCTCTGCCTCCCGCTCCTCCCAAGCTCACACCCCTCCAAGCCTCCATGAGAGAGAAGCTCATCTCAGCACGGTTCCGACACCTCAACGAGACGCTCTACACGCGGCCGTCCGAGGAAGCGTACCAGCTCTTCCAGGACTCCCCCGAGATGTTTGACGAGTACCACGAGGGCTTCCGCCGACAGGTCAAGGTCTGGCCCGAGAACCCCGTCGACAGCTTCCTCCAGGACATCCGCTCCCGCGGCAAGGTCCGCCAGCCGGGCAAGGGAAGGCCCGGCGCCCCTCCCACGCCGCTCGCCAAGATGCCGTTGCCCCGTACTCAGCAGGAGTGCACCATCGCCGACCTCGGATGCGGCGACGCTCGCCTCGCTGAGGCTCTTCAAGTCGATGGCAAGAAGCTCCGCGTCAACGTCAAGAGCTTCGACCTCCAGAGCCCCAGTCCTCTTGTTACCAAGGCCGACATTGCCAACCTGCCTCTTGCTGATGGCTCCATCAACGTCGCTGTCTTCTGTCTTGCCCTGATGGGCACCAACTGGGTCGACTTCGTCGAGGAGGCCTACCGCATCCTGCACTGGAAGGGCGAGCTCTGGGTTGCCGAGATCAAGAGCCGGTTCGGGCCCATCCGGAACAAGAACGCGCCCGTCGTCCACAGCGTCGGAAATCGCAAGAAGGCGGCCGCGGGCAAGAAGGGCAAGGGCAAGGGTGACGACGATGCCGACAACGACGAGGATCTAGCTGTCGAGGTGGACGGTGCGGATGACCGCCGCCGAGAGACTGACGTCTCGGCGTTCGTCGAGGTCCTCAAGTCGCGCGGCTTCGTCCTGCAGGGGGATCGCGGGGCGGTCGACCTATCCAACAAGATGTTTGTCAAGATGCACTTCATCAAGGGTGCATCGCCGACAAAGGGCAAGGGTGTGAAACCCCAGGAGCCTCTCAAGGGGAAGAGGGGCATCATCCGCAGGATAGACCCCGTGGACGAGGAGCCAGAGGTCAACGAATCTTCCATCCTGAAGCCATGCGTCTACAAGATTCGATGAGGAACAAGACAGAAGGTGGTTGAAGACGACTTGCATACACACACACATACACACAGTTATCACAGCGAGGGATACCCGCACCAAAAGCTATCGTGCAATTTTATTTCTTCGTAAACGGCGTATAAATCTCATATCTTCTCTTGTTGCTCCTGACTGCCATGCCACAGAGTTCATCAAAAGCCTGTATGCTAACCCCTCGAGGCGTGGGCTTAGACTTTATCTATCCCCCATCGCTACGAGTTGCTTAACCTCCATCTATTATTATTCTTCTCACGCCCAAGCTTATTCTTTTCCATCCTGGCCCTGGCCTGATCCTGATCCTGGTCCTTGTCCTGATACCCTCCCATGCTAGTAGTGACGCTCCGAAAAATGTCATGGATCAAGTTGGATTTAGAAAAAGATCAAACTGGCAGCCACGTCCGCGTTGCCGTCCGCTGCCTGGAGTGCCTGGATCGCTTGCTCCCTCGTAGCGCCCATCGATACCAGGCTCTCAATGGCTTGCGGCGAAATCTGTATCCTAGATGCAGCAGGCTGGGCCGGGGCCGCAGCTGGAGGGGCAGCCGAGGCAGTCGGAGGAGCGGCCACTGGCGCAGGCTGAGGAGGGGCGGCCGCAGGTTGCTGTTGCTGTTGCTGCTGCTGCTGCTGCTGCTCACCGGGAGGAAGAACAGCACCCGACCGTTGCCCAATGGTTGTTCCATCTGGGCCGGGCAAGGTGGGCTCTTGGACAATTGCTGCCTCCTCCTCCTTAGGGATCTCTGCCTCTCCTAGGAAAGGAACTTCCTCGCCTTGGATGATCAGCTTGTCCTTGGCCAGGTCAATGGTGGCCTGGTATCGCTTGAGCATGTCGAGGCCGAGCAGTAGATCGACTGATTTGCCCTCCATGACAGTGAAACTGCAGGGCAGGAAAAGGTTTCCAATCTTGATCTGGGCCGAATGGACACGTCCGATGATGTTGGCCGTTCCCACGCCACGAGCCACGCCAGCAAATCGGGTATCAACAAGACGCATTATTCCACATTCTTCGGCACAAGCAGGAGACATGATGGTCGCCTGGGCTCCAGAATCCACCAAGGCTTTGACGTTGTGACCGTTCACGGCTACATCGAGGTAGAGCATGTGGACTCGTCCAAAGACTAGATAGGTTTGTCAGTCATCCGGTTTCGTCTCTTTCATCCCAAGTTGACTTACCCTCGGGGTTGTGCTCCATGGCATTTTGCAGGTTCTCCATAACTCTCTCCTGGCGGATCATTTCCTCAATCTTCCTCTGGTTTTCGACATTAAAGGGGTCGTCGTTCAATCTCTCAATCTCTCGTTGCCGTTCCATACGCTCTCGCTGTTCTCGGTCCTGGCTATCGTGAAATATCTGGGCAAAGCGAGCTGGGTTGTCCACCGCGGCGGCCAGCTCAGGGTGCTGTCTCTGGAGCTGTGCCCTCACTGCAGGTTGGCCCAAAATCTGAAGGCGAATAAGCTCGGGGTCTTGTTCATTTGCGCCTCGTCTCCGAGGCTGGGGACGTCGAGCTTGCTCCGGAACGCCTGTGCTGCCTCGCATGTCACGGACGTGCAGAGCCAGCATGTCTCCGTCCTTGATCTGATGTTGCTCCATCGTCTGGGCATCGTCGGAGATTAGGCGGCCGTTATGGTAGAGATGTTGTGAGGTCGGGGGGATGGTTGATTCCGCCTGGATAGACTCGCGAAGGGTGGCCAAGGTCATGTCGGGGAAGATTTCGAGTGTAAGCAGGCTGTCCTGCTCCCCAGCTTGGGGATTAAATATATTGAGGGTGATGCGCCTGTTTGCGAGCAGCTGTTAGCCTCTTGAGAAATGGAATAGAGAGAGATATGAGAAACAACCGACATTGTCGCTAGTTTTCTGAGTTATGGTTATGCCAGCCAAGGTGAGTGAGATGGAGGTTTGGGGGTGTTGAGGTGTGGTCGAAATCACAAGGCAGATGTCGAGGACGTAACAAAGTGGCTGGTTCGTGAGGAGTGCTTGCGTTAAAGTGGCTAACAGGCCCCAGTTGCCAAGGTAAGTAGCCAAGGAGAGCTGGGTAGATATCGTGGAGGGAGGAAGAGAGAGCAAGAGGGAGCCAAACCCAGAGTTTGAGGCCTGGGGAAGTTGAACAAGATGGGGATGGGGATGGAAACGCAAGGAAGAAGAAAAAAAGTTGAGAACTTTGCAGAAGGTTGGTTGGTTTGTTCCGACCCCCGAGATCAGATGGAGATGTAGATGCAGGTGCAGATGGAGCTGGCTTGGCTGGGGGAAGCTGGATGAGGTTCAAGGTACGTTGTGAGGGGCGCCGGAGGGGCAACTTTGGGCAAGTTGTCGGATTTTCGGGGCGAGCGGCGGTGACGACAGAAGCGTCTGAGCGCCCGAGGCTTCCAATCAGTTAGGGAGGTATGCCACTAACCTCTAGGGGATAGGTCACTGAGACGGTGCTGTTGGAGTGGACGGAAGGGGTTGCCAGAATCGAGCATGCACGTTGCGAGTCAGATTGCATGGATAACGTCATGTTTTAATATCATGCGGGCCGAGTTTTCTGCACTTATCGCCAAGAGCAAGGAAACCTCCGCTCTCAAGGTGCTGTACCAATGTCAGCAACAAGCAGCTCTCTGAAGTTGGAAGTAGCTGAAGCCTTGGCCAAGCTCCCGTCCCTTCCATCCAGCTACTGAATCGTCAACCCAAAAAAAACACAACATTACTCCCTACACAAACAAACATCAGTTGCATCCATCCATGGCACTCGGCGTGATTGTGGACGGCCGCAACTGCATATACTGTACCTTTTCGTCGACCTGCACGCACGTTATTGCAGCCACGGATCCGATCCTGGAAGCCGACAGAAGCCAGCCGATGCTCATGGACGAATCCCAGGGGCCGGCATGACAGCGGAGTACCAGGCTGCGACAGCGTCGACGAGGCGGCCACGATGCTGACGACGAATCGGCGGGCCGCCTCGGTCACTGCTGACTACCTCCCCAGCAACAGATCACTCACCGTGCTGCGGCCAGGTCCCATGTCCTCACAGAGCTGGGCATTCGTACGCATCGTCGTGTCCTGTGCCACGGCCGCAGCCTGGAAGCCTCTTACATGGCCAGCTGTGACTGCTGCTGCAGGACGGCTCGGCATGAACCCTGTTTTCCCCTGGCTTTTCGAGGCCCATACCGGTACTCCAGAGTTGTTGCCAACAGCAGCAACCTCACAGGTCCCGGGAAACCCTCCTCCTCCCGCGCGCAAGCCCGGCCGCGGAGCAGGGCACCAGATCAGGTACGCTTTGCAGCCGTCGATGCCCGGCCATGTGCAAGCGCCCAATGCCCGTTGCCTACGTTCCCACGGCTGTTGGTGATTTGCAACTGGAGCCGCTTGAGATCGCATGCGGATGCTGCCGCTCCGGGGAGCCTCCCCAATCCAGGGATCCCCAACTGCTGATCGACCAGGTTGACAGGGTGTCCTGGGGACGCGTACAGCGATCTCCTGCAGCGCTAGCTCTCCTCGCAGACTGAAGGCTTGTGTTCCCGGTTCCCGTTGTCCGGGTCACTCGGGGGTCTTGTTGAATCGACAAGACTTGATTCAGTCTTGGCCGAGCTTTGCCGTTTGTTGCTGAAGCTGCCTGTACGGTCCCATCCGTCTTATTCTAGAGCCGGGGAACCAGAGAGCTGGAATTGTCAGACCTGTGTTGTCTTTGATGTTAGTGGTGTACGGGGTATCATCACCTGGACTGAAACCCTGAGGTCGCAAGCGAGACTTGCTGGGTTGGATCTTGAAGCTCGTGTCGTGCATGCCAGAGTCTCAACGATCATTAGGCGAGATGCGGGATATCCCATCTCAGTTTTCAATTTTCAGGATGGCATGTAAGTCGTGGAGCAATCTAATGAGCTCCAGACCTTAGATGGACGTCACAAACCTGAAGTCGGCCTCAGCTGAAGCAGGTGACCCAATCCATCTACCCTAGACCATCATGGCCTATTACCTGGCCAGCTCAACCGCATCACAATCGTCACCGGGTCGCTGCAACAGTCGTGTTTGCCCATTGCTGCCTTGTGGTTACAGAATCTGCAAACTGCCGCCTTCTGCTTGTCCCTACTTTCGCCGCAGTCACGCGACCATGGTGAGAATGACTCTGAGCTAGGTAGGTAGGTAGTTACTTAGCTATGTCATGTGCTTTGAAACCACTGGGAAGGAGCACGAATGGATCTTCACCCCGCTCTCATGAACCCATCCTGACGAGAAGACGGAGAATTATTCGACACCCCCCCTTCCAAGGTACTCCAAACTCCAATATCGTGCCAAACCTCCTCGGCCACCCCCGCATAGATCGCATCAGCCCTTTCTAGAACCCTCAAACTCATCATCTCATCCCCCGACCGGGCTCGGCGGCTCGAAGAGAGCTTGGACTCCACTTGGTCCATCTCGGCGCCGGCCTCATCGTCCGATCTCTCGGTAGCCGTGGGTCCACCTGGGGTGGACGAGCAAACAGGATTCCCAAGAGTTCTTTCCCGTCCCATGACGCTGATTCACTTTCACCAGTCAAACGAGGCCGTGATTCAGTGACTCAATAGAATCGGCAAACACCTCTTTGGGCCTTATCGCCGGGGCCGTCAATCAGCCAGCTCAGCCCCAACTCCCGGGGATACCTATCATTCAGCCTGTGTGTAAACCGCCGAGCGCACGGGCGAGCTTCATTTCTTCTCATCACATCATCATATCACCAGCTGAACAGCCTCGATCACGGGGAACCCAGGCTCAGCACGAGTTTATCGAGAAATCACAGACCCACCCCGGCAACAGATCTGACCCTTGAAAAAGGCTCACCAACACCGACTCTCATCCCATCCCATACCTACAAGACCGTGCCTTTAGTTGCACTCCTTCTGCGGAAAATCACTTTATTCTTCTCACTCCAAAGAGATTACTGCACGGAACACACACACAAACACACACAGCCGACCAGATGAGCAGCATGGAAAAGAAGAATGAGTTTGCCACGGCCGCCAGAGACATGATCTTCTCTGGGGGCGCCACCGATGATAGAGACACTGACGACGATGGTGGCGCCATCGACGACTCGTGCGACGCAGACGAGGAGATGGTCACGTCCAAGAGGAACATTGCCCAGCTAAGAATCCAGAAGAGAAACTCGGAAGCCGGCCTTCTGAAGAAAGTCATCCCATTCCACTGGGCCCCGATGCTCTCGCCCCTAACCGAGAACGACATCGCAACCTGTGTCACGCTAGAGAATGCTGCGCTCTCCGACCCAAGACACAGGTCGCTGCCCGAGAAGGTAAACCAGCCAGACAGCATATGCCCTTCTCACGCAGTCCTCCATATGATCACGCCTCTGGAATCACCGCTGATCAAGTTACCATAGATCGAGTACCGTATCCGCAAGTCTGGCGGGGTCTGTTACGGCCTCTTCAACACATACAGACCAAATGATGCAAAGGACTGGACCATCACCACCCTGCAGCACAGCCGACCTGTCGAATCTGGCCGCTATGACCATGCCAAGCATGTCATGTTTGTCCACATCCTCGCTACCCTCGGAACTCACCCAGTCGTCACCGACGCCGACATGGCCATGCCCGAGAACTGGCGAGATCCTTCGGCTTGTCAAGGTTCACCCCTGGGCCACCAGTCGACGGGGAGAACCATTTGTCTCCATTCCTTTGTCGTGTGCCCCGAGGTCCAAGGTGTCGGCATTGGCAAGACGGCAATGACGTCGTATCTCCAGCTCATGAACGAGTCCGGCATGGCTGATCGAGTTGCGTTGATCTGCCAACCTGTAAGTTCTTGCAAGCTTCCACCCGACTTGCAGATTTTAACACATCCAGTACGCGATCCCATTCTACAAGTGTTTTGGCTTCAGAGATATCGGACTGAGCACCGAGGCCCTTGCAGGACAAGGCTGGCATGCCATGGTAAGTGGTCGACTCGCCCTCTGACCCAGTTCTTTGCTGAACATGCCTCTAGGTGCTCGACCTCAGCGGTCCCAAGAAGAAGACCAAGGAAGAACCCACCCAAGTGGCTAAGAAGACTGGGAGCTCAACATGATGGATTTCCCGTGGTTTGCCTGCATACGATTGCCATAAACAGGCAACAATCAGAGTCAGCTCAGGAGAAGCCGTGGGTATTTGCTTCATCTTCGTACCACGGCCAATTGCTCGCACAACCGAGTCATCTAAAATAATGAGATAGCTGGTCTATAACTTCTTGCCTTTCACATTCTATCTCCCCTTTGATTGCCCAATCCTCTTTCCCAGTGACCATTTTTTAGTATCGTAACATCGTTCCTTTTAACCCATTGCTTGACTCCCGTGGTGTTTAGTCGCTGGCCTTGTACTTGAGGCGGTACTCTTCAGTTCGCTTGATGTCGTCCTCGGAAGCGAAGCTCTTCATGCCGGCGATGATGTCGTCCAGGGTCAGGATGGCAAAGATGGGGATGCCGTACTCCTTGCGCAGCTCGCCAATGGCACTGGGGCCAGGCTTGGACTCGTCGCCGTCGGTGGCAGGGAGCTTCTCCATGCGGTCCAGAGCGACAACGATGCCAACGACGATACCGCCCTCCTTGCGGATCTTGTCAATGGCCTCCCTCTTGGCGGTGCCGGCAGTGATGACGTCGTCGACAATCAGAATCTTCTTGCCCTTGAGGGGAGCACCGACAATGTTGCCTCCCTCACCATGGTCCTTGGCCTCCTTGCGGTCAAAGGAGTACGACACGCGGTCCAGGTTCTCAGGGGCCAGCTCGCCGAGCTTGACGGCGATGGACGAGGCAAGGGGGATGCCCTTGTAGGCGGGGCCAAAGATGATGTCGAACTCGAGGCCGGTCTGCTGCTGAGCCTCGGCGATGGACTTGGCAAAGGCAGTGGCGATGGCGCCGGCGAGACGGGCGGTGTGGAAGAGGCCGGCGTTGAAGAAGTAGGGCGAGATGCGCTTCGACTTGAGCTCGAAGCTGCCAAACTTGAGGATCTCGCCGGCGATGGCGGCCTGGAGGAAGTCTTGCTTGTAGGGGGCGAGCTGAGACATGTCGACTTGATGAGGGTGTTTTGATTGGGGAGAGGAAGAGAGAGGCTATCTTTTCAACTCGTGATATGGTAGAGATGAAAGTTTTTACAGTTGCGATAACCCCTCCATGGATCCAAAGCAAAATGTCTTCGATTGGTGTTGACCCTCCCTCAGTCAACGAATGTATGGCGGCGGGGTTTAGCGGGGTTGAGATCCAGATGCCAAGTGCCCCTGACCAATCAGAGCCTCCATCTTCCCCTCGCGCACGCCCACTTATCGATAACACGAGTAAAAAAAAAATTGACCGCCCAACCCCGAATTTGCCATTATCCTCCTTCAAGCGTCCGTCGCTCGAATACAAAATTCATATCGAATTCTTCTTCCCGACAGATCGCCCACCATGAAGACGACCTGGAAGGATATTCCCCCCGTGCCTACTCAGCAGGAGTTCCTGGACATCGTGCTGAGCAGGACTCAGCGCAAGCTGCCCACGCAGATTCGCGCCGGCTTCAAAATCAGCCGTATTCGAGGTGAGCATCTAATCCTTGATAAAACAACCACGACGCTCCAGACAGGTTGCTCACACTTCCACGTCTAGCCTTTTACACTCGCAAGGTCAAGTTCACCCAGGAGACCTTTTCTGAAAAGTTCGGCGCTATCCTCGAGAGCTTCCCCCGACTTCAGGACATCCACCCGTTCCACAAGGACCTCCTCAACACCCTCTACGATGCCGACCACTTCAAGATCGCCCTCGGCCAGCTCTCCACCGCCAAGCACCTGATCGAGACCATCTCCCGCGACTATGTCCGCCTGCTCAAGTACGGCCAGTCGCTCTTCCAGTGCAAGCAGCTCAAGAGGGCCGCCCTCGGCCGCATGGCCACCCTCATCAAGCGCCTCAAGGACCCCCTCATGTACCTCGACCAGGTCCGCCAGCATCTTGGCCGTCTGCCCTCGATTGACCCCAACACGAGGACCCTGCTCATCTGCGGCTACCCCAACGTTGGAAAGTCGAGCTTCCTGCGCAGCATCACCCGCGCCGACGTCGACGTCCAGCCTTATGCCTTTACCACCAAGAGCCTGTTTGTCGGTCATTTTGACTACAAGTATCTCCGCTTCCAGGCCATCGACACACCCGGAATCCTCGACCACCCTCTCGAGGAGATGAACACCATCGAGATGCAGAGCATCACCGCCATCGCCCACTTGAGGTCCGCCATCATGTACTTTATGGATCTCTCGGAGCAGTGTGGCTACACAGTGAGCGCGCAGATTGCTCTCTTCAAGAGCATCAAGCCCCTCTTCTCCAACAAGCTCGTCTTTGTCGTTGTCAACAAGATCGACGTCACCAAGCCTGAGGACCTCGAGCCCGAGCTGCAGGCCGAGCTCCAGTCCATCCTCAAGTCTGGCGAGGTCGAGCTCCTCCAGCTCTCCTGCAACACCCAGGAGGGCGTCCAGGAGGTCAAGAACGCCGCCTGCGAGCGCCTCATCGCCGAGCGCGTGAACCAGAAGCTCAAGGCTGGAACAAACGCCAGCGGCGCCATCGGCGGCAGGTTGGCCGATGTCATGTCCCGAATCCACGTCGCCCAGCCCATGGGCGGCCAGTCCCTCGAGATCTTCATCCCCGAGGGCGTCAAGGACCGCAAGAAGTACGACAAGGAGGACCCCGAGCGCCGGAGACTGGCCAGGGACGTCGAGGTGGAGAACGGCGGTGCCGGCGTCTTCAACGTCGACATGAAGGCCGACTACCTGCTCGAGAACCCCGAGTGGAAGCACGACAAGATCCCCGAGATCTTTGACGGCAAGAACGTCTACGACTTCATCGACCCCGACATCGAGGCCAAGCTCCAGGCCCTCGAGGAGGAGGAGGAGAAGCTCGAGGCCGAGGGCTTCTACGAGTCTGACGAGGACGTCGAGGACGACGAGGAGGCCGAGGTGCTGCGCAAGGCCGAGCTCATCCGCGAGAAGCAGCAGCTCATCCGCAACGAGGCCCGCATGAAGAAGCGCCTCAAGAACCAGGCCATCATCCCCCGCAAGCTGGCCAAGAAGAACCTCTCCGAGTTCGAGGACGCCATCGACGCCCTGGGAGTCGACGCCACCGACATGGCCGAGCGCGCCCGCTCAAAGTCGCGGCCCCGCGGCCGCTCCATGTCCCGCAGCCGCCTCGGCACCGAGGACCCGGACGCCATGGACGTCGACCGCGCCAGTACCCCGCGCGACCGCGTGCGCTCCATGAGCCGCGCCCGGAGCCGAGCCCCCACCAGCAGCCGCCGCGACGACGGCGTCCAGGACGACGCCACCCGCACAAAGGCCGAGCGCATCGCCAAGCTCAACCAGAAGCGCATGAACCGCATGGCCCGCCAGGGCGAGGCCGACCGACACCAGAGCGCCTCCCTGATCAAGCATCTCGTAAGTTGTCCCCACGTTTGTATCCGTGAAACTGCTGCTAACTTCAACTCTTCCAGGTGGCCGGAAAGCGTGGCATGGGCAAGACAAGCCGCCGATAAGGGAGTCAAGCTCTTTCTGGGCTCATCTTCCTCCTCCACGTTTGTTTGTCTTTCTCTCTCTCTCATTTTGGCACATTTTTGCGGGTTCGTGGGCCGTGGGTTTTGCCTGGGAGTTGGGGCGTATGGAAAAAAAGATATGAATTGTGATCCCATCGCTGAGTTGTTGTGTACGCACTTGATTGGGCGTGTGGTGTCGTTGCTGCGAGATCAAATCAGCTCAGTCGGCTAGAATAGTAGATATCACGGGTGTCCCTTGCTGGAGGAAAGAAAGGGGCTACTCTCTACCTTCTCCTTAACTTACTTATGATTTACGAGGCAAAAGTTTGACTGTTGATAATCAAAGATATCACAATGCCTGTTTGCAATACAAATGGACACATCATGTTTCCCAAGTGAATGATTATTGCATCATACGTGAGGTACTATCGAAAAAAAAGGTATATTTCAAGGTCGCTTGTCGTCTGCACCGACAATTCCTTTCGCCCTCAGTTGTCGTGGGTCGCCACAACAACCGCTGTCATGATGATGATTACAGTCATGAGAACAAAGCTGACGCACGCCGTTGTCTCCATTGCGCGGCTCACCTGCTCCCTTGGTTTCTCCAGCCCAGACTCGTGGTCGCGAGCTCTCTACTGATCCTCGGCGACCTGGATACCGTCCCTCAAGCCCTCAACCTTGAGCTCCTCGCCGGCGGCGCGACGGTAAATGTCCTTGACGTCGTCGGTGGTGGTCTCGAAGTGGCTGGTGGCGTCGTAGCTCTTGGAGATGAAGATGTTGTCCTTGGTACCGTCCTCGTTGGGCTCGTAGATGGGGATGGGAGGGCCCTAGAGAATAGGTCAGCTCAACTCTGCAGAGTGCCTTCTTGTAGGTAACTTACCATGAACTGCTCCTCGATCTTTCCGAGGCGGTCCAGACCGGGCTGGAGCTCAAGGTGGTGGTTAGCCGTGGTCTCAGCGATGGTAGAGACGATGGCGATCCAGTAGCCCTTGGGGCAGACGTTGTGGGCGGACGAAACGCAGGCGATGTAAATGTCTAGCACTTGTCAGCGAACGCATATAAACAGAGCAAGACATAGGGTCACATACCGTTCTTGCGGCCGACCTGGGACTGGGGGATGATGAGCTGGGCCGAGTCGCTGTCGCTGGTGCCAGCCAGAGGATGCTTCAGGATGCAGATAGCACGGAGAACGTGGCCAATAACCTTGGTCTTGTCGGCAAAGTATGAAGGGTCACCGAGGATGAGCTTGGCGTTGGTCTCAAACTTCATCTCCTCAACGCCAGACATGGTGGCCTTGATACCGACAGCCTTGTCACCCTCGTACAGAATCTCGTCGACATGAGTGTTGAGCATGTAGGTGCCACCGTAGATGGCCGACAGACGGGCAAAGCCCTGGGGGAGCTCGCCGAGACCGTAGAGAGGGTAGATGTAAGGGGACTTGCCGTATCGAGCGACCGAGTTACCGTAGAGGCGGATGCGCTCGATGGCCTCGGGGGCCTGGCCGGGAGTGGTGATGTAGTCGTCGGTGAGGTACAGGGCCATGGCGTGGCCAATGAAGTCCTTGGTGGTGGTCTCGAGGCCGAACTTGTCAAAGACATCCTTCATGGTGCAGCCGTTGATGTCGAGGCCTGGTTGAATAGCTACGAGTCAGCCCATGATCGCTTCAAACAGCGAGCAGCCACTGCATTGCTCTCAGTGCTGCGCTGCGTTCGGGGATACAAACCCTTGTGTGTCGCGGGGTCGTTGATGTCAAAAGTGCCGACCCACTCGATGAAGGACTTCATGCGTCGCTTCTCGAAGATACCCATCAAGGGGGACTTCAGAGCCTCCGGGGCGTCAGAAGGCACCTTTGCGACGGTAGCTTTGCTTCCAGTGCCCTGCTGGACGTAGCTGCCGGCAACCTGCTTGAACTCGAGATATCGTGTCACGTCGGTGGAGACGAGGATGTTGGTCAACTCGCCCGAGGACATGAGGAACTTGGGAACAAGGTCGATGTTCCAGTCGTTGAGGCGACCATACTGTTTCCAGGGCTCCTCGCCTTCGCGGTAGTTTCCATACTTCTTGAAGAGCTGTGTGATGCCGCCGTTAGAAATGTCGGGTCAAGGGGAGGGACGCTGGTCGGGGGGTAGAGGAGTGGGTGGGGGGGGGGGGGGGGTTGCATACCGCCTCGAGGTTCACGGATGCCGCCTCTCTGGGAACACGGTCAGCTTGGTTGTCTTTGGGGGTGTATCACGGTGCAGGGGAGACTAACCCGCCATAGTGGTCATTCCGGTCGATGTGGAGGACCTTCTTGCCCTTGACGCTGAACACACTGTTGGGGGAACCATCAGCCGACCGCCTTTATATCAAGCAGCACCATCAAGCAAGCGCCAGCGCATAGGATCGCAAGGTGAAGCGAGCGCTGTAGTACCAGCTCTGCTGCGTCTGTCCACTCATCGACTTACCCAGAGAGAATACACTCGGTCAGTCCTAAAAAACACGGTCAGCATAGAATCGAGACACCAAAATCCCCATCCATCCGTCCATCGCATAAAGCCCCAAGCTTTGACGGGATGCGGGGGGGATTCGAACAGCAGAGGCGGGGGAAACGACATACCAGTGCCCAGCACGATGACGTCGTATTCCTTTGCAATCTCATCCATGATGCACGATGGTGACTATCCGTCGATGACTGAATGTGAATGTGTAGTAGAGGGAGGAGGTGAGGAAGGGTTAAGAGAAAAAAAAGGAGGAGAGGAGCAAAAGAAGCGGGATGAAGCTCGAGCGAGGTGCGAAGAAAGTGGCGGGGTTTGGGGAGGGGATGAAAGCATCGGTCAAGGTCAATCCTTAGGTAGCCCGTGTGGGGGCTTTAGAGGACCACTACCAAAGGACACTCCAACTTCAACCTAACCTTGTGGTTGACGCCTCCAACAGCAACGACTTGCCCAGTTTGTCCAGTCCATCATCTCGCTCCCACGGGACCGATCACTGATTATTGATTATGCATTGCCTGTTTCGTCGTGACTACTAATCTGCCAGATCGCTTAATCCAATTCGACTAGGTAGCTAGTATGAGCCAGCGACGGTCCCCAGAAGACTCACCGTCATATGATTGGGCTGGCATGTGGGCTTCAATTGTACGATGCAGGGTCCCGCCGTCGCTGAGGCGTCAGTTGCTCGCCAAATGTGTAAATGAGATGCCATTTGCCTTCTCGTCTTCTCCTGAACGGTGACGAGGACGTGGTCTCTTTGAGCTGTTGGCCCAGCACCACCGCCGTTGCCTCGAAAAGACCTCCGTGCCCCCTTTTCACCATCCCGGTGCATGTAACCCCAGTGACTTGAACTATAAATGCTTGCTCAATGCAAAATGCATATGCGAGTGTGTAGTTCATGCCCTGTTTTATCGGTTTGCATGACTGACATGTTTGGCAACTTCATGCTATCCGTTGTTAGTCGACCACACTACTCATGATGAGCCATGACAACCATAGCCTGGCCAAATGCTCATCCGCGCTGCACAGTCGTATATCATCATACATTTATCATACACACACATGTCTTGTTTCGTCTACTGTATCTTACATGCCCTAGATGTACACGACGAATAAGTCAACATAGCTCCAACCAGACATCATGACCCTTTCCCTTTCCCGTCCCAGACATGTCCCGACCATGCGTGGCATCATTTCGTCGATGGCAGTTTTTTATCGCTCCAGCGCCTTCTCTGGCTTGCCCTGCTGTGCTTCCGCTGCAATAGCCTCCACTGGAAGGCTGTCTTTGGTGTCTTTGGCAGCCTTGGCTTCCGGCTCTACCTCTGATTGTGTCCACTCCGTGGCTTCGGTCTCGTCCTCATATGCAGAGGGTGTGTAGACTTTGCCGTTGGCTCCTTTCAGGTTGATTTCGGGGTCATTTGTAGCAACCTCAACGGCATCCTGCCAGGTATAGAATCGCTCCGTCAGCACATGCTTGATAGCTCGCTGCGTCTTCATGACCTATAATTCCCGAGTCAGCACTCCGATACTCCAATTCCAGCATAGGATCGTTGGAAGTTCTATTTACCTCTTCATCTCGTGTATCAAGCTCCCGCTCGCCGAATCCCAGTTTGGATCGAAGAAGCTCCGCTCGTGACGTAGCAAGCATGTTCCTCTCCCGGCAGCACACCCACCACAGGGCATGCAAGTCCTCCCAGGACTTCTTTCGCAGTTCCTCGACCGTCCACGCTCGTCCGTGCTCCTCCGTCTCCTTGGGCGTCCACAGCAGCTTGCCTGGCGCGGGGAAGAATCCCCAGAGCCCATGGTCGGGGTCGACCTTGACTTCGGGTTTGAAGTCGCGAGGTTTGGGCAGGGGGACGTTGGACATGGAGAGAGGCTCTCGAGGGCCCGAGCCGTACAGGCTACTCACGCCACGCTTCGGATTGTTGTCCTTGGTCTTGCGCTTGCATTGTGGTGCGGTCGTCGAGAAGTGGGCGGTGGCTCGAGGTGCGGAGGAGGTCTTGGTGATCAATGATGTTCTCGAGGAAGTGCAGACCTGGAGTATCCGGCCCGAGGAGGACCGCAGCGCAATTGGGCTTGCCATTGGCAAATATATGACCTGTCGGGGCGTTTGGACGAGGCTATTCAACCCACCTCAATAGCACGCAGCAAAATTTGGGGCCCAGCTCGCTGACTCTCGGTGTCGGCTCATTGTAAGGCCGGTGCCGCTCATATGGTCACGTGTCTGCGTCGCTCACCGAGCCTCACCGAGAGATGGATCTCATCAGTGGATTCCTCCTCGATGGAGGCGCACTTGCAGCACGGATAGCCTGGTACGGAGTACAGAGTACATGATCTCTTGGGGTGGGCGATGCGGGGGAACTACTCCAGATGCCCCATTTCATGGCCATAGCCATCTTCTAGAAAAAATAATGGTGTCGCCAGTTCCTGGCTAGAGAGGCCACCAGAACCACAAACGGGATGCGGGCCCTATCCATTCATCGTCAGGAACGGATGAGTATGAAGCTGGGGAGACTCCATCGCCGTCTCCACGTTTTTGAACCCATCGTCGAGCGGACGGACGTTATCGTGGCCAAAACTCTGAGCTACGGCAGTTTCATGCGAACAATTCAATGCATCAAACTACGACGAGATGGCGCTTACGACAACATGAGACGCGCCTACTTGGTTCCAAACATAGGCACTGTGCATAGTAGGCACCAAGAAGGGCAATGGCAAGTCTTCCACCTCTCTCACCCTATACTGTATCGCGAGGTCGGCCCAGAGAGCAAAGCTCGTCGTCCTTGTGTCTACCACATAGGAAGAGCAGCCAGCAAATGCCTCGTTCACGATGTTACCTCCAGGGTAAATCCACATTGCACCCGACATATGTGACGAGTGATAATCGTCCAATGCCGCAGATGTCCATGCCGTCTGTGTCGACACCATTACACGTGTGCATGTGTTGATGTGTTCCTTCGACACGCACTCATCGCATAGGATGCTTATCCATGCGTCACCAGCCAGCCTTGACCAACAGCAACAGGACAGGCCATGCTCATAACCCTGTCACGGGCGGCTCGACGTGAATGCAACCTCCCCTCGCGTCTGGCGCGTGGGGGTTTGCACAGCCTTCCTCGGCCATCTTTCCAACTCGCATTGCCCGATTCAGGGAATGATGGTCATGCAAGCCATGCAAGTCAGAAGGGTTCGGGGGGTGACTGCAACCCAGGTGCTCGAAAGCGGAGCGCAACTTGGCGCCCAACAAGGGGGCATCTGCCGTAATTGTCCAGAGACAGTTATGGGTTTTGTTTGGCATTGGCACCAGTATCGGACAAATAATACTGCCAACCATTATGTCGCGGTATATTCCGCAGGGAAGAAAAACCCGACACATCACAATCATGAGCTTCGACAGAGCAGCATCCAGTTGCCAGCTGCATAGCTCGCTTCTGGTCGCCTCTCCAACGACAAACTGCCCTTCCAAGTTGGCAACCAAGGGCGTAAACCAGGTACCTGGGGGCTCTTCGAGACAAAACAAGTGCCAGTGGGCGAGCGCCCGAGTCCAGAGCTCGAGTCAAGTGAAACGGGTAAGGGACAGGAAATACGGATATACATACACGGGACACGGAAAAGGAGATTACGCCTCTAGAGGCGCCCAAAAGCAAGTCAGGAAAAAAGTTGTTTGCTCACCGAAACTCCGAGGAATGGTGCGGGCGAAAGGAGCTTTTCGTCACCTCTCTACTCGCAAATTTGTCGTCATCCATTCATTCAGCCGTCTCCCATTTGACAGGTAGCCTGGGCTGAGTTCGAGAACCGTTCTGGCCTCAACAGCTAGCGTCAAACATATCCATTCAAGTGAAGCGTGCACCGGTGGTTAAACCTTGGAGCTCGTGAGACGCACTGGTATCGAGTACTTGACCTCGACAGCCAGTCAACGTGGAGTAGATTCGCGGAGGGTTCGTAGTGCGCCCCTCCCACTTCTCGTGCTGAAGACGTACCGTCCTGTGTCGTACGTACAGACCTGGAGAAACCACCAGGGTCAAACATGTGTCGCAGCTGTGGTGCGAGCATCGGCTGCCCATCATCATCGTATCTTGTTTGATATCGATCATCGACACCAATTGACCCCGTGCTGCAAGGCCATACTTGCGGCCGGCTCAAGTTTCCCTCCTCAGTCCTGTAGGCCAAGCTTGAAAGTCTCAACCAGCATTTTGCTTTCCGAGTCTTATCGCAAGCGCCGCCGCCAGTTAGTTGGTGGGGGGCCTCGTGGTGAAACGGACACCGCGGGCAGCCAAGCACGACGCCTCTCCGGCAGAGTTCCGCACTAGACGACGCCAGTGGTGGTGATTAATGATGGGAGGGTGGATGTTGGATGTTGGATGCGAAAGGCGTACAGTTGCAGGCTGGGCGTTCGTGACGTACATGACCGACGGGCGGTTGTGGGTGGTTGGGAAAAGCCAAGTTGGCGCTGGTCAAATAAGCATTACCCTATTAGCTCCGATACCCTCGACTGATGCTCTCTTTGTCGCCGAAACGGGTCGGGGGTGGAGGGCTTCGAGGCCGTGCACCCTTCAAGATTCCGCACCTGTCGCTTCAGACGTGCAGCTCATCTCTCTGTACGGCGTAGATTTTGGTGGCTCATCACTAGACCGGCCCGGCTGAACAAATCATGTGCGGACATTGATGTGCGGTTGAGAGAGCGATTTAATTCTCTGGTCGTCACGATACGGACAGTATCAGGGAATTCGAAACCCCGAGACTAATGATTTATGACTCGTGCAGCCGTACGTGCCTACGCTGCAAGCGGTCCGTTCATTTGCTGATTGCGCGCAATAATGTCGATATGCACAGCACGCGGGGTTTTTGACCGAGGGAGGGAGACAGGACAGAACCCCCCTCGGCTGCGTTGCCGACGCCCACGGGCGAGCCGTCCATACATTGTATGGGGATGAAGCCATCGCGACATGCCCTTTCCCTACCTAATGTTGTGCGTTAGGACGATGTGGCCCTGACGGGGTCTTCAAGGAGCGGAGGGACCCAGCAGGAGGAGCTTTGGTGCTTTGAGGCTCAACATGCCTCCGTCTGGTACCACCAACGGCAGTTTTGCACCTCTCCACCAGGCCCGCTTCTCCAACGATTGCCGAACATGGCCCTCTTTTGGTGTGGTGCACTGGAGAAAACCATGGTGGTGTGCATGGCTGGCTTACCGGACGAAAACCACATCTCCGATGATATCGGGCGAGATCCTCTTGTCCGCGTCTCGTTTTCCTTGACTAGATATTTCGCCCCTTACGTCGACGAAACTGTATCATTGTCTCGAATGTCAAACGGGTACCCTCCAGGAGCCCGAGCCGCCCTCACCTTCGTAAAGCCCAGAGACAGACCTCAATCCCTGTTGCCCATGTCAGCCACTGAATTCCATCGGATACCCCGATGGAGCAGTCCCGACTGTCGGAGCAGGGGTCTCCTAGAAGGGCGTGTCTCTTGCGCACTTATCAGCTGAGGTTGCGAGCATCATCCCTACGCGACCAGAATAAGTCACAGTTAGTGACCAGACAACCGATGACATCTTGAACAGCTTGCCGGCGGCACCCGCGTCCGCCACCAGACCAGCCAGAACCAGACCCTGGTCCCGGGCACACATGCCAGATTCGTACATGCCATAATTACTACGCCATTTGTCAGCGAATGTCTTCCATGGCAATCAATCAATTTGCTGTGAGGAACTGCTGTAAGTGCAGGATCGCAATTTGCCCGGGCTGTTTATGACCTGTCTCCTGGGTAGCCAGCCAGCAGGCTTTTGCTTGTCAAACGTTGGCTAAAACAAACGTGAGCTTGGGTGGAGCGCGAGTACGGTAGGCAAAACGGCGGTGGTGTTTCTCGAGTCGGTGAAGTCTCGGAAAAAAGAAAGAGAACGTCATTAGAAGTCATGGGAGAAGAAAATTTGATACCTCAGGCCACCCAATGGCCAGGGGTAACCGACCCCGGCCCGGTACTGACAATGGCGGTAAGGGCCATGATGAAGAGGCGAAATACCCAGGACGATTCTTGAGAACAACGCAGTCGTGGTTGATTCCAATGCCATGTTGAACGTCGTCGAGATTGATAAACGACAAGGTGTGTATCCGCACGATCGCGGCTCTGGCAGTTGTTCTGTCCCACGTTCTGGCCATGACAATGTCCCACAGCGTCCGCGCCCTGGTAAAAAGAGGGCCCAGGAGGCGCCGCCACCGAGGCAGGGGTGGCTGATGCTAGATTTGCTCGCCCTCTCAGTGGCAGGGGAGCAAAAATCCCCCAAGTCTCAACCAGCTTGGTTTGTTGATGGTTGTTTCTCGGGAATGACGCTTGTCTCGGTGTTCCCGCCGCTATGCATGCGCAGAGGGAGAGGTGGTTGACATTCCCCCAAAGTCCCTTTGTTTCGAACTTGCCGGTCATCGTCCGATCGCGGAAAGCCCTCAACAGGCAGTACTGGCGGGTAGATGCCCAACTTGGTTGCTGGACTAGGATATGGTGATATTGTGACAAGGTGATATGCTTTGTATCGTGGTCTGAGGGAAGCATGGTGGTTGCGAGATGGGCTCGTAACAGGCCAGCGTGGGCGGCTCAGATCAACTCTTCTCCAACTATGGAGTACGCCTCCTCACGGGAAGGACTCCACCACAAGCTTCTGGAGTCAGAATCGAAGCCTTCCCTTCCCTCCCTCGTTCGTCCTTGAGTAGAATGCTATAGCGGGAAGGTGAGGGGTTCCAAGGGGCCTGGCTCCACTGAGATCTGCCTCGGTGGGAACAGCCGCGGTGTTTTCGGGAGCCATTGGACGGCCCCGTTGTAGCGAGTGCCTGGCGTTGACGACAAGGAGATCCAAGGACCCTTGGAGCAAAGGGCCTCGTGTCAATCAATTCGCGCGTGCCTGCGTTTCAGGGACCACATCCAGGCGCGCCGTCTGACCGACACTGAGGGTGATTTCTTTTCCGCGGACTGTCCGCCGCAATGATCGGAGTCCCTCGCGCGTACTAACAGGATTCGGCGAATTTGTTCTCTTCCTTTTTTGCTTCTGCTGACCCACCCTGCTCTCTTTCGCTCTAGGCTGGCAAGGATCCGTTGAATCGTCAGTGCTGTTGGCGCTAACAAGTTGAGCTATCTCTCTGGTACCGAGCCAATGTCTCGTCGTCCGTGGAATTTTTATGCCGAAAAGTATTCCCCCAGGGCGTTGGCCCCCGACCCAAGGGAACTTTTGGCCGAGTTCACCGATCAATAGGTTCGAAAAAAAGGGTTCCAAGGATCACACCGTGGCCAGTGCCCTTGCTCCTTGTCAGCTTTTGAGTGCGACAGAGGACAGGGAACATGCTTGAGACTCGCTTGACTCGTGGATGCTGCACATCATCTTGGGATCCTAGCGTCTTCGAGTCACGAGCCAAGCGCCTGCCCGTATGCGCACATGGCTTCAGGGAACTAATAGTCTGTCTGGCAAGCCCCCAAGGTCACGATACCAGAACAGTTTACGTACCAGCTTGGGCGGCGTACAGCGAGGGACAGGCCAGGCCTTGGTCGCGGCTGTTGCCAAGACATGCCGCCCGAGTTTGGCATGGGATCCTGTTATTAAACCGCTCTTGAGGCCAACGACAAGCGCACCGCACGTATGGCGAGGGATGGTGCCATGGCATGGTTGAGCAAAGCAAGTTGACCTCCCCAGGACGGCGTTGAGATGCCCAGGAGCTACCAGGGCTTGAAAGTTTGCCGCTGTCGAACAAGGCAGTCGGGAACCCTGGCCTGCCATTGGTCCTCGACCGAAATGGTTTTGATATCAAATTGTAGGTGAGTTGGCCAAACAACCTTGTGATGTGAATCTTGGAATTACATTAACAACACCAGTGCCAACAATGCCGTAAACAGGCCGTGGGGACTTTCAAGCGATGCACGAGACAGCCCCGGATGATGTCTCGAAGCATCTGGTACGCACGAAACATCTGGTTAAGATCTGTCTCAGCCCAAAGGGCATATGGACGACTGGAAGGTGGTCGAGAAAATCTGGCCACGATCCTCTAGTCCCGTAGCGTCGACACTAGTCGCTCAAGCTGCTCACAAGATCAGGCAAGAAAAAAAATCGAAATGAGAAGGGCTGCATGATCTGGTCGAGAGATCCCGGCGCGAACTCGGCGTCCGAGTCGTGTATGAGGTAATGCGGTGAGAGGACTCGGTTTGGTGTGAAGCATCGTGACCTTTGGGTGTGTAGCGAGGCCGGCTACGACACCGGGAATCGGATGGGGCAGCGCGCACCGGAGACTAGGAGTACGAGGTATCGTGTACAACGGTCTAGGTAGCCCGGACAGCTTGACAGGTAGGGAGGCAAAGCGTACCTGTTACGAAATCACCCAACCTCCAACAATTCCCACGCGGAGGACACCCCCACCCCTGGCCCGAGCACATTTGGCGCACCGTACCAACAGACCGTGCGAAGTCCGTTGCCCGAGTGGCCGTTTGTGAATTGTCTCGACGCGTTGTGCATCATCCTGGTTTCTGTCTTTTCTTGTGCAGAACGATTCCCTGCCTGTGGCCAGGATGGCGAGACGAGCCAGCATTGCGAGCATCGGTGCAAGTGCCGCCAGATCCCTGACTTGACACAGGCATTGGAGGGACGCCTGACACTGGGTGATATTAGGAGAAATAGTGATGCGGTGATGCTGACCACAACGTTGGAATAAGAGATGGTTGTTCAGGGCCTTGGGTTGCCTTTGGTGGGCCTTTGTCATGAGGCCGAATCCCCAGATGTGCCCGCGCCTCCTCTTGCCCTCCGTGCCTCCCTCCCTTGCCGGGCGGTGTCGGACGGCGAGACCGGTGCCGCTATCGCTGCCGCCGCTGTTGCTAACGATGTCGCCCAGCGCCTCAGTTGCCTCATGGCCTCAACGCTGGAGGCTGCTCTGGATCGGAGGTGCATTTCATCAGATCAGGATGGTGCCTGAGCGAGGGGCTTGCATGTCAGGTCGCCGCCTCACGCACACCTTGGCCGATGCGCCCAAATCGGTTTGGCGTGTTTGGCATTTCCGTCAAGTACCTTATACGCTCGATGCGCCAGTCGGTACAGTAGCGAGGACGGACGGGATGCAGAGTTTTTAGGGAGGCGTCATGGCCGGCGGCAATCTGAATGAGGACATACCCAGTGTTTGTCAGTAAAGTCGGTATCTAGGTGTTGGAGGTGTGAAATTGTATCACCCCCATCCACCATCTCCTCGGCATCTGGAGAATTGCAGCGCCTTGAGGCGTTGGTGATAAGACGGTGCTGGGAGGGAAAGAAGCACCCTGATCGTTTCTGTGGATACGACGAGGGTACCTGGCCACTCGCTGGACGTGGCTGCAGGCGGTAGGTGACGAGCAAGTATTGAAAGATTCACCGCAAACCGCAGTGCCTTTCTCGGGCCCCAATTCTGGCGGCTTAGAGCGGCAATGGCACCCACGCTAGCGGCCAATTGGGACAAGCCAGATATTTCGCCGTAGACTCGATTTGAAAGAGAAGAAAGGCGAAGGGTAAATGTTAGTATAGGCGAGAGCATATGCGGGTGTGCCGAGAGTAAAAGACAAGTTAAAAAAAAAAAAAAAAAAAAAAAAGAGCGTCGGGACAAGAAGGGGAGGGAATTGGATGCTGCAAACAGCTGGTGTCCGGGCAGTGTTGAAGCGTCGTCCTTGCTTGGCAGATGTCGCTGGTACCAGGTACTTCCGTGTTTACTCCGGCTCTTTTCTCCCGTTGTCGTCTCTCACTGGCCGACAGGGGTAGCAGAAGAGAAGGCAAGGTAGGTGGGCAACTCGTCTCCCATTTTGGCGCGCGCTCTCACTGTCTGCCCTCTGTCTGGCAAGGCGAGGTTGGCAGGTACGGCGAGGTAGGAGGTACCTTAGGCTTCCTTCCTCTCGGTTTGTTCCTCTCTCCCGTTCCCTCATCTTCCATCTTCCTCGATCTCCCCCGAATTTTTTTTCTCGCTCACCTCACTCACTTTTCACGTCCCCTCACATCAATTTCAGCTCTTGCATCCCCCTCCCATTGAGAAACTCACCCGACTTCATTGTCGCGATATCTCCGCAAGATTTGCGCGTCTGGCGCCTGGCCCCATCAAACACGTCCACGACCCGCGCGACCTAATTTTTTTTTCCTCTGCTCCAGATCCCAGCCCCAGCTATCCTCGTTGTGGTTCCTCATCCTCGCCGTGGGCCCACTTCCCTTCCAGCATTATCCACTTCCCACTCTCTTCACTGCACCACCCAGGTGTGTGAATTGTGAGCGTCCAAGACCGGCTACTACGTACTGTGCGTGCCAGCCAAGGCATTTCAACGGTTCCGCTATTGTTGCGAAGTTCTCTCTTCTGCTGCCGCTTTCCACTGCCGCCTTGCGCCCTCCTGCGATCGCGTACTAAGCAGAAAAAAAATTGCTACTTAGTGTCTGCTACCGCAACGCTGTCTTTTTTTTATCTCACCCCCGCCCACTTCTTTTTTTTTCCTTCCTCCGCGCCTCTCGCACTCACGCCCTCCCTCCCACCCACGCAACATCCACCCACCGCAACCCACCTTCCCGACCTTGCTGCCCTGACAGCTTGCCCGCCGAAGGAGAAAAAAAATAAAAAGGTTCGAGACCCAGTTCTCCACTCTGTGCACCCTCTCCAAAGCACCACCTTCAGAAGAGGGACCTGCCACGAGCCTCATCCTCCACCATCCGGGAACCTCGTCTGCGGAGCTTTACAAGGCTTCGTACTTGATCTCTGTTTGCCATCGAAGCTTGCAAACTTCTGAGGACCCCTCTTTCTCCTCCTCCTCCTCCTCCTCCGCAATCCTCGACTTGGACTTGTCATCCACCGCCAAGGTCCATTCTACCCCAGGCAGTCTTTGCGTCGCGGTTTCTTCAACACCACGTCCCTTGTCACCAACTTCACCTCTCCCAAGGGTAGCATGGACGGTTCGCAGTACCCCTCCAATGGTATAAACACGACTTCCTCTGGTCAGACTTATCCTTCACCTACCGCCATCTCCCCCAACCAGCTGCAAACCGGCTCGCCTCTTCCTCAGACTCTGCCGCCGTTGCAACCCCCAACATCAGCCATGCAAAACATCTACGGCAGCCACCCGCACACGCCGCGGACTCCAGGCACCCCAAACACGCCTGGATCTGCCAACAACCTGCCTAGCTACCAGCAGCAGACGTCGCAGCCCGCGAACCGTGGCGGTCTTTACTCAATGCCCCCGAACCAATACCCGCCTCCCCAGGCCTATGGTACCTCGGCCATGATGCCCCAGGCGACCACGACCGCGTCTCACCCACAGCCCATCGCGCCTGCGCCCGCTGGTGGTCGAGGGCCTCCAGTCCTGCGACCCATGCCTCCCGGCGGCATCATGTCCCAGCCTGGTGTCTCTTCGCCCTACGGCCCCAGCTCGCTCATGCAGCCTACCTCGGTTCTTCAGGAAGGCGAGCAGCCGACTCATGTGGTCGGGTCCCAGGGACGACGCGGTATCTTGCCAAGCGCTCCCGGTCGGCCTGCTGCCCCGGCCGCTGGCACTGGTGGCACCAAAAACACGGTCATTCCAGTGAAGGATGCTGATGGCAAATTCCCATGCCCTCACTGCACAAAGACCTATCTTCACGCCAAGCATTTGAAGCGCCATCTTCTGCGACGTGAGTATGAAAACACCGTTGACACGTATAGTGATTACTGACATGCACCTGGTAGACACCGGCGATCGCCCATACATGTGTGTCCTTTGCCGCGATACGTTTTCTCGAAGTGATATCCTGAAGCGCCACTTCCAAAAGTGCTCTATCCGCCGTGGAAACCCCACCGGAGCTAGCCATCTGTCCCACCCTCAAGCGCACGTCAAGAAGAACGCCCAGGCACAGAAGGCTGCTGGTCTCGCTCACGAGGGCGATCTGAACCATCTCAATGGCCTCGGCAACATGCCCACTGACAACATGGTCCACCCCTTCGGCATGGTCCCTGTCTCGGACGGCATGAACAACATGGCTCAGGACCAGAGCCAGCTGTCCCGATCCAGCTCGCTCGGCCGTCTTGACAATGGTAACAACGCTGACAGACGCAACATGAACGGCCAGGTCATGGGTGCTGCTCAGCCCTACGCTACCGACCCCAACTTGAGCAACCAGCAGATGCCCGGCTACAGTATGCCCCCGGCTCAGAACGGAATGCCCATGTATGGCGGTTCAAACACAAACCAACAATCTAGCCTTGATTGGTCTCAGATGTTCCAGGCTGGTGCGCATCAAACCTATATCAACAACTCTTTCAATCCTAATCTTGGACAGACGCAGATCGGAATCAAACCCGAACCTAATGCCGGGCCCGGAACGACAGGCGACAGTGCCAGTGCCACCGACCCCCTCTTGTCGAATTGGGGAATGCCATCTCATCTCCAGAATCCATACAACCAACTCTCTGATCAGATCCTTAACTTCTTTTATCCTCCTAACCAGGCCATCGATCCCCAAAGTGCGGGAATGAACCTCTACTTTTCACCCGACAATGTCAAAGACTTCTTGGACAAGTACACACATTTTCACATCCACATGCCTTTTCTCCACGTCACGACATTCAAGGTCATGGAGGCATACACTGGCTTACTTGCAGGCATGTGCTGCATCGGCGCCTGCTACTCTGACCGTGTCACGTCGTCTAACGTTCGCGAAATGATGGACTTTCTCGTTGTCGCGCTTCAGCGTGACTGCAAGATGATGTCCAATGCTGAACTGCAGACAGGCGAACCGAGATTTGCATCTCGGACTGACATCGAAGAGCTCCAGGCTGTCCTGTTAACATGTATCCTTATGCTCTGGAACGGATCGCCTCAACAACGGGAGCGGGCTCGACACATATATCCTGTGCTCGCGTCTCACGTCCGGAAACTGAGTCTTTTCCAGCCACCCAATAACACCGCACTGGCGTCCCCTCTGCATCGAATCGACTTCAACCCAGCTGAATTCGATCCGAGGCAGTTTGCATGGGAGATCTGGATTGATCAAGAACGACGCAATCGCCTGATGTTTGGTGTTTTCCTCATGGATGCAGCAATGGGTCTCTACTTCAACTCGAATCCACTATTCGACGTGTTTGAGATCCATCTGCCTCTGCCTTGCGATGACGCAGCTTGGGATGCGGACAAGGCTGAGGTTTGCGCTGCGGCGCTTGGTCTCAAGGGTGCCGACGCTACGCGAGAGACGAATCCTTCGGGCACTCAACGAGCCAAGCAACCAGAGATGGACTGGGCCCTCAAGGCTCTCCTTCATCCGTCGTATCAGATCCAACCAGGAAGCACCAACCTCTATGGCAAGTTCGTTTTGATCCACGGCATCTTGGCTTTGATTCGACGGGCCCAGATGGACGGTAGTGCTGCGCAGCTCTCCAAATTTGGAACACCTCCTCCAAGTGACTGGATGACCCCAGCCGGCACCAACAGCGGGCGGGCAACTCCAGTGGATGGGGCGGCTGCCAACACGGACCCACAGAGTCTGCAAGCACTCACCATCGCTCTGGGCAAGTTCAAACAGAACTGGGACACCGACATGGCCAATCAGTTTCCACCAACCTTGCCGGGATCAAGCAACCCTCGACGACATGGCTTCTCCAGGGATGGTGTGCACTTCTATTGGCTAGCCAACTACATGCTCAAGCACACGCAGACATCTGAGTTGCGACTGTCGTCTGACGCTCGTTTTGTGCAGGTCATTCAGTTGTTGAAGTCGGTCAAATCATGGGTGATGTCTGATGGTGCGTCAAGAGGAGAAGAATTGGGATCAGTTGGAGAGATTGATGATCAGTATGGAGCGATGGATCTTACACTTGAGATGGCAAAACTATTCAAGCCTCTTCCACAGGTGGTGGAAGACGCTGGCACTGCGTCTGTCAAGACGGAACTCGACACAGGAACGGCAGTATGACTTTCTTACCTATTCACACCAAAAAAAGTACTCGAGGGGTAGGGGTTGCATCAGGAGGCGTTGCATTCTGATTTTTTTTTCTTGTTTTCTTTGTATCTGGGTCACTGGGTTCGACCGAAGTGATGGCCCTCTTCGGATCGGCTGGATTGGTCTCATACGCATCCAAGGTCGGCACCGGCATTTTTGTGCAATGCATTTGTTGAGAATTAGACGGGGAAGAGGAGTTGCTGCATTATTAGACTTTGATCCAGATAGAGAGGGAGGTCTAGCCGGTTAAGCGGTCTTCCGGCAGACCATCATGACTTCATGGCTTGGGCTGGTTAATGATGTTTGCCAAATCTTTGTGTCCCGGCCTCGTTGATGAATCGTGATTGGTGAAGAGTGACTTGCGTAGACCCATGCGAACGTGTTGTATTGCTGAGTGACTTCAAGAGCATCCTTTTGACCGACGTGGATTCACAGGCTGGCCAGGTTGGTAGGTTGGGAAATGGATAGGTATTTATTCAGAAGGTAGTCCCCCCAGAGTTAATTATTGATCGGAATTTAGTTTCCCGACTTCTCATCCTTCTCAACGGTGATAATCTTTGGTGTATATTTGTTCAGTCTGGCCTTGTCCTCCTCGGTGGGGGTAAAGCCGAATGTCTCCTCCATTTTATCGGCCACCATTAGGCCTCCGGCTCCCCAGGCGAGGATAGCCATACCGACGCCGAGACGGGTCTTTGGAGAGAGGTTCTTGTAAGCCCTGAGTTTATGGGTGTGAGCATCTATGGTTGCCAGTTGCAGAGGTGAAGTAAGGATGAGTGAGGGAAGACATACTTGAACATGGCGACGGCGTTGGATGGATACCTAGGAAGAAGGACGGCGCGGACTGAGTTGATGTCAAATGCTGGTGTCCAGTATTGAGTGGCCAGCTTACACAAGGCCAGAACTAAAAGGCGCGAGACTGCACAAGTCAAAGGTATTGAAGTTGACTGAGTTTGACTGAAGATGGGGAAAAATGAAGCCGCGGCGGATTGAGTTGAGGGCACGGTGGGGTGTGCATAGCGAGCGAACCTCAAGCAGAAAGGCTCCTTCCCCAGCAACATTGGGATCAAGGCAGGTGAAGAAGTCAGGCAAAGTAAAGGAGGAAGGCGCAGCAGAGATAAAATTGATCTCAACTTAAATCTTGAATGACTCCTGTCCCTTTTCCCCCAACCCAACAGATGCTCGTTTCATTCTATTTAAACACCATCAGAGCCGCGTGAAATCGACTGACCTTGTTATTATACACTCACATTGAACCACATCAACCAAGACTCGTCCATCACTGAAGCAATGCGGATGACAAATACTACCACCACCGACCAAATGCAGCTGCTAAAGACTACCATGACCGAGCCGTTCATCTGGCGCCCACCATTGAGGTCCCCGGGTGACACCTCTAGGGCCCTATACCGACCATGTCTGCAAGTCCCAGCAGAAATAGCCCGGGAGCTCGCCCGCTCCCGATTCAACGGCGTGGTGTGGAAGCACGATGGGGTCATCCTCAACAGGCTGTCCCAAATACCCGACCTTGGGTCACTTATCCGCTCTGTCAAGTTTAACTTGACCCGCACGGATCGGGACATGTTCCAGGAAGCTCTCGCCGAGATTAAGGATCCCCAGAAACGAGCAGAGACAGAGGACCTCTACCTTTCAAGTCAGGGCGAAGCTACAGAGCCCTCGCCGTTCCCAAGGAAGTTGGTCGCCGCCTCCTTGAAGAATCTACCTAACCTCGAATCCGTCACCTTCACCTGGGTTGACTGCCCATGGAAGAAACACATGGCAATTGATGGTCCCTCTTTCGAAGAGGAATCACTGGCCAGAGCTGGCAACGAGGTGTTCAAGACGCAGCAGACCATCATTGAGGCGCTACGAGAGCGCAACCTTCCTCTCAAGAGCCTAACATTGGAACCCTTCATGCCTCGATGTGTGCTTGCCCTTTCATCATTTGATCCGGCTGTGTCGACGGTTTTTGGCCCTATTACTGAGCTGACGCTCAAGCTGGACTACGGTGTTGACGTCTTCAAGCCCGACTATCTCGAGTGCTTCATCTCCCTGATGCCCAACATCCGTCGTCTGAGTATTCATGCATGGTCGGTCAATGATGAAGCGTCCGGCATTGATCTTTGCAAAATGAAGAGACTGCGATATCTAGAGAGTGTCGACTTTTCTGGCCTCAAGTTCAAATATGGCACACTTGCCAACTTCTTCTCGCACCACGGATCAACAATCAAACAGATCAACTTGAACAATCTGTTCTTGTGGCGCGAACCGGTTGGAAAGAGAAGCCTCGGCTGGGATGATATGTTCCTGGGTATGAAGAAGCGTTTGACAGCCTTGGAGGGGATCCGGATCAGTGGCACCTTTACGGATGATGCTGGCCAACATCGGGTGTTCTTCAGATACGACGACCCTAATGTGGATATGCATAGTGGGAGCTGCTTGTCCGAGACGGAGGAGAGTGCATCGCTCGAGGACTATGTCTTGGAGAAGGTGGAGAGTTTCACGCCTCCCCAGCCAGAATGGAGAGCCCTACACCACCGAAATGCGAGAAAGAGGACTTGGGCACTGCCTACTCCACCCCCAGAGAGCTATTAGGCTGTGGTAATAAGCATACGGGATGTTTTGGTCTGATTCTTTGTTAACAGCGAGGATAATGGATGGCGGACATTCGTTGAGAAGCAATGTCGTAATTTTACAGGGCAGCGGAAACACTGGGACAGTATCGTCATGAAAGCAAGGATAATGGCAGGCTATCAGTTGAAACGACAGCTCCAGGAGGGTATTGTTATGCAAGCAAAGGCAGAAGTATGTGTTTATTGACAAAGTAGAGACAATGGAATACCATCGTTAGGAAAGCTGGGGTGCAGTCACCCCAGGAAGAGCAGCATGGATGATTGTGAGTGCAACAATGAGTATTGGTCTATTGGCCTCTCACATAGAATTATTCATGATCCAAAATGAGAGAGAATACGGTCGCCCCAAAGGAAAATCGCTCCCCTGCTTTCTCTGCACTAGACGTTATCCTACTCCTTGAACAAGCGGTGGGGCTGGAGGCAAGAGAAGGACCTCACAATGGGACCGTTTCTCGAATTCTGGGGGGCTTCTAGTTTAGTAAGATAACAAAGTCGACTGTCATCATGGCCGAAATGCTGTAGTTCCAATGCTGATCGCAGAAAGTCGGCGAGCCAGATACTAAAAGCTAGCTATGTGTTTCAAGAGCCAGAGACACTTCAAGATCAACACCAGGCACTTATTATTGAGTGATCTAGGGTGGACACAAGCACCGGTTTTCCATACACTGTCTTTGAAATTGGGAAATACATCCAATGCCACTCTTGGGACCTCTGTTTTCTAAACTTGGCAGATCAAGCAACGCGGTCGGGGAAAGCAAGCATGCGAGGCTAGAAGCACATGATGCTCAACAATAGGTGCCTAGTCAACCCTCATGACCATACACGTAGCTTCGAGGTGTTTCTATGCACAGTATTTGGAGTCATAGAACGTCATCATCAAGAATCCGTTACTTGGACGTGCTTGTTGAGCCAGGGTCCGTCATGTGCATGTTTTGACTTTGTCAACATAAGAACATACTTTTAGGGATTCAGACAGGATTAATTTTTATCTTTTTGTGTCTAACTTTCATGTAATGGTGCAAAGTCCCCTGCGAGGGGTGCACACTTCTTCACGGAGGCAATTAACTCTCGTGATGTCTCAGCATCTACATGGAAGCGGGCGTCACGTGTCTGGGTCTAAGGAACTGGGGAGAGGAAAGATTCAAGACACCGCTGGAGAGTCACTCTATAGTCCACGGGGGATCAACATCCGAGCCAAAGTGAGACTACCGATGAAGATGTGGTCACGATGTCCAAGATATCGAGCACGGAAAGACATCATCCTAGCCTGAACAGCCAGGAGACGTGATTCTAGGGAATAGCGTTAACTGTAGGCTGGTACGCCGCCAGCCATGGGCAAGAAAAGGCGCATGTCAGGACATTGATGCACAGGTAGCTGAGAGGAGAGCATACCGCGTAAAGGGGCGATGGAGTTGAGTGAGACATCAAGTGGCAAAAAGGATAGAACAGAGACATCCACGGCAGAATGAGGCCCGGGTCTCTCATCTCAGCGGGCAAAAGCGAAGGAGGAAAAGAAGGGAGCTGGTTTTGCTTCTGCCCGCCCACCCAATATCACACGCGGCTTGATGGCACGGACGTGACAGGTCTTGAGCCGTTGGACGATCGAGATGCAATATAGATACCGGGATGGATGGATGCAATGTGATGTGAGTTGTTTGCAAAAAGCACCGAGTGCCTGCAGCGGAGTGCCGTGGAGTGCCGTGCGTGCAGGATATCAATCACGGTGGGGAATGGAACCGGCAATGTTAGAAGAAACAGCCCAAGACACGTTATGCCGGGGCTCTGCAGCCCTTGTTTCGAAGGCATTCCCCGTCGAGGCGTGCGCTGGAATGATGGCGGTGGTGAATGTCAAGGGAAGACGGCAGGGTCAAGTCTGATGGTGACGAGGCGGGTTACACGTGGCTGGCACAACTGCCGCATGAATGAAGGACGATTGACAGCTCACAAGCCCAGGATGGACGGACCAGACAGGCGACGAAACAGGAGGCGGTCGGTCTGTGGGTGACGTGACCCTATTCACGACCTACATGAATGTATATGTTTTCATGGTTGAGGGGGCAATGGGAGGATGGGTCGCACAACAAGGCTTTGGCTGCAGGAGAGGAGACTAATGACGAACTAATAAACCGTTATGCAGGAGAAGTGAGCACGAAATGAGCCCCCAGATGCGCATGTATCATGTATCCATCCATGCATTGACCGGGATGGAGCCCCCTGCAGCGATGGATATCCCGGATGACTTCATCTGATCTCTGAATCTCTCCCTAATACTAGCATGTATGGGTACTCCGTGTTTACTCCCCAGCAGTTGGTTTCTCACGGAGACGAGGCTTTGTTTACCGCAGCTTGGAAGCGGACAACCAGATATATACGTAGCCAACTATAACCCTGACCAGGTTATCTCCCAGGCCTGACCTGGTCCCAACTCGACCACGGTTTCTTTTTTCCTGGACCCGCGGATCTGGGAATGGATGGGGGATGCGCTCTTTGCTTTGCCAGGACCGTTGTACGGCACTGCCACCATGAACCCCTGCCGCGATTGCTGATGCTGATGCTGATAAACACGGGATATTTTTGCGATGCGCTCCTTGATAATTAATTGACGCGTGGTCATCAATTTCAAGATTTTTTTCGTTTGCACTAATAATGTACGCGTATCACGTTGTTGGTGGTTTAACGTCTTGGCATACATACACTCATAGGGCCGGCGGTACAACCCGACAAAAAGAGAAACATGGGACCGCCCCTTTGAGGTTTCGACTGGAATGAAAACGGAATGGACCTTCTGTCAGCAAGTAGAATACCATTCAAGGGGCAACTGGGACGGTACCGTTCACGTTTGAGGCGAGGGAGGACAGGGCGCATATGCAGCAAATAGCCTCCCGCTGCTACATGCAGCAAAATACCACCGTCAAGGTTTTCTCCTCAACTCTCTCGACTTGACAGCCACGAGTTGACACGAATGACATTCGTGCCGTCTGCTGCTCTGCTACTCAGCTACTATGCATCCTGTAAGTTAGTAGCCAGTTGCTGACCCGCTTTTGCCATGCGTCAACGGACGAGGCGCCAACCTTGACTCGACTCAACTCGAGCATCTGTCTGTCGTGAAACCAGACTAGACACACACGATCCAACGGGGAGAGAAGCTTCCAGCCGTCTTTCTTTTTTTTGCCTCCCCTTGGCTTGACTTGTACTGTACATTCAGACCGGTGTGCTAAGGGATCCCGTCTGCATGGTTTGAGTTTGGTCCGTTAACGTAGAGGCTGCTCATTAGTCGACGAAACTGTTGCGAATCCAACGACTGCATTCCTCGAGTCAGGCGTAGTAGCAGTAGGATCAACGGGGGCCCGGGGATACATGCACGACAAAGGGTCCTCTCTCTTTCTCTCCCCCTCTCTTGTCGAGATTCCGTCTAGATCGGAGAAATGCCCACCGCACGCGGTTCCTTTTGATATGTGACTTGAACCGGCTGCATATACGAGTAGGGTCTTAGACGGGGCGACGGCCAATCTAGTTCCACGCAACTGAATGCAATGCCAGACACTGCTGGAATGCAGTTGCAGGGCCACATGGAGCAGTTAATAGGCCCCCCTCCCATCTATCAGTATCAGTCTCGTCGACCTAATATCGCAGCATTTGTCGGGTCGTGGGCCAGGGGGTCTCGTGGCTGGCTGCAAGAGATAAGACGAGGCAAGCAAGGTCGGGGAGGCGACAAAGCAGAGAGCGAGCCATGCTACGGATGGCATTTTGCATGTTCCAGTATCCAAGTCGCATCCTGCCGGCTGGGAAGCTATTTCGAGCGTGAGCGAGTGACAGAAAGACAGTGAAAAAGGGGGCGTGTTGAGAAGACGGAATGCGAACCAGACCCTTCGTCCTTCTTTTTTCTTCACTTTCTCCCTGCTCTTCAATGGCTGGTCCTTCGTCGTCCTTCTTCACACGTTGTCTTTTTCGATTCTGTTGCTTCCTTTGCGATCTCGATCGCTTCCGCTCTGCGCTGTACGGCTGATCCTTTCTTTGTTGCTTGTCTCGTTGGAGAATCAATCGCGATCCGATCGGACCTATCTCGACCATAGGTAGGTTGTCCGAAGGTAATGACGGAGGCAGAAAGCGCACACGGCGGGCAATGGTATTAGCCGTTGGGAGCACAACCGACGTTGCTCAAACCAAACCAGGCATGTGTGTATGGGAGCCGTTTGTGTTCTTCTTTGCTCCTCTTCCCCGTCGTCTCTTTGCTTCCTCTTGACCCTCCCTTCCGTTGCCCGTCTTCCCCATCCCGTTACATCGAAACCTCCTGCGTCCAGCCTCCAGATGTAATGCCCATCCCACCCCATCCCGTCTCGCCTCGCGGCCAAACAAAGATCTACCACTCGGAGCGGGCTCGTCGAGGGCCCGGCGTTGGCTCGGCACGCATCGTCACACACACGGACGCACACCTTGCACGCATGGCGCAGGGCCACCCGCACCACCTCGACCTCGCCCGCCCCTCACGACTGGCCAGAGGCCATGTGCTTTTTCCTAGCTAGCGGGAACCGGGCTAACCAAACCGCAGTGGGAACGCCCGGCTTGGTCATCCTTGTCCGGGAGCGCATCAGCTCGCGCTAACGCGGCCGGGGGGAGGAATCTCGAATCGAAGCGGGCAAGCCGCGAGCAGGCTGGGGAGAGACCATGACGGCCACGACGACGACGAGGAGAAAGAAGCTGAGTATTAGTAGTATCGGAGGGAGAGGCAGCGCTGCCAGCGGTAGCGGGAGCAACATCGGCATCGGCAGCAGCAACAAGAACGGAGACAAGGACATTATGAAGAGTGGAAAAGGTAGTGGAGGAGGTTGGAGTTTTGGGCGCTGGGGGGCGTCAGCGAAGAATACAAGCAGCAGCAGCAGCAACAACAGCAGCAACACGGTAAGAATATCTTTTTTCCTTCCATCTCTCCATCTCAAATCTCAATCCCTCCTTTACCATGAGTCAATCATTACATACACAATAACTTTACGCTTATGCGAGTTTGATAACATCCGCTCTCCCTCCCCATCTCGTTCAGCTTGCTTCATCTCTTGTCAAGGTACAGATACTGTCCCTTCAGCCCACTTTGCTGCATCTCGCCCACTTTTCACTCACTCCTCCCATTTTACCTTTGCACCACACGCACCACGCCCCGAAAAGGGCCCCGTCAAAGCGGTACCTTTCAACGCCCTGGCTGAGGCTAGGCGGGCGGTCCTTGTGCGTACTTTGCTTTGTACTGTACCTGGACGATCCCCGACTTTCCCAAGGTTGGACTCAAGTGCGTGCGTGCGCGCGGTGCCGTCATCAGACCAGACCAGACCAGACCAGGCAAAGTTGCAGCAGCAACAGCAATAGCACCCCCAGAGGATGACGGGAGCTCTAAAGGAAAGGAAAGGGCAGAGTAGGGAAGAGACAAGAGAAAAAAGTCAATTTCACCTCCTTCCTCTTTTTCTCTCACTCATTATTCCCGTCAAAACCCACCTCTTCACGTCCGTCTCTACCCTCACTTGACTCAACCCAACAACCTCCAAATCTTTTTATCTTATTCTAGCTTTTGATCAAGTCTCATCTTGACCTGGGGGAGCCTTGTCCAGCGGATCATCCAGTCTCACATTCCCCTCTCCTCTTCCCCTTCTAATCCATTTCTTTCCTCCAACTACCTACGGATAACTTGCCCCTGCTCCCTCTTATCCTTGCTCTTTTCCCAGGGCCGCTCTAGAGGGCGCCCCAATGGCTCAACGGCCCACGTCACCCACCCGCGCTGACAGGTTATACTACGACTAGCATCATCTCCTCCCGTCCCAGTCCCAGTCCCAGTCCTCGGCGTCGACCCAGGGACCCTCCCCAACTCAGACCCAGTCTGTCTCTGTTCAGGTCGGTTCACCAGCTGCTGCCACTTCCAAGGCCACTGCTGTCAGCGCCGCCCATGCCCACTACCACCCTCACGCATTTCGCTCCCACCCTCACCAACACCACCGACAACACGCCAGCAGCCAGGCGCCGCCGCACCCTTCAGCTGCCGCTTACAACTCGGCCCTGAATAAGCCTGCCGTCGCCTTTGCTTCCCTCTCCGACTCCAATTCTGTCTCCTCAGTCTCCTCCACCTCGACGACGGCATCTACACCCACTCGCGGCTCACCTACTACCACCACACCTGTGTCGTCACCTGCTTCTTCGACCTCTTCCCCGACTCCGAGATCGACCTCGACATTTGCTACCGCTGTATCCTCATCTTCCAAGCCAACCTCTAAAAAGACCGTCCACTTCCGTACCACTTCCAGCAGCAACACAACCGGCACCGGCAGCAATACCAGTAGCGCACCCCCGATCCCCGTCCTCTCTGTCGTGCCTCCGCCTGGCCAAGACGGCGGCGACGGAGAGGCAAGACGGCCCGCCATGCAGCGAGTTTCCTCCTTCCTCCCGTCCTGGGACAAGAGGGCCTCGGGTTCTCGCCAGGGCCTCTTTGGCTGGTCCTCGAACCGCTCCAGCACCTCCATATCCGTCGCAAACGCCAATTCATTAACCAGGATAAACACGGCTGCCGCTAATGCAAATGGCCGAGTCCACCGGGAGGCCTTCTGGCCTGCGACCCTTGACAGCGAATGCGAGAAGGCTGCCCGCATCCTCAAGTCGTTCTGTAGTATGCCCACCTCACCTGCTGCTCACCCTCGTCTCTGCTAACATGCGTCTGCTAGCTGATGGATATCTTGTGCCTCTTGAGGAAGAAGAGGATGAATCTCGGTCGACATGTAGCGAACCACTCTCCCCAAAGCGAGTCACCAAGAAAATTCCTCGGCGCATCATCCAGAATGCCGCCGGGATCGCAATCTTCACCTGTATGCGCAGTGGCCTGTGGATGACGGGCTCCGGCGGCTCCGGCATTCTCATTGCCCGCAAATCAGACGGTACCTGGTCGCCGCCCTCTGGAATCATGCTACATACGCCCACCCTTAGCTTTATTATTGGCGTCGATGTTTACGACTGTGTCCTCGTTGTCAACAATCTCGCCGCTCTTGAGTCCATCACGAAACCCCGTGTCACACTAGGCGAAGATGTCGGTCTCACCAGCGGCCCTCTGGTGTCTCTCGACTCAGACGAGTCGCACATTAGGTGGAAGGACCTGGGCAACACCGTTTTGACATACATGAAGTCACGCGGTCAGACCCAAGCCGTGAACTTGAACGGCTGCATCTTGGCTGAGAGGGGCAACGAGAACGAGCGCTTCTATGCTAGCCCCGTAACGCAGATGGATATTCTCGCCGGCAACGTCGCGCGGAACGTGGATGAGACTAGACCACTCTTTGAGATCATCAAGATGGCCGAAGGCCGTACTGACTACGACGCTGCTATGACGAGCAAAATCGCCATTGAGTGCGCCCCAGGAGACGCCGTCATTGCAAGCCCAAAGTCTTCAACACCTGCTTCTCCTCGCACTCCATTTGGAATTCCCAGCGTCGACGATCCCGATCCCTTTGGCGTTTTGGCCCTTGAGATGGCTGGTTTGGAAATCAGAGAGGCCGGGTCGCGGTTGCGACCGACTAGCAGCCAGTTCGACTTCAACCCCGTGCCTACTAGCCCAGCCTACTCCAAGTTTAACAGACAGAGCATAGACACATTTGTCACGAGGAGTAACCGTGGCAGTTACATGTCGTCACGCACCGTCAAGAGTCAGATGACGGATGCAGGAACCCAGACGGACGTGGGGAACACCCCCGAGACAACGCCAAGCCCAGGCCAGAGTGAAGACGGCCATGACAGGGCTTCTCGAACACAAATCCCCGAGGTAACGGAGGAGGAGGAGGAGATTGATTACACAAAGGTCGACCTGACGCCCATAAGACATCTCAGCGGAAATCACACTCCTGCGAGTGCGACCAGCCACAGTAGTACGACCGCCGTGGAGCACGACACTCTCAAGGTTGAGCCAAGAGACGACACGGATAAGGCATCGAGCAAGTACGATAGTGACAGGGATGACAGGAGCAGCCGCAATGCAGATGATGAGAACGATTCTGAGAGTGACGCCGAGGAGGAGGAAGACGACGAAGAGGAGCCCGTGGTATTCGAAGTGGCAGCCGTGCAGCCGGCAAGGACCCAGGCTGTGGCATCCCGAGTGATCCACGCCAAGGGCAACATGGTGACAATCCCCAAGAGGATTCCTCCTCCCCTGCCCATGAGGAGCCCCGCCAGGACATCTCGATCCAGTAAGAGCGAGATCGGTGATGTCACGAACCTCCGAAGCCCTCTGCGACATGCTTTCAACGAGCAGGACCTGAAGTCGGATGATGAGCAGCCAGCAAAGGCGCAGCCTTCGCCCTTCCTGAAGCCCGTGGAGCTGAAGGTCGAGAAGGCTATATATGAGGAGAAGAAGGCTGAGGAATTCAAGCCTGAAACCCCCAAGGCCCTGGAGGTCTCGACAGACGATGGATCTTCCGATTCAGAGACGGAATTCTTCCCGGCCGAGGAGGACAAGGTGGTGGACAACAAGATTGAGATCACCAAGACTGAGGAGGTCAAGACTGAAGTATCCGAGACGGTGGACGCCAAGGCCGCCACTGAAGTCGAAGCCAAGCCCATTCAGGCCGAGGCGCCAAAGACTGAAGCTTCTTTGACCGAAGCCAAGACTGAGCCGAGGAGCATTGGAACATCTCCCACTATCCCCCAGATCGAGCATTCCGACAGCTCGGATACGGTTGCCAAGAAGCACACTTCCTCCGTCTACACAGGCGCAACCGAGGATCGATGGAGCTTCGATGGGTCATCACTTACGACTCCCACCTCGGACCGACCGTACTCGGTTGTTGACGACATTACTGAAGATGAAACACCCAGAAAGCCAACCAGAGAGGTTGAGCGCATCGAAGTGAACGAGAAGCATGAAGAACTGACCAAGATGGGGTCGAAAGAAGCAACCCCAAACACGATCACGGTTGCATAATTGAAAAAAGACGAGACGATGATTTTACACGGGTAGATGGTATATGGCATGGCGCACGTCGTGAACTATTCATGGTAAAAGAACAACTTGACAGAACTCTGCGGGTTTTTTTGCGAGAGGCTTTTGAGAGACTTTTACGCATTCTTCTTGTCAATACTTTTTTGGTGGAAGTGTACGTTATGATGGGATCCTTGGGCGGGCTATTCATTCCCCCAGATGGCGTTCGGGAGGACGGAGGGTGATTGTCATTGATTTCACAGCAGCGCAGCATCCTCGGGCAGCGCAGAGCTGATACCGGTCCGAGGTGCAGGTGATGGGTATTATTCATGTACTGGGATGTGTCATGGGATGAAAGGAGGCAAAAGCCAAACATATGGATGAGGGAATGCTTGTAAGCGAATGATCTGTCTGTTCAGGGGAGAGTTGTTGCGGTTGTTGCTTTCATACCTGGGTGTGTAGTGGAGGGCAGACAATGCTGGAGCACCATTAATGCCGTTGAATACAACATGGACCAGGAGAGAAATTGCCACTGGTTCATGAACGACTTGACTCGATAGATAATGAGTGACTGTGACATTCTTGACGCGGTTGTTAGCAGGCAGTGCCGGGCAGCTGGCAGCCAGCTCTGTTCGGTTTCCCCTTGGTTTGTGCCCGTAATTCACCGATTTCTTTTGCTTTGGAAAAAAATAATTCCCACAGCTCAATCACTTTGAATTCTTGACGTCGATTCCGCAATCATTTTGGTCAACCACCAGAGGTATCAACTCAACACCATGACCTATCACAACTGTGTCAAGACACCCACCAACAAGCGCAAGAGAGATCACGTGCGAGAAGCCACACCAGAATATGACCCAGCCACCGCCACAAGCCACACGCCACGGTACAGGCTACGCGCGCGGAAGGCTCAACCCTCGTCGACTCCATCGCGACGCAGCAGGAGCAGGCGCGACTCACTTCAAGGGCAGATCCAAGCCGACGACAACGACCACGACTTCAACTTCTCGACTCCACCACCTCACCAGAACAAGCAGCATCGTTCTCACAGCACCAACGTAAGCGCAAGCGCAAGGCGATCCCGAAACCGCATAATGTCGAGCACGGCGGGCAAGTGGCGCGAAGAGCAGGTGCTCATCATCTGCCCTGGTAGCCGCACTACCATGGCCCAGCTGGGATGCAGCGAGCTGACTCCCCCGGCGCGGCGCATGCCCACGAGGATGTTTAAGGACGGCGATCAGTGGGCGCCGTACCATAGGACGAAGCGCATGACCGTGGTGAACGGCGTCGAGGAGGAAGAATGGGTTGAGGACATGGACGAGGATGAGGGCGCTGTGTACCCAATTGAAGGTATTCATTGGTTTTTTCATGTGTGGAATGGGTTGCTGATTCCTTGTAGCTGGGCGCATTGTCAACATGAGCGCCTTTCTCGCCTTTCTCGATCATGTACACGGCCTCCTCACGACGACATACCACAACACGCCCATCATGCTGATGGCCTCGCCTCAATGGACACGTCCCGACTGCGAGACCATCGCCCGATACATCTTTGAGAACACGCGGACGCCTGCTCTTTGCATACTCCATAGCGGCATCGCGACGCAGTATGGCCTCAAGTGGCCTAACATGACTGTGGTGGATATCGGCTACCAAAAGGTGGACGTAACAGCCATCCACGATGGTCGCGTCGTGAACCATATGGATGTCGGCGCTTCCGAGGGTGACAGCGACATAAGCGGAGGCGAAGTTTTCACCCGCAGCCTGCTCAAGCTGCTGGAAGAAAAGGGATTCAACTATGACATGGCTGAGCAGTTGAAGAAGAGCGCCATCTGCGAGGTGCTACCTTATGCCGCCACCACTGAAGACTTGATGGAGCTTCCTCAGCAGAACACCGCTGGTTTGAGACCTGGTGGTGCTGCTTCCAGTACTGCCCACCAGACGGCTTCATCAGGGTCCAAGCCTGCGGCAGCTAATGGCGACGAGACCAATGGCAACGGAGAGGATGACGGCGTTTTGGACGTGGCAGCCATTGTCACAAGTGGCCAGACCAAGGAGTTCTTGGCGAAAAAGGAGAAGGAGAAGGAGAAGGGCAAGCCTGGTAGGAAGCCTAAGGGCGATAAGGAGGCTGATAACGCAGCTAAGGCGGTGCGTCTACCCAACTCGAAGCGATCGCACAACTCCTTCTCGTATGAGGAAATCATTCAAGAGGAGGTGCCCAAGGAGAATGTCGAAAAGCAAGCCAATGGTGCGACAGTTGTCCAAGGCGAGAAGGAGGGCGAGACAAACGGAGCTCAACCTCAACCTCAGGCAGATGCCAACACTACGGCCCCTGCAACAACAGAAGCCCCCAAACCGGCAGAAGGCCAAGAGCAGACGGCACAGCCTTCAGTAGAACCCAAACCTGAAGCCAATCCCACGCCAGCCCCAGCTCCTCCTGCCAACGAGGCCCCTGAGCGTCGACCAAAGCGCATTCGACGAGATGTCGAGGTCGGCCTCGAGCGATTCAAGTTTGCTCAGCGCCACGAGATTGACCGCATCGTTCATGCCATCTACCGCACTGTCCAGGGTGTCGACGATATGTACATGCGACCGGCCTGCTGGGACAACCTTGTCTTTGTAGGCAACGGCTCCCGGTTGCGCGGTCTCAGAGAAAACATCCTACAGACTCTACACGCTCGCCACCTCGTCTCGCCATCCACGGCGACCATGTTCACCTCGGAGCTGCCGTCCAACATGGCCACACCAACTGGAACAGGGGCGCAGACACCCACCGGATCCTTCACTGGCATGCCACACCAACTCCCTACAAGTGGCGTCAACCCCCTTTTGCAGGCTGCTACAACGGCTGCGGCCGCGGGTGGCGCCAATGCCTTGACTCCCCAGGCCGTCTCCGAGGCCGGCGGGCCTGCCACAGGTCATCACTTCCACAGCCAAACACCGACAAGCATCAAGACGGCTACGCTGCCATCTTATCTTGGTGAATGGACCAAGAACGGCTTCGAGGAGTCCATGTTCCTCGGCGCACAGGTGGCGGCGCGCATCGCCTTTTGCGTTCACTCCAACATGGACGCCCAGACGGTTGAGGCCCAGCGCCTGATGAGCCTGAGCAGAGTTGACTACAAGTAAGTTTCTGCCCGCGGCTCCCTGAATTATGGGCGGTTTTTGCTAACAAGTCTATCTACAGTGAGCTTGGCCCCAAGGGCATCCGGACCCACTCGATGCTAGGATAGATAGGTAGATGAGGATGATTCTGCTTTTTTGACAAGGTATCCTTCTTTTGGGGGTTTCTCGTTCACATCGTCAATGGAGGCTTCAAGATGTGGACATTGGGCTTGAGGAGTTTTTGGGCGAGCGAAAGGGAACATGGAAGATGCAAAAATGAAGAAAAGGGGGGGGGGTCCAGCGGATAGCTCCTGGAGGAGGAACAGCCATAATACCATCCATAGATTCAAGCTCGCCTTGTATTGATCGATCTCACTACAATATACGGACACCCTCGAGTTTAAATCCTGGCCCTTTCTTCATCTCTGCAAGTATGAGTGGAGGAGGCAAGGAGGGGAAGGAAGAGAGGGCAACACATGGTTTCTGAATACATGTTGGGTGGCTGTATGAAGTAGGTAGAGTGCTGGCGGTGTGAAAGTTGACAACATCACAACTCGATTTCCACTTCTAGTCCATGTTTCCCATCTTGACAGCCAGATTAGATTTGCTTTATTATCCAAGAGCTATATAACTAACCAAATCATTGCCTTTTGGCAATACAAAGGTGCCATGCCGCAAATTATTACACTCAACAACCATGGAAGGAATGTTTGGGTTCGTCCCTTTTTATCCCTTCTCTTGATATCCCGCAGCGCCAAACTCTTTAGCCCATCTCATCTCATGCAATGGACCCAATCTGGGCCGTCGTAGGTGCAGCAAGACCAAGACCAACCAAGTCCATCATTAACCAGCAGCATTTCGAATAGCTGCCTCTTCGGCGGCCTTGTACCAATCAGTCTTCATCAGGTAAATGTACTCGATCGCCGCGACCCTATTACCAGTCAGTGTTTTCATTCAGTTGACTCAACCAGGGGAAACTCACGAAAATGTGCCAACAGTGACACCCGCCCATAGTCCATCCAGCTTCCAGCCCAGACCAAAAGCCAGCGTCAGCGAGCAGGGCAGCGAGAGAACATAATAGGCAATCAAATTGGCTGGCCCGCCGATCGACTGCTTGCCGATTCCTCGGAGCAGTCCGTGGGCTCCTGCTGCGAGGCCATCAAACACCTGCATCACAGACACAATCGGGATCACAGCTCCCACGAGCTCGATCACATCCTCGTCTTTGGTGAACAGAAGGGGTAGCTTGTATCGGAGGCTGGTGTATAGGGTCAAGTTGAATATGCCAATGATGCAAGCAGCAGCAAACGCCTAAAATCTGTTGTTAGCATCCACTAGCCTAAGCCCCAACATGTAAAACAGCAGCAACTCACCACTTTAGCAGTCATCTTGGCAGGATCAACAAGCCCGGCTCCGATCAGGTTGGCAATTCGTGTCGAAGCAGCGATCGACATGGGGAATGGAATCTCGTACGAAAGTGTTGTGATGGTCGCCAGAACACTCTGTGCGGCAAGGTACTCGGGACCGAACCGACTTGAGCACAACGTGAGAATCTCAAAAGCCAGCCATTCAGCCTCAACCATGATCATACCCGGCAGAGCAAGCCGGATCATGACCCACCAGTTGCTCAGGGCCCTTCGGCTGAAGCCACCCCAGCACTGGCGGCCGTCAATGAAGCGGACATACAGGAAGAGGAAGATGGGGAGGAGGTTGGTGCTGATGGCCACAGCCGTGGGAGCACCAACAAAGCCCCATTCCAACTTCCACACCAACAGCCAGCTCAGGAACACGTTGAACGGCGCTACGATGAGGAGGATGTACGTTGTTGCGCGGAAGAGGCCTTGAGCCTGCGTAAAACGCTTGCCGCCCTCAAACAGAATGAAGCCGGGGATACTGAAAATCATGACCCTGAGGTATTGCCCAGCAAGACGAGCTGACTCGGGCTCGGGAACTATTTGCGCGATGATGCCCTCAGAAAAGTACCACAGCACGGCGACAGGGACAGCCAGACAGAACAAGAAGCACGTCATGCGCTGAAACTGAAGGCCGACAAGATGCTTATGACCCGACCCGTACGCTTGAGCACACAGGGTATCGAGACTGGTTGCGAGACCCTGGAAAGGAGCCAGGCAGCTGATGGCCGCAGACATGTTGGCCACTGCAAGAGTTAGTTTAGTCTGACTACACAAGATAAGCACTTACACGAGACAGCACCGAGCTCCATCTTGCCAATGCGGCCAACGGCAAAGATGCTGGTGACGTTGATAGAGTACTGCAGGAGAAATGTGACAATGAGCGGCCCCGAGTATGACATGATCGTCTTGGCCTCTCGTTGCCAAGTCGTCTTGATCCGGTGCTCGGCCACGGCATGCTCCCATGTCTCGTTGAGATGCTCAGGCAAGGTGCCACCATTCTGCCCCCCCAGAAGAGGTGCCGTTTCATCGGGCGGCTGGACCGTGACAGCGGGCGTCTCTTCATCCTCGCCCTGCGGTACCTTGGTGCTAAAAAGGCGACGGTAGAGCCTGGGGAAGAAACCCTGCGATCGGTGCGAGTGCTTTGGCGGAAGAACGTGGTTGTCTCGTAGTAGACTGCGCTCAGCGTTGCGAGACTGCTTTCGTTCTAGAGCCGTAAGCCCTGGCTCAGCAAATGCCTGCGGGTTTAGAATTGGTCGAGAGCCTCCAAAGGCCACGCCGCTTGGCCGACGGTACATGGTCGGTCCCGCGTCAAAGTCAGATACAGAGGCATCGTCAATGGCGTTGTCTTCAAAGTCGTCGTCTGAACACTCTGCAATGTCTCGAGCCAGTGCCTGTTCGGCCAGAGGCGACCCAACTCGCCATGATGACGACAAGGCTGGATGTGCTCCGGCATGAGGAGTGCCATACGGCGAGGCTCCTGTGCCCCTGCCGATTGGATCCATGGAACAGTTCGTGCAGCCGTGAGTCTTTGGGATAAGGTGTAGGTGTAGATGTAGCTTCTATAAAGAACAATCAAGTGCCCAGTCTACGCAGCAGACTTCTTCAAAGCGTGACGTGACGGAAGAGAACGCCGCCACCCGAGCAAGCCTCCGACGTGGAGAAGAGTGATCAAAAGAGAGTTGTACAAGGTTCCACACTGACGGAGCTTCCTCTCTCGAGTCAATCAGCTCTGTATACAATGGTTTGAGGCGTGACAATGAAGAGATTGAGCCGTAAGATAAAGTCGTAAGGTAGTTGAGTTGCGAAAACGTAGTCACCAGGTCGAGTCGAGCTAAAAAGAGGCGAGATGGATCAACTTGCTTTTCAACGCGGACGGCACAATTTTCGGGTTAGTTAGCGTACCATAGCGTAGCGTCCAGCCACAGCACAAAGGGCGTCCGTCTTGTCAAGTCAAGTCAAGGTGGAGTCTTTGCTATCTTCGGCCCGGCCAACTGAGTCACTCCTCCACTGACCAGCATCAATCTCGATTCGGTAAAAGACTTGCACCTTTCACGACTTCCCGGCATCCCACCCACCTCGGCTGGCGGGGAGTCCGATGCATGCTGCTCAGTGTCTCATGGTTGGTGGATCTCCAAACATGCGGGGGTGGATCGTCGCTCAGGACCGCTTGTGGCCTGTGAGGTGCCTTTTTTCGCGCCTGGCATGGCATTGAGGCTGAGGATATGAGTTGCTGCAGCTCTGGGCAGCTGCCAAATCTGCTGTATACCTGTATAATGCCATTGGGTCAATCAGTAAGTAGCCGGCTTGAGGCTAGATCTTAGCCCCATTCATCGTCCCCCCCACCCTCTACCCATCCAATCAGGCTCGCTATGAACCATCGTCGCAACCCAAGGTATTTCGTCGCTGCCATATCGTTGCAACGGCGTGTTGTACGGTATTCGCAGTCCAACCAATGGTCGCTTCTTCTCGCTCTGTTGTTCCGGCCCGGGGTCTGGGATATTGGTTTTGAATGTACCAACCATGATCGAATCTGTCTCCAGCAGCTCCGGCCAGACCAAAACTCCAATTTCCCAAGAGGCAATGCGCATTTCACCTGTAGGGCGTGCAGCCTCACCCCAAGCCTGCTTTGAAAGATTGGCCGATGTCATAAGGGCCCAGTCGATGGATGACTTGTTGGACCTGATATACGTCTTGATGTGCGGCGCTGCTCTTTTCCGACCCCCATCCTGGACCTTGGCGCCATCAGGGAATTCTGTCGTCTGTTAGATAAAGTGCCACATGATTCCATGCCATATATCAACTTACTGGCTCCATTGGGAGAGTCGTTTGCCCAGTGATGAAAGATTGGGCGAAGATATTCCAGTTGTTTTGCTTGCTGTGGCGACTGAATCTTTGTGTGGATAGAACCTCCTGATGCATACCCATTCAAAGATCTCCGAATCTCGTCAGCAGTCGGAAACACAACCTTGAACTTGGGTTTTCCAAGACTAGGGTTCTTGCAACGAGACAAAGGTTCAAAGAGAGTTTTCTTCAGCCAGTCTTCTTTTGCTCCTAGGGTGGCGATCGAGGATATCTGGACAACAATCTCTGATTGCTCTTGGTCTTCGCATGGAACTTGCTGCAGACATCTCTTTAGAGCAGCCCAGCCCCATGAAGTTTCAGACATATCCCGGGTGTTGTGCCTACCCGGCACGCTCGCAACAAGAGCCGCCTTGATGCTAGAAAAGTCGTATTGGGCGAGCTCATCAGTTAAGGCCTTACATGTGATTTTGCGCTTGTCGTACGCCCGCAGATAGTTTAGCAGGTCAATCTTGAAGCGCTCTCCACTACCGACCGGATGGTCTTCGGGGGAAGAAGCAGTCGCGTTTGGCGAAACTGTCATCTTAGGGAGGAGTGGCGATTTCCAGACGCCATTGGTCATGTTGGTCCAATCTTTTGGGATCAGATTGGCGGTGTGAATGATGACTTGTGCAGTGTCGTCATGCCTGAACAGGATCATCATCTTGGAATGATGTGTCCCAAACATTTCTGGCATAGGAGCAATGTGAATCTGAACATTTTCGAATTCCGCTGCTGCTTGCTAAGTGATATTAGCTTCTTGAGAGTTGGCTAAACAGGGAGGGAGCTCCTGCAGTTCGGCCGCGGGTTCGCGCGAGAGCAACGTACCTCGATGGCGATTCGACTCTCATCCTCGCGCTTCCAAAATCCATGCACTACGTGCACCTTGACAAGATGTCGTGTATCAGAGTCGAAAGCATCCATCAAAAAGTGGATATCGTGGAGGAAGTTGAACTCCCAACATTCTGCAATGAGGGGATCACCAAGCAGGTCTCGTAGGCTCACTGCATCCCTGTTGTCCTCCTCTGGTAGGTCTTGTATCCAGGTGAGCTGCCAGGGAGACTTGATAACCGACATTTCACGCCGCCTACTTCTAGGAGGACTGATAGGGCGTTGTAGCGATTCGGGGACATGGGCCTGAGGGTCTTCAACCCTTTGGCGCTTGGCTGGGCGATCTATCTCCCCTTGGAAGATTGAAACCTTGGTTGATTCGGTAGATAGATGATTTTTCTGTGTGTAGCAGAAAGTCGTGAAACAGTGAGCTGTTGACCGTGGAATCCGTGACAAGGCGCTTTTGTTGTGAGCACTAGTGTGAGGTCGGGGAATACAGGGGCCTTGTGTTGCTAGAGAACGAAGTGTAGGACGTGAAACAAGACAAGGCATAACTTAGACTGAGTCACCGGGGATTTCCTGGGCGTTTGTAAGAGAGAAGAGAAGAAATTCTATGTGTGCCTTTGGGAAGAAGGAAGTCCGGGCATCTACGTGTGGTTGTTGAGAATCCACCATGAAAGGCAAGCACGGTCGTGTGCTGTTCGAGGTAGGTAGGTACGGCACTGGAAGACAAGGCAAGCCCCGTGTGGCTCAGCAGCCGATGCGCGGGCCCCAGTGTGGCGTCGAATTCCGATGGAGAACGTGGTCTCGAACTCTAGATGCGCCTCCTGAATGCCGTCCATCCCGTCTCATCCCCTTTGTTACAAAGCTTCTCTCTATCTTCGCTTTCGCCTCACATCATCATCTACTTTTGCGCCTGGCGAGCGCGATTGTGGTCTTGCATTTCTGGTGTTTTTTTCTTTCTTCCGTATCGCGATAGCTTCAAATATTCCGCGACTGCGACTACCATCGGCAGATACGACCGCCACTAATTACCTACGTACCTATTCCACTACCTTGACCCTCTCGCCTTGCTCATCGCTCCCCCACGCTCCGACGAGCCGACTCTGCCGTTCCCATCTCAGCATCCTCTTGGATCATTTACGCCGTGCGTTCTGATCTGTTTCCTTTAACCGATCCGATCGCTGTACACGAGCCTTGCACCGACAAGGTGCGCTTCGCCCGCGATGCGTTTCTCTCCCCTCGCGGTGCTCGCAGGGCTTACAGCCTTCGTGTACGCCGAGGAAAGTGTCAACCCGGTCACGGATCCCACTACTTTCAATGGAGTCTCGATTCCTCCGTTGCTCGAGTTATCGCCTACAACTTGGGAGGAGGAGCTCAAGAAGAACAAGTTTTTGATGGTTAAGCACTTCAGGTACTTGGTGCTCCTCGATCATCTTATAGCGCCTGCTCACTCATTGTCAGCCCTTACTGCAAACACTGCGCCCACTTTGCCCCGACGTACCAGACCCTATACGAGTTCTACTACTCTTCGAAACCCCATGGAGCCGGCGTCGATAAGTCCTTCTCAGAGTTCTACGGCTTTAAATTCGCCGTCATTAACTGCGTTGCGTACTACGATCTCTGCATGGATCATAATGTCATGTCATACCCGACTACAATCCTATATGGAGACGGAAAGGAGGTCCACAACCTGAGAGGCGTCAAGAACATGACTGTGTTGAGTAATACGATCGAGAAGGCTCTTGCAGTGTCACACCCAGGTCGACCTGAGATCCTCGAACTCCCCGAGCCTGGCGACGCGACCTTTCCTAAACCCAAGACTGCTCAGGAAACGACAGAGCTGCCAGATGCTGAGAAGAAGGAATCAGAACAGGATCCCAAGGTGGCAGGCGAAAAGCCTGTCGGCGAAACCACCGAAAAGCCCCTGGAAAAGGCCGCTGAGAACGCAGCCGAGGAGCCCGCTGGTAAGGCCCCTGGCAGCTCGCTCGACGACATCACCGAGACCCCTAAGGAGGCAGCCAAGAAAGAGACACCAGAAACCCCCAAGGAATCCGTCGCCGCTAAGGAGGGCGAGAAGTCGTCATTTGGCGATGATTGGAAGGTCCCTACCACTGGTGAGATGCTCAAGAAGACCAAGCCCAAGGACCCGGCGCCGAAATATAACCTGGATGGCGTCAGCACCCCTTTGACTCCTGACACCTTCCCTAAGCTTGTCACCAACACAAAGGACCCCTGGTTCATCAAGTTTTACGCCCCTTGGTGTTCTCATTGCAAGGCGATGGCCCCTACCTGGGAACAGCTGGCCAAGAAGATGCAGGGAAAGCTTAGCATCGGTGAGGTCAACTGCGAGGCCGACCACAAGCTTTGTAAGGAAATGGGCGTTTCGGCGTTCCCCACCATTCTATTCATGCAGGGCAACGAACGAGCCGAGTATAAGGGCCTTCGCGGTGTTGGTGACTTTGTTGAGTATGCCGAGGGAGCTCTCGAGGTTTCTAGTGGCATCCTTGATGTGGATGCCGCCTCGTTCGCCGAGCTCGAGAAGACCGAGGAGGTCATCTTTGTCTACTTCTACGACCATGCTACCACGACTGAGGACTTCAAGGCTCTGGAGGCTTTGCCGCTCAACCTCATCGGACGTGGCAAGATTGTCAAGACGAACGACCCCGAGCTCTGCTCCAAGTTCAAGATTACGACCTGGCCCAGGCTCTTGGTTTCGAGAGAAGGCCGTGCGACCTACTACACTCCCATCACCCCTGATGAGATGAGAAACGTCGATGAACTGGCTTCGTGGATGAAGTCGACGTGGCTACCGCTTGTCCCTGAGATGACTGCCATCAACGCTCGCCAGATCATGAACCACAAGCTCGTCGTGCTCGCCGTCCTTAACCGGGAGGACGAGGGTCGGTTCCAGAACTCCATCCTTGAGCTCAAGAACGCGGCCAACGAGTGGATAGACCGTCAGGTTCAAGAGTTCCAGATGGAGCGTAAGAAGCTCCGCGACGCCAAGCAGATGAGAATTGAGGAGGCCGAGGAGCGTGATGACCAGCGTGCTCTTCGCAACGCAAAGGCCATCAAGATCGACATGGACTCTACTCGCCATAAGGAGGTCGGTTTCGCTTGGGTCGACGGAATCTTCTGGCAGAGGTGGCTTGCTAGCACCTACGGCATTGACGTGAGGGATGGTGATCGTGTCATCATCAACGAGGAGGATGTAAGCATTTCCCTATATCTGACACTCTCGGATAACATCAGTTACTAACGCTATGCAGCGACACCAGTTCTGGGACACGACTCCCACGGGTAACCACATCATGATCAGCCACACGTCCATCATGGACACTCTGGACAAGATTGTGTACGGACCCAACCCCATCTCTCCCAAGTACACCATCAGCTCGTTCGCCAAGTTCTTCTTCGACATCCAGATGAGCTTTGTCGACCGCCCGTTCCTCTCGTGCAGCGTTGTCCTTGCCCTCGGGTTCGGCGTGTACTACTGGTTCCGCAACCGCACCCGACGGTCTCGTGGCACCTTTTTCCGCATGGATGATTCACTGGGTCTCAAGGATGGCCTGCTCGGCCAGAACAGCAACGCCAAGTCTGACTAAGGGACACTGTGAGGGGATGACAGCAGTGTGAGACCGGAACCAGACCGCACAAGACGTGGCTTCTTGGGCCGTTGCCGTGCCGTACCCCCGAGACATGCGTCCGTCCGGGGTTGAGAGTCACGGCGGTCGGCCGCAGTCAGGCCGTGTGGGCTGGTGAAAAAGCAAAGCAAGTAAGGGGTTGATGGATGGGTTCGCATTAGTTGGTCGATATTGTCGAATTACGGAGTTTTCTGGGTTTTGGTATTTACCTTGCTTGGTACTTGGGTTGCTTATGCGTGGCACCCTGTATACTAGTTGATGTGGAAACGCACCGCTTGCATATGTCAGTTACCGTTATGCTATGCTTCCTTCGCTCGTCGGTCATTTGTACGTGCATTTCATTGCTTGGCTACACAAGTTGGGCCTTTCTCTCGTCTCTTTTCTCGACTGTGCAGTCGTTCATGTGCGTGTTACATGCAGTTCAACGGCCTGGGAGCTTGGCCTGGACATGGCATGGTTATTGGGTGAAGCCAGAGATGGCAATATGGACGAGTACAGCTGGTTCGAGAAACAAGGTGGCATTCACTATAATATGATCCAGTAAGACACGAGTCCCAGCGTTGGATGTATCCATCCGTGTCCAATCCACCCCATGTGTCACATCCAATCTGTCCCTATCCTCCTCTCCTCCTCCAACCATCTACTTAGGTGTAGAGCTCATTAGTGAGATCGTTGAGCGTCAGACCCTCCTTGGCAATGTCATCGACATCGACAAGGAAGTCGAGAGGCATCTCCACCAGGGTACCGCGGATGCGCGACAGCCACTGCCTGACCTCGTTGACGCCGCCGGGGAACTCCTCGCGCACGATGTGGCCGTACTCCACCTTGCCCTTCTTGATCTCCTCCTCGGGCTTCTGGCCCTTCTTGCCGGGGATGATGAAGTGGCGGGCAAAGAAGTCGTCATAGTCCTTCCAGGTGCGGACGTGGTCGTTGGGCACGGGGTGGAAGGCCCGGCTGAAGGTCTCGGTGTTGACGCGAGCCGTGTCGGTCCAGAGCTGGTGGAACTTGGGGTGCAGCGGGTCGCGGACGAGGAGGTCGGCCGGGGAGCCCCAGTCGTAGACGTTGGGGTCGCGGTCGACGGGGGTCCAGTTCTGGTCGGGCTGGTCCCAGCGCTGGTCGGGGATGAGGCCGAGGTGCTTGCGGAAGATGTAGCGACGGAGGGACGAGGCGAAGCGGGAGGCCGTGTAGGGGCGGCCGTCCATGTAGGACTCGACGGGGGTGGGATCCTCGATGACGACGGCGATCTCGGAGTCGTGGGATCCGAGCTGGGAACGGTCGTTCAGGTTGGCTGAGCCGCAGATGACGAGGCGGTCATCGACGATGAGGAGCTTGCTGTGGATGTAGAGTTCTTCAGTCACAAAGGCATTGATCTCATCCTCAGGGTTGCCGTCCCAGCGCAGGTCAGTAACCCTAGGACCTTGATCCATGTAGCAAGAGCTAATGGTGTCGAGAGTCTTGTCGGCAACCTTGTGGGCCTCTTGCTGATATCTGTCGTATCGATCGTGCGAGGGGCGAGAGTGGCCGGACTGTTGCTCGTACGTCGTTGTAGTCGTCGTCTTGTGCTCGTATCTCTCATATCTCGAATGCTCGGAATACCCACCGCCCTGGTACTCCTGGCGCTGTGGTCGACTGTCGTGCCTCGACTCGTCATATCCCCCCTGATACCGACCAGGCTCTGGTCTGCCGTCGAACCTTGGGTCCGCGCCGGGGTGACGGAAGTCGTCGCGCTCAGGTCTTCTACCATGGTCTTGATATTCGGGTCGGCGGCCATAATCGTCGTCATGTGGCCTGCCGCCGCCATAGGTAGGACTAGAGTATCCCCCTTGATACTCCTGACGCTGAGGTCTGCCCTCAAACCGAGGATCGGCATGTGGGTGGCTGTATGCGTCCCTACCGCCCTGTCTGTCGTCTTGGTATCCTCCACGGTGTTCATCATCCCTAGGTCTACCACCATATCTGGAGTCGGAATATCCACCACGATCGTCATCTCGATCATATCTACCGCCAGACCTCTCACTTTGGTATCCCCTGGACTGGGAGTACCCACGGTTTTCATCACCACCACGATAGCCCGAGTCTGGGTAGCCGCCGAGTTCCTGGTCCCTTTCCCTTCTGGCCTCTTCGTATGACACACCAGCGCGGGCCTCCACATCGGCCATGGTTCGAGACGTGTTGATGCGGTCATAGTTGCGGAGGTTGTAGAATCCAATGTACCTGCCGGGGTCGCGGATACCGGCCTTGCGGAGCTGCTCGATGATACTGTAGCCACCGCGGCTGATGGAGTTGTACTGGAATTCCATAATGGCGCGAGTCCCCAGTGCCTCCTCGGCCTGCAGGTCGCCGGCAAATGCAGGGACTGCTGGCATGAGAACCCAGACGTGGAAGGGTTGTCCTTCTTGAAAGGCACGAACGATTCGGTCCACGATGGCAGCGCCGATCTTGTTCTTAACAGGGCGCTGCTTGTCATCGGTAGCGGTGATGAAGAACTGACATACTTAGTATAGTTGGGCGAATAGTGTCAAGCATCATACCTGGTTCTCAATGTAGACAAAGTGTCTGGCGTTGCGAATGGCATCGGTGTATGCATTGGCGATGGAGTGTTCGACAGGATGTCCAGAGGACCACTCAGAGCAACTACAACATGTCAGGAAGGACGGCAGGACAGGGTTTTCCTCGGCATACCTTCGAGTCAGCTGGATGCGAGGCATTTCGCCATCGCGGGATCGATGTCTACGGTGACGGGGTTCATCATCATCGTCTCCAAACGACATGAGCTTGTTCATGCCGCGGCTGAAATGCTCCGTAAAGCCGCCAAGGTAGTCATCGTCCTCTCCCGAGTGCCTACGCCGGTGGCCAGAGAAGTTTGGCGGCGGTGCCTCGAGCTTGTGGTACTTGCCCGGGTTCTTTTTGGCATACTTCTCTCCAAAGATGAAGTTCCTACACACAAAGTCAGTGATAGCATCTACATGGTGAAGTTAGCACCTTACCATCGGTCGACGAAATGATCGACAAGGTTGCTGGTGATGGGCCCGTTCATGCTCAGAGCAACATCAGACCAGCCCATTCTAGAGCTCTTGGTGCGGTCAACTACCAAAAGTCAGTATACGCTCGAAACGTGATACATGGTTCCCTACGCTTATTCTGGTTCCAGTCTTGAACATCGGCAAAGTCATGGACTCGAGCATTGTTGTAGTCCTGTCCAGGGAAGACGATGGCATCCAAATCGCCAGGGTGAGCGTCGGCAATTGGGTGGCCTATTGATGTGAGTAACAGAAGCAGGTGTAGCATCCAGGGAACTTACTGCTGGTGTCCCATCGTCCGAAACCTGATGTTGTTGTCAGCAATTGATGCAAATCGGCAGATGGTTATTGCCCATACACATGTCAAGTCCACCCATAAAAGCCAGCTTTCCATTATCGACAACGAGCAGCTTCTCGTGGTGTGCCCAGTACAGAACAATACCGTCAGCGGTACCGTAGACAGCCTTAATGGCATCACCAGAAGCCTTGGCCAGATCCAAGTTGGTCAAAGCCTTGAACGACTTGCCCAGCTCCTTGGTGAGGTCATAGCCAGTTGGGAGATGGTCAGGGTGCCGGAAGACGCGGATGTTCTGGTGAAGTGCCTCTAGGGAGGTTCTCGTATGCTACCAGTGGACATGTTAGCAGGCCTTCACGGCCCGTTGGTCCTGATAGAGCTCACCGCCGAATTCAGAGTGAGGGCTGCCTCAACCTCCTTGTAGACGATGATATAAACCTTGACACCCCGGTCGGCAGCGGCCTTGAGCATGCGGTCCAGACGATACTGCTCATTCTTGGCCGGAGGACGACGGAGATACAGCTCAGGGCTCAACCACCAATCGAGGATGAAGATATTCTCACGGGCCTCTACCATGCGTTAGATAACAGCTGGATAACTGCTGGTGGAGATGGCTGCTGCGACTCACGCTCAATCGCCTGCGAGACGGCCCAGAAGTAAGAGGCACCGTCGACATACCACTTGGCATTGCCGCTAGACTCCGGGGCAAAGGACTGGTAGCGGTTGTTGGCGGTCTGCTGAGCGTGGTAGCTGTGGCTCCCGGTGCCTTGAGATTCAGAATGCTGCTGCTCTTCCTTGCCGCCAAAGACATTCTCAACCTGCTGGCTGAGGCCCTCGACGTGCTCGCCGACCTTTTTGAAGAAGTCCATGTCGTACGACAGGGCACGCGACCTGATATTCAGAGGCCTAGAGGGATATCAAGAGACGGGTTGGTGATGGGGCAAGATGGCAGGATAAATGCGAAGCTGTCGTTTAGCTGACTAGCTTATCCAAAATGCAGGTAATCAAGCAGATGACGAGATGAGGTTGCAGTGGCAGTGACAAGCTGACGCCATGGAACGGCCCGAAGTCAGCAAGCGGGTGGAGGAAGATGATGGATTCTTGGAAGATGCATGAAGCGGAGAAGCAATGGATTGAGCTGAGCTGAGCTGAGCTGAGCTGCCATTCATAGACGGACGGGCATCCACATGCCTTTCAGCCTGCCCAACTGAGACTTTCCGCTCATGACATGCACCCTGAGAGCTTCTGGACCCCGCATCACAGCCTCTACGTAATCTGCAAACATGGAGCTGGAGGGCCAGCTTGAACCGTGACAGCTGACGAGTAATCAGTGATTGAGTAGGTGTATAGCTTCAACCTCAATCGAGACAGGAATGATAACTAAATTACTAATTGCATCCAAATCCGTTGCCAAGCATTCACTCACCAACTACCTAGTTCCGCTGCTGTCAATGGATCCATAGCCATGTCCACATTTCACCAGCGGCCTCGCTTATCGAAAACACCACAACTCGGCTATGGAGGCTCTTAAGCATTAGGTACTTGCTGTACCTAAAAGAAAGCCCCCGGATTGTCGCGTGCCTGGCCCAGCAGGATCATCCATCCTGGCCGATCCCCTCCCGTTGAATGCCGGGCCCTGGTCCCGGGTCCATGGAAGCTGGTTCATAGGGATGCAGCAGCACTTGGGCTGGCTGCTGCTTGCTGTATACCACCCTCTTTTAAAGACGACCATGGCCCGAGTGAGCAAGGTGACCAGTTAGTCCTCCTTCCCCGACTTTGCCTCTCAACAGCCGAGGATGTTGATATCTGAAACCCGTTGCTGTGCGTCATCATCTCCTCGTCCTGGTAACCGAATCTCGTGGTCGTCTTGCTGCTTCACCCCAACACTCAACGTGTAGCCGCAGCAGCACCGTCTTACAGGCCGAGCAGCAACCGTGTTTGTACATGACCGTGTATAGTTTTTACAAGCGCTGGGCCGTCTCATACGACTTGTGAGGAGTCTTTGAAACAATGAATAACTGCATACGTACAACTCGTGCCCGTCCAGCATCGTCCGTCTCGTCCCTTGACATTGGATGGTCTCAGGCCCAGGACACGCACGGCACGTCCAAGGAAGCCACACACGTTTCAACAGCTCTTCCAACTGCCAGATTCGTAGGTGCGCCATTTATTCCGTGAATCTGCTACGACGGTGGCGTGCAACCCTCTCCCGGTTCCGCTGTGTCGACAGGATTCCACGTTTGAAGGTGTGTGTGTGTGTGTCGTGCTGTGTGAAGGTGGTGCAGTGCAGCCCAGCGAGCGGAGCCGTTGCGGCGGGAGCTAGAGGGTCCCGGCAGGTGCAATCACCCCCGTCCGCCGGCAGCCCAGCCCAACCTTACTCCACCTACCTAACCCATTGGTGACCCCCCCGGGGCCCCCTGGGCACCAGACTCAGGGGCCCGGCGCCGGCGCCGAGACGCTGGAAGGTGCTGGCACTCGCCATCTTCCAGGGCTCGCTGCAGTGGCTTGCAGGGGCTTGAAAATTCGGATGATTTTTTTTCGCTGGCGGCTCCATACGAAACCTTGCAAAATGGTGGACGGGTTGTGATTCTTCTCTTTCTCGGTGGACGGAGGATTCATCAGTGAATTCATTCATTCACTTCTGGACTACTGACGGAGTACCCATTCCGTCGACATTCACCCTTTAACTCGCCTGTGCCGATATTCTCCGAAACCGTCACTTCTTGAAAACACCAGGGTCTCTCTCTCTCTGTTCTATTCCTCCTCTCCCCCCTTACTAGTTCTACTTTACCCAGTCCGTTTTTACCAGTCAATTGAGTTGAGTTTACTCGGCCTTCTCCTGGATCTGAGTCTAACCTGGGATGTCCTGGTCTTGGTCCGCTTGATCGGAGAACGAACCAATATCCCCTCATCAATAAGCCTCTAAAATCTTGCCCAGCATCAAGCTTCACCAACCATCAAACATCGTCTCGCCCAGCCTCTGCAACTCGTCGTATATCGCCTTTGGGCAATCGAATTCAAACTTGTTGCGGCCCAAGTTGAAGACAACCACAAACCCCTTCCCCCCATGTGGGCTATGCATTGACATCCCTTACCCTTTGACGGCTTATTCACAACTACCACGTCGGTTACTGCGCAGCTCTTATACCAAATACCTTCGGCTCATACGAATCACTTGTTCAAAAATGTCTGGCGCAGGAACGGTAGCCCTCTTCTCCCCGAGCCAGCACGGCCACTTGATCCCCTATCTCGCCGCCATCCACGCATCCTGCATCACCCATGACCGCACCATCGCCACGTTCCTCCCCCCTCTATCCCACGAGAAACTCCTCGCCTGGTGGAAGGAGCGCATCGCCGAGGTTGCTGATGGCAAGCGTCTCATCTTCATCCTCCTCGACGAGTCTGACCCCGGCTCTCGACCGAAGGGGTCCGATGTCATGGGCGTTGTCATGCTCGCCATGCCCTCCTCCGAGACGGGGCCCTTCCGCGGCGTCGTGGAGAAGCTTCTCGTCCACAAGACGTTTCGCGGCAGAGGAGGTGCCAGGACTTTGGTTTCCGCTCTCGAAGCTGAGGCGGCGCGGCGTGGCAGGACAGTGCTGGTAAGTTAGATCAAGTTACCCCCTGTAGTGTTGTCGGAAGAAATTTTCTAACCGGATTGGTCTCGAATACAGCTCCTCGATACCGAAGCTGGAAGTGTCGCAGAGGAGGTGTATAGAAAGTTTGGCTACGTCGAGCTCGGCCAGATCCCCAGGTATGGTCTGAGTCCAACAGGGGAGCTCAAGGACGGGACCTTCTTTTACAAGCATCTCCAGCTGTAAGGCATGGTGCTCCTAGGGGCGGTCATGAGCTGTGGGCGCTAGGATTGGTTTGTTGTTTGTTTCAATAGGTAGTACTGTAGAGCCTCCAGGAAAGGGGGTCGGAGAGCGAGGCGACTCGATTTTGCTGTTCTCATGGATTCTGGCCGGCGAGGAGCTTTGGTTTGTTTTTAGATACTGAAAAAGAAAAAGATGATTTGTGAAATGAGCCTACTATTAGGTCTAGGTCTGCAATGAGGCAAACCCATCTGCCCTTAACTTGAAGCCCAAAAGAACCCCACTACTCATGTTCAGGCCAGCTTCCATACTGAATATCCAAGTAGGTATAGAGAAAATGTCGCCAACGACTATCGGCTGCATTCCTGTATCGACTAATGTCTTATACCGAGGACATCCTGCTCCATTACTACCAATGACTGCACAAATAGCAAGAAATGTTGATACACAATCCCAGAAAACGCCAACCACCCGGGTTCACAACTTTTTGTACAAGATCTACTCGTCGTCCGCCAGCTCCTCGACCTTTGGCGCTTCGTAGTGCCGTTGGTGCACACCAGTCTTGACTTGAGTATCTGTGCCTGTCGTCGTCGCACTTGTAGGCGCGACTTGTCCTGTAGCAGCAGCAAAGGCAGGGTTGGGGCTGGTTCCGGGAGCAGCCGCCGCTGACTTCTTCTTCTTCTTCTTCTTTTCCGTCTGTGGCCAAGTTAGCATTCCTCTAGTTCCGCCTTCACCAGACCTCTACTGACCTCGTGCCAAGCCCACACAGGCTTAAAACTGTCCACAAACGAGACATCTTCCCAAAGGTTGGGGAAGAGCCACAGACCAGGAGGTGTCGTGAAATAGGTAATGCAGAACAGAATAACACGGAAGATAGCCATCACAAAGAACAAACCAAGCAGTCCCAGCAAACCCCAGCTGAGGTAGTAGACGCCCTGGCGGAGTACCAGCGGCCAAAGAGGGTACAGGACAATAGCGAAGATGGCGAGAAGAGCTAGACCAGCATAAATCTGGCGCTTGATCTGGCTACCCTCCCACAGCCAAATGTAGTACATGTCGTCCTTGGCCTCTTGTTGCTGCTCGATCTTGACGGTCCACTGACCCTTGACACGCTTAGGCTTCTTGCCGTTAGGGCCAGCCTGGGGCTCAATCTTGGATACTCGCAGAGCGAGCATGCTCAGGGGCAGCAGCTTGAAGGTGTTCTCGAGGGAAGCTCGGTCGGTGATTTCAGGCAGAAGGGGGTTCTTCTTCCGGGCCTTCTCGTACGCGGGGGACTGCAGGGCTCGAAGCGCTCGCATGACTAGGCCGTGTTAGTGCGTGAATAGCTTCATACTTCGAGCCACCTACCTCGAAACATGTCTTTGCGCTCGCCGTTCAAGATGACAGTTCGAGGCTTGAGATCCTGGCCCCGCAGAAACTTGGCGAGGGCGATAGCCTTGGGGTTGGGAGGTCCGGGAGTAATAGGCTGGGGGCGACCCTGGGGCGGGTGAGAGTGGCCGTGGCCATGATCGTGGTCGTGGTCGTGATCATGGTTGCAATCGGGGCCGTGAGTGTGGCCTCCTTGCTGTGCCTGTTGCTGGGCGCGCATTCGCATCTGCTCCTGCGCCTGCCTCTTGATGTGCTCAATGAACTCGGGCACAGTCATACCGGCCTTCTCGGCGTCGATGGCGAGTTGGCGCTGCATGGCCTGGATCTGCTCGGGCGTCGGTCGCTGACCAGGCATGGGCATGGGGATCTGGCCCGGCCCGGGCTGAGGGGGTGGAGAGGACATTGTGCAAGGTGGTCAATAAAAAAGAGTGTAGAGAAAAGCTAGAGGTAGAAAAAGAGGAAAACGAACAAAGCACGTTGGTGAATTAGAGAGATGCGGGCTGGGAGCTTATTATGAAAGAGCGAACATGATATTACTGCCACTTGGACCACACTGTGCCAATCATGTCATAGCTTACCCAGAGACAACGGTGTTCACTTCCATTTCCCAGATCGAGCCCCAATAATTGCCAGCCGGATTTCTAATTTCCCGTCCTCCGGCTTATCTTCACGTGATAGCGCATCGGCAGTGAATTGACGTCGACTTTCTGAGCAGCACTCCAATCATTGAGCTACTAGGCTATTGCGGGAGTCCAGCAACCCAACACCCACCATCATGGGCGACCGCTTGACTCAACTTCAGGATGCTGTTGATCAGGTTTGCGCTTCTTCTCCGTCATCGGAAAGATTATAACTGACGCATATAAAACAGCTTGCGCAGCAATTCGTCGCATGCTTGCACTATGTGAACAAGCGACATGATCTGGAAACCTTCGGTCCCAACGACAAGATTCGCGACGTTAAAGATGCTCCGAAAGAGGGTACGGCACCCCGGCTTTCACGTACGAAATGCGTCTAGAGACTAACCACATCTGCAGTCGATTCCCTCCCCCCGGACGAGTTTCGAGCTGGAATGGTCGAACTGTCGCAAGACTTGATTCTCAAGGAGCAGCAGATCGAAGTGCTCATCTCTTCGCTCCCAGGCCTGGACAACAGCGAGATGGATCAGGAAAGATATATCAAGGAGCTCGAGGAGGATTTGAAGGTCGCCGAGGCCCAGCGCCAAGAAGCTATCAAGGAGAAGGACCAGATACTGTCCGAGTTGGATTCGGTGATTAGCAGCATCCGACGTCCTTGAGTGTTTCCGTGCTTCTCTGGTGCCACGTGCCAACATCTTTATGGTTGCATACATAGCGAGGAGTTCAGGTTGGGCAACGGCAGGTTGGAGGCTTTGATCCATGCAGGCTTAGTCGAGCTTGTTAATGAATGCATAACGCAAATGGTATCTCATTCCGGGAAGTGCCTTGAACGCCACCTCTTAAGGATTTTGTCTATATTCCATGTGCGATCTCTTCTCATTCGTCCTAATATGACCCAGTCAACATTTACGCGGCATCTGGTGTAGATGCTGATGCCGATTTGAAAAATTGCGGATAAATGTCACGCAGCTCTCTGAGATGGCGAATCTGATATTGTGATGCGCGGGTCTCAGGAACGTGCACCCCCTCTTCAACGAGATGGGCAGCTGTCCAGCCAAACTCTTTAGCCTTTGTGCAGTTCAAGGCAGAGTCATCTAACAGTTTATTAGCACAATTGCGAAAAGACAAGCCGCAAGGCAGTAACCGTACCAACAAAGAAACAATCCTCCACTCGCTCCACACCTGCTTCCCTCATAGCCTTCTTGTACATTTCCGGGTCGGGTTTGCAGATCAAGGGCTGGTCGGCATAGTTGCAAAAGGTAAGCCCATCAAAGAGGTCGTCGATGCCAAGAAGACGAACCACCCGCTTGCCGTGAGTCACATACGCATTAGTGAATAGCCACATGGTAACCTTTGTCTTGTCAATGTCCTCGAGGAGTTCCCGAAGTTCAGGGTTGGGTTTGATAATTCCCTCGAGAGGTAGCGCATCGTCTACCTTGGCGTTGTAGTCGAGAGGGTCAATTTGGTGGTGACGCACGAGACCTTCGATAGCCAGGCCATAGTTGGTGTAGTATTCCTTGTGCAGCTTCACAGCCTCGTCCCAGGGCAACTCCAGATGTTTCGAGAAGTATTCGTCAATAAGCTTTGCCATCAGATCATGAACCTTGGCGCCTCAATTCTTGGTTAGTATGCAGTCATCATAGACCATTCCCTAGAAACTCACTTCTCGGGTACAAGCAGTTGTCAATGTCGCTGCGCACGTGTCAGCCCAAGGCCATCCAAGGTCATGGCAAAGGGATACTCACAAGAACAAGACCGGCTTCCCGGTGCTCACGCCATTAGTGCTGCCCATGGTTGATTTGGCACGGATCTTTGTGTTGTCAAGGTGACGGTTGACGTTGGAAGAGTGAAGGTGCGATGTCGGGTATGAGACACGGTGTGAAGGGGGAAAAGCCCAAGATCTGAAGATGGGATTGAGTGAAATAAATACCGAGACACGTGGCCACAGTTGTAGCATTGAATGGCTCGTCAACAAGAAAAGCCAAGTTAGATGTTTGAGAGGGCGATCCAAGCCAAAAGCGAAGACTAGCACTTGCTCAATCGATGATAGGAGCGATATTGACGTCGTCGCCCACCCACCCCCAGTGACTCTTTCGGCGTAGCTGAATAATCCCCACCGTACCTGCGTGGATAGCTCCGATCTCCGATGACGGGAGCGGAGGCTCCGTGCAACTACAAGCCATCATAGCGAAGAGCCATGATAGAGAAAACATTGTTTATAGGTTTCCTTGCCTATGGCTAACACTTTATATGATCAGCAAAACATCTCTGTATGGATAGCTAGTTCTACATAGAGTCTAAGAAGTCAATGATGGGTTCGCTGCATGAGACGCCACAGTGGCAGCCCAGGTGCGACAGTGGAGCTGTCTTCTCCAGTCAATCCCATGCAGAATTTTACTTTTAGGTAGTGTGGAAGTCCTTCCTATACGAGGCAATATAAGAGCCATGTTTCAATATAGCGAGTGTCACTGGTAACTCTCAGAATGAAAATCTGATCTGCGAGTCACGAGAGTTCGCTGTATCTAGGAGTACGCAGGTTGGCAGATCGGGATCCCAACCGCTCAAAGAGCGATAATGACGGTGAACCTTGATGGGGTATAGAACAACACAGAGGTGGCCGAGTATTTAGATCAAGTATGTGTAACTCTTGATAAAACATTTATAGACAAAACAGAGGTCCTTGCATTCCTCTTTGTACTTTTAGTTTGGCGAGAAAATATCAAACGTTAGACGCTCTTCGAGGGCTGTACTATTCGCAATCAGTCTGGTGACGGATGGGGTGCCACCTCACCCAGCCTGAGATCGTCGATTCTGCCACATCCGGTCAGTCACACCGCCTAAATTAATTTATCGTAGCCGACCGCGAATGGGCTGCCGTCCCTCCCCTCTACAACACCAACTGTCCATCTCGCATTTCAAGAAGCATCTGCTAAATTCCACGTCTCGCGCGCCGCCGCTTGTCGATCTTTTGCTTACGTATAGCCGACTTGAGGCGCCCTTGCTTTGGATAGGCACTGGGTAACGCGACGTGTGCTTTTCGTTTCTTGCCGACATGGCACAGGGACATGTTGTTCAGGGGCGGCTCGCTGGCGGGGATGAGCTCCTCGGCCTGTCTAGCCCCCAGCGTCATCGATTCCATCAGTACGAGAAGATCGTGCGATTCTCAGACACGATTCTATCTGGTAAACACCCAAGCATCAAGCCTCCGGCTAATCTGATTGCATCTGCGCAATCTTCCATCCACCCAATAGATGTCACCATCGAACATGGTACTTCCAACCATCAGCCAGACAAGTCGCAGTACTCTGTCGCGAAAGCCCAGCAGCCGGGCGCGTCGAGCTCCGGTCTGCCTGCCATACCCCCTAGCACAACCAAAGCCAACAAACCTTATGGGTCTGGGACTGTTGAGATCAACCCCATTTTCCTAGAAAAGTCGGATGATCTCGTCAAGGCAGAGTTTCAATTGCAGCGGCAGAGACTAGAGCGTGCTTTGAAGGACGAGGTTGAGCAACGGCGGGCGGCAGTCAAGAATGCTGCTCAGGGAGAGCCTATTCCCGACTTCGACCTTAATGACGTGTTGACGAAGGCCTTGAAACTCGTCCAAGCCACTGCCGGGCCTGTCCCTGATGATGACAATCCTGCTACTACTAACCTCGAGACTGCAAGTGATTCCTTTGACGACAACACCTTCTACTCGTCCCAGCACAACACTCCATCCTCGGTTCTCACGTTCCGCGTCCGCAACGAGTCTGAAGAGGTACGAGGTCCAGATATTGTCGAGTCGCAGCCGCCGAGCAACTCCCGCAATGCCGCTATTCCGCAAATCCATCCGATTGATGTTGATCTGGAGACGAGTGAACCGAACGCGACACAGCCGCGTGAAGCCTACGCCAACCCATCTACCAACACTGGTGCCTCGAGCATAAACAATACGTCACAAGTTGGGCGAGTCCCGGGCTTGACATCGCTTGCCGAACACAGGATCGTTTCGGCCCAGGACACAGGTGCCGGACCAAGCCATTCTGAAGACTCGAGCAACGCGGAGATCGACCGGCATAGGGGGAGCAATAGATCCAATGCCCGCCGGCAGACCCGTGAAAATTACATTGACAGCCGTCCCCCTTCTCCTCTCATGAGAGCACATGAGCGGTCTGCTCAAGCATCACCATTGACAGCAGCTAGACGGGCGCCCATGGCCGCTGAAGTAACCTCGAACTCGTCCAGAGGTACACCCGCACAAGTTGCTGCTCGTAGAAACGAGCCCATCACTGTGATCAGCCCAGAAAGCTCACCCCAAGGCGGAGGCGCATCCGAAAAGAAGAAGGGGAAGAAGAAGAAGCGAAAGGCGGACAGGCAAGCGCCCGAGGCCGAGCCGACTCTTTACATCAAGCCAGAGCCACGATCTCCATCTCCCATGAGTGCCCCTTCTTACATCCGCCCCAACAAGCGCCAAAGGTACACACAACGTCAACCAGAGGATCCCAGCTACGAAGATGTCAGATATGAGCGCCAGACTGGCGATTACCCCCCAGAACCCCTCTCGAGCCGTCTAGGAGCAGATGACCGAATGGCGATAGGGTACGACAGACCGAGCCTCTCTTCCCGACGTGCTGCAAGCACTGCGGTTCCTGCCAGCACTGTCTATAGGAGGGAATATACCGATGACCGCTACGCACCCGCCGGCGCGTTCGCTGTGGAGCAACCTCCACTCGTTTCGGCTCACCATCCAGGAGAACCGTCAGTGGCGAGGGCGAGCCCCCAGGTTCGGCCAAGCGAAGGCCATCAACGTCCGTCATGGCCCTATCATGGATCCTATGAGGCATCATCAGTATCGACTAGGCCAGATGGAGAGGTCTTCATGGCTCCTCCAAGGCCACCACCAACTCGGATTATCGTAGATGCCTTTGGGCGTGAGTATATTGAACCACCACGACCAACGGTAATCCGGCACTCAGTCGCCCCTCCCGCTCGATCCGGTGAACCCGAGATCATTTACGAACGAGCCGCGCCTCGAGCATTACCCAAACAGACGGGCATGGAGACATACGAAGAAGGGGCAGCGATCTATAGGCGACCTTCGCCGACGTATATACCCAGACGAGTCGTCACACAACCGGAGTACATCTCGCAGGATTACGGGGAACATCGACCACGTGAATATCCAGCACGGTCGATGGCACACCCAGGGGAACCTGTGGAGTTGATGGCACCGCCAGGCAGGCGACGTGTGGAGGAAGGCCCAAGAGACTACATAACGAGGGCGGCCAGCGTGCGACCAGCAGAACCCGTGTGGTACGAGGTTGCCCGGGATTACGGACGGGTGCAGAGCGTACGCCCCGAGGGAGCCGTACGTCAATATGCAACCAGTGTTCACCCGGAGAGCCGCCGTGAGGCCGCGCAGCCTTATGCACGAGAATATGGTACCTTGCCGGTGGAGCAAGGCGTAGTGAGACGCGAGTACAGCGCGCGGCCGCCCTTGGAGCGATACTACAGCCAGCCGATGAGAGGTGGGGAGGACATTGCCTTTATTGAACAACCCAGGGGGGCAGCACAAGAAATCGTGTATGCAGATGATGGGAGGAGGGAAGTTTACCGTTGAGGTTTAAGGCACAGGCGTACGGATGGGATACAAGGGAATAGACGGCAAGGATAGAGTGCTCAGGGCAGAATGAGGATAATAATCGCTAATGACATAAACTCGAGTTCACCTCATGGGAACCTGCATATGCAAACAACGTGGGCTGACGTCTACTTTGCGGCGTCACGTCTTGCAACCGTATAGATGTGTATCCAAACAAGCCAGCAAGGCACCGTGAATAAGTAGACAAGGTCTCGGATACTGACCCCTGACACGAGGATAAGAGAAGTCGATGAAGTCATTCCTAGCAGATAGAAGGGAATGCCAGTTCGGAGAGTGCAGAGCAGGGGTTCAAGTAGTATAAGATCAGGCCAGGTTCTTAAGGAACGTAATGTTTGTTAGACTTGATTGCTTCTCCCCTGGAATGGCTTTCATGGATGCTGGGCCTTCTCATTTAATTGAGTCGGTACAAGCCGTAATCAAGAGCCGGCAGAAGTGCCGTTTCACAACGAGACAATGGCCAGTGAGAAGTCTCTCAGTCGTCAGAGGAGGACAGCATCTGCGGGGGATGATATCCCAAGGGGTGGTATCTATCACATCCCCCCATTCACCAAGAAACAGGTATATGGTGTAATGTCCGCACAGGCATCAGCATTGTCTAGCATTGTTTATCCATGCTGTCGTGGCAGCTTCTCAGCACGCTCAGAGTGTTCACGGACATCCATGAGACTCCGAGACCCAATGCTGGACCAGTCGGATCGTCTCGTGTCAACCGGGCTACTAAACGGTACCAAACTGGAGGGGCTACAGGTACGAATGTGGACATTTTAAGATATGGTTAGTCACATCTGATGAATCTGACTGCCGCGTTGCCTGCGTCTCCACTATGGCTTCGCGTTTATAGCAACACGACAAAAGACAGGTGTTTAAGTTATCAAGGGGTTCAAACAACATTCATCAGTTGCAATCTCTACTTGATACCCCCGGATAGGCCCCGGGCCTAGGCATGCCCAGCCTCCCGTTGTTGGACCATACGCACACATACCGTTTGTGTGATGTGACCCACGAGTCCCAGGGATATGTATGTGCCTGCGAGTGGCGTGGCTCGTGATCGGTTCTCTCAGCTGCAGGCAAGCAGGCGAGGCAAAGCAAAGCAGAACAGAGCCAAAAGCCACTGGAATTCGAGGCGGCAACTGAAGCAATCAACGGGATGCAAGGACGTGCAGGCGCGCACGTCCTACAGTCTTCGCCCCATCCCGCCACATACAAGCCTAAGAATGTCGACTCCCTTGACCAGTTCACGATGCTGGAGGCCGACTCCCTTGTTCAAGTACATACCCGGCCATGATGATCGCAGTGCCGGTCGAACAAGCTGTCTTTCACGTTGACATATTGAACGACAAGTTGCTAATGGACGAGCTGATACCAGGCTCGTGGAGAGAAGAGCTGGGCCCGCATGGGCCAACCTCAAATCAACTCGCTCCCTCACCCTTGGACAAGTCACAGGCAAGTCGCAGACAAGTCACACAGACGAGGGCCTGGTCGTGTGGGGACGCCGTGTGATCGAAGCTTTAGCCAAGACACGCTACCGAGCGAGATACCGCTGACGAGAGATGGCAGTTCTTGGGCAAGCATGTATCCCGGCATCTCGAGAGTTGCAGCTTGATGAATCCCCTTTCTTTAACCCTCTCTCTTTCCTGCTTATGCTTGGGAACACGGTTGTGCAGAAACCATCTCTTTAGATGCTGCAAGGCCTGACGATAACCTGTTGGTGTGGACGAAGGTCAGCGGAGACCACCCCATTCCCGTGCAGCTAGGTGGTCCTCCATCTAAGCTGAGTTGGTGTTAGCATCCAAGACAACGGTACGTGATCCCAGCTAGCGGCTTGGTGGGTGACCTGGGTATTCATACCTTGTGTCTTGACTGAGCCCGTCAGGAAGCCTCCCTCCGAAGTTGTGCTTGCTGGACCATTGCCGAAGCCCTCCGGCTGTCCACTAGGCTCTCTGGAACGCAGTCGGTTTGAATCCCGTCCCCGGGGATCATGTCTCCCGTCTCCCGTTTGGAGAGCCGCCGCCAGTGCAACGACAGAGGCTGCAGGAGGTGCCTCCTAGCCTGGGCTGATGGTGCCCCCCACCGCCCAGGACGCAAAGCGCGCCCATGCCATGCCCTAGGGGGGCGCTCGCTGCCGTTCGAAGGTCACCGAAGGCCGGCAGCGCTGCCGCTGCTGCTCACCTTGGCGTCATTGGGGTTGGTCGTCATGGTTGGTGACTTGTCTGTTGCGAGCGAGAGTGCCCTAGCCCCGGGTTTAAAGAGTAGAGTTCTCACGCTGGCGGTACGTGATTGGATGTACTTGGGGGTTTCAACTGAAGCGACCAGATTCCAAGATCTGTGCGATCAGAACCTCTTTTGCTTGCCCTTGGTTGGAAATGGTGGTGGTGGCTGCTCACAGTGGCTGTCGTTTATCCATGCCCTTGCAAAAATCCACCATTTCCAAGTCACCACCACTCAGACTTCTCATTGACTCGGACAGGCGTGCTCGTGCCCTCGTACGCACAACCACTGGGTCTAACTTGCATACGGGAGTGCGTGACCCCCCGGGCTCTGCATGCTGTACTCATGCCTCTCTCGCGCTGACGGACTGCGCATCTCATCCCACTCCCGCTCCACTCTCTGGCTGTCTCTTGTCTCGGGCTGGTCGACGGGTGAGCTGAGCTCGCTGTGTCGGGCGGCCTTACAGGGCACTCACAGGCGGCGCATGTACCGGGGGGGCTGTCTTTTATGGAACCTGGAACTCTCCCCCAGGTAAATCGCAGCCACTGGGTACCTAGGGGCTGTACCTACTTCCCCTAGCTGTATCTCCATGCCTCTACTCTGCCACTCACAGCTTCTGAATTGCCTTGGCCTCTCCACCTGTCCTCGACAGACGGGAGCACGTCCGGCTGACTTGAGGTTCCTCGCTTTTTACTGCCCGTCCAGTCCAGTGCAGTACGTAGTACATCTCCGCTCCATCCTTCCCTCCACCTCTCCTACCTACCTTACCTGACCTTTGCAACCCTCCCTCTCCTTCCTTCTCCCTCTCCCTCGTCAGACTTGGAAAGAGCTCACAAACACCACCATCTTTCTTTCTTCCCCCCTTCCCCCTGCCCCCTTCCCCCTCTCCCCACCGTTTCTTGCCCAGCTTCTTCGATACCCTTTTTCCCTTTTATCATTGCATCCCGTCATCTCATCTTTTTCCCCTCAGTCTGGTCAGGTCAGGTCAGGTTCTCTCTGTTGCTTCTTCTCCACCTCCCGCCGCCGTCCTCGCTCTCCGTCCACCTCCACCTTCGCCGACCGTCGCCGCCCACGCCTCGGACGACGACGACGACGCCTTCACCTCGCTCCCCATCATGAATAAGTTGGCAAACATGCGTCACTGGTCGGAAAGAATGACACCCAATTTCGGAATGGGCCGTCCCAATATGCCCATGAATGCCCTCAACCATCCCAAGAATGCCGCCCAGCCCGGTCAGCCCATCGCCTCCCCTCAGGCCGCCGATGCCACGATCCACTACTCGTTCAACGTCCCATTCGCTTCCGATCTCGCGGGCCCCGACACCGAGGACATTCTTCACGCGACCACTGACGCCGTCTTGCGATGGACGCACCCTGAGGACGCGCCGGACGACGTCCAGATCCACGAGCTGCCCGTCCATGGACAGAACCAGAACAACCTCGGAAGGCTTTGCCGCGACCTCTCCAACGGGCCCTTGCCCATCGAGGCTCATGTCCTCTCAACCACGCCCAAGAACGGCAAGGGCCAGCAGGTCACCACCGTCTGTCTCTCGGGCTCTCCAGAGCTGGTCCACAAGAGCCGAGAGACCATTTTGAATGATACCCCCATTTCTCTCGTAGGTTTCGATTGATCTTGCACCAGGCCCCTCTGTGGCATGCTGGCAAACCTCTTCTGACTTGTCCCCGTAGCGTTGCACCACAATTGATGTTGATGGTCAACTCGTTTGCGATCTCAATGCTGGAGTGCTCAAGAAGCCTGTTACCGATACCCTGGATTACATCTCGAGCTATTGCGGCGTCGACATCTTCCTTCTCGGCCCCAAGCTCACCCCTGTCGTGGATGGCATGACTGGTGACTCCGAATTGCGGATGGATCAGCGATGGAGAGTTGCCATCTACGGCGACATCTTGTCGTCAGAGCATGCCAAGGCTCGAGTCCTGATTCACATCGACACGCTGGTACAGATTCTCCCTCATCAACGTTTTATTTGCAAGGTTTAACACTTCTCCAGCTTGGCCGTATTGTAGATGGAACCAAGCTCGAATTGTCCTGCCACCAACTCGTCTGTGGCCGCCACCGCAAAAACATCAAACTCATCGAGTCGTCCACCGGGACCGCCATCTACTTCCCGCCTCCGTTCTCGCAAATGTACCGCTACTGCCCCCCCAACGCTACACGCCGTGACCCTGCAGATGTCTTCATCACGGGCGAAACTCCTCAGGCGATCGAGCTCGCCAAGCAGAAACTCCACGAGACGGTCCAGCGGATCAGGCTCTACGTTAAAGACGTGACCATCCCTGCCGCCAAGATTGACAGCATTCTGCTTGGCCGCTTGGACAAGGTCCGCAAGATCCTCGAGGCCAACGGCACCTACATCATGTTTCCCCCTCTGGCAAGCCAGCGGAACATGGTGAGAGTCCAGGGCAGCGAGGGTCTTCACGTGGAGCGAACTGTCAGGGAAATCATGTCCCTGGTGAGTAGCAATTTCTCTACCTTGATCTGAATTGACTAACAATGCGCTAGGCCGGTCAGTTCTACAGTGCCGGGTGGTACATGCAACACCCCGAGGCCAGGCAGCTTCCCAACCCAACTGACATCAGGGCTATGCTTGTTGATATTTGCGCCAATTCGGATGCCGATCTCTCCTTCGACAAGCTGAACTTTGCCATCACTGGCTCTGATGATGCTGTCAAGTCTGCCCTCGAGGTTATCTCGGACATCAAATTTGTTGCACAGGCTCAATATCAGATCCGTGTCAAGATTGAGCTTGCCAATGAGCACAAGGAGTTCGTCAGTGGCAAGAAGAACGGCAAGATCAACAAGATCATGGGGCAGAGCAATGTCCAGATCATCTTCGACGGCTTCAATGAGTACAACTTCAACATTGATGTCATGGCGGCGAGCTACGATTCCATGAAGCAGGGTCTGACGCTCGTCGAGCAGGAGATGCCCGCATCCATCTCGTTCCACGTTCCTGATCAGTACCACAAGCGCATCATTGGCATTGGTGGACAGCACATTCAGCGAATCATGAAGAAGCATTCGGTCTTCGTCAAGTTCTCCAACGCCATGGACAGAGGTAACCCTCCTCCTCAGCAATTCTGATTCCCAAACTAATATTTTATAGGCGGTATGGGACGAGAGGACGACGACATCAAGGTGGATAACGTCATCTGCCGCACCCCAGCTCGCAACGCACAGAACCTCGACGCTGTCAAGAACGAGATCCTGGAGATGGTTGACCGCGCTGTAAGTGATATCCGTATTGCTGTTCCCCTCAACTCTAATACCAGTTTTAGGACTCGGAGTATACCTCTCAGATCGTCAGTGTTGATCGACTCTACCACCGCCAGCTCATTGCCAGGCTTCCGGAGATTGACGAGCTCGAGCAGAAGTACAACTGCAAGATCAACTTCCCCAGCACCGAGCAGGCCAGTGACGAGGTGACCGTGAATGGTCCTCAGTGGCAGGTTCCCCACTGTGTCGACGAGTTCTTGGGCATGGTGCCCGACAAGCACGAACTGGTTCTTGCCAGAAGCCCTGAGCTGATCAAGTTCCTCGAGTCTCCCGAGTTTGCCCACGACCTTGTGCCCAAGCTGAAGAGCCAGCACGAGGTTGAGCTTACCATCCACCAGAACCCTGATGAGCTCACCGAGGATGGATCTCCTACGGTCACTCTGCTTTGGGGCTTTACTCGCAACAATGCTGGTGGTCTCCGCGATGCCATGGACTTTTTGCAAGCGCAGTTCGCGACCTCTGGGGCCGAGGTGAACATCGTTAAGGGCGCTCTCCCTCGTCCCAAGTCGGACTCGTTCGAGGACTCTCTGCAGTACTTTGACTCTAAGCTTCTTCAGCATGCTCCGGCCCCTGTTGCTACTGACTCCCCCGTCAAGACTGGTTTCGGTGATGACGTGGCCCGCGAACGAAGCAGCATCCTCGACCGTCTCCGAAAGCCTGGCAGCATGACGTCGATCTCCTCCTTCTTGGATCGCAGAAAGAACAGCTCGCACTCGGCCAACAACTTCTTCAAGGGCTCCAGCAACGTGTCCAAGTCTTCGCTCATCTCTATCGAATCGACCCGCAGCTTCAATGCTGATCGAAACCCCTGGAACGACAGCGGCGTGAACCTTCCAGACGACGACAACCCGTGGGCGCCACGACCCTACACCACCCACATCGACAACAAGCTGTCGATTCCTCAGCCCGGCGACATCACACCTCGCCACAGCACCCGCGCGTCCGGCGACAGCGGGCGCCCTTCCACATCTCATTCTATGAATTCAGGATACCCCGCCCCTATTGGGCCTTTCCGTTAGATTCCCCCGTGTTAGAACCTCTACATGCAAATACCCCGGCTGGATATACCCTGGCGTAAAATACCCTGGAACGTCGACTTGTGCATCGGTCGGTTTACGTCTTGTCATGTTTTGTTTTGCTCGACTGTGTCTGAGTGCTCTGTTACTGTTTTTTTCTGATTTTTGCATTTTATTTATTCTGCTTTTTTTCTTTTGGCTATCGGAATCGGGGGTTCTCTTTTGATGACTTGACGCCCGCTCATTATACCCAGTCATGCAACGAAAAGCTGAAGACAAAAAAAACGAAGAATACCCCTGGTTGCCGAATGAGAAGGAAAGGATGTTTTGGGACATGATGGGATGGATGTTTGGGGAGAAAGATACCAATGTCAACGAAAACAAGAAACATCAAAAGTCTGCCTATCTGACAAGGCAATGACGATACACGGAGTCAAAGACGGGAGAGGATTGTTTGGCCGACATATATAGTCGGCATGATGGCATCATGCCGGCAAAAATGGTTGGCAACTGGTTTACTCGCTACCCCACGACATGCTCTGGGACCCTTTGAAAGGGCATGGCGACAAATGAAGCAACTTGCTAGCGAGCGGAGACGAAAAGTTGAGAGCAACGCCATACGGCAACATGAGATTGAGAAATGACAATGATACCTGCGGCATGCCCGCGATTGCTCCACGAATCAAATGTCCCTATCCTTTTACGCTTAGATTGTGATACGAAGCTACCGGATGATGAACAGCGTTCAAGTTCCTTTGTCACCTCGAGGATTAGAGGAGGGCGACATGATCCAAATAAGGGACACGGGAAGCGAGGTTGGCATTCCAACCAACTTGATATTCATCGCGAGTGACAGCTATCATAGTACTATACACCAGAGCTTCTGAATACCCGACTCATCCCCAACAGCTTAACCTCTTTGCCACGATTACTTCTCCGCTGGAGGAGTAAGGATCTTGGCCACAGCAGGTCTAGCCAGGAGGCGGTTGTGCCATGCAACATAGTTGGGGTACTTGTTCTCGATATCAAACTTCTTCCATACGTCACCGACCACAGGGACGCCCATGTTCCAGGGGATGAAGGCGAGATCGACATAAGTGCTTTCGCAGACTTTAGTATTTGCTCCATGGGGAGAAATATCCTCATTGGGGGGACTCACTACTTGTTGCCAACGAGATACTCCTTGCCCTCAAGGATGTTGTTCAGGACCTCGACAACGCGGACCATTTGTTCTTCGTAGCGCTCCTTGGCCGACTCGACCTGTTCCTTGTGGAAGAAATGGAACCACATGGCCTTGTTGCTTGTCAGCTGTGGGTTCTCATACAAGGTTGTCGCTTCATACCTGGCCGTAGTAAGGTCCTTGTCCGGACATCTGGAAGTGCAGATACTGCTTCAGGTACCACTTCTCAGGCTCGGTGGTGAACGTGAACTCGTGGTCCTTGTCGTACTTTTCGATGAGGTACTCGAGGATGGCGCCAGACTCCCAGAGGGTGATGCCCGTGTTTGGGTCCTCGATGGCGGGGAGACGGCCATTGGGGTTAATCTTGACAAACGACTCGGACTTGGGGTCGGAGATTTCGATCTGTCAGGGCATGTCAGTGTGTGGGAGTGGAGTATTGCGAGAGCGTCCGTACAGCCGTGTAAGGGATCCCGAGCTCCTCGAGGAGGATGGTGACCTTCTTGGGGTTGGGTCCCCTGCCTATGCAGTGTTAGAGCTATAACGTAGCGGAGGTGTTGAAGGCTAACCATGGATGTAGACGGTGATGGGCTTAAGGTCGGCCATTTTGGTAATTCTCTTTGCTTGATATGGGAAGGATGACGAATTGAGTGCTGGTTCTGGTTGTTGAAATGTTGTTGAATTGTCTAGTAATACTCCTCTCAATTCTCCCACTACCCAAGCAACCTTAAATACATCAACTATATCTCATTCATGTCCCTTTTACTTCTCTGAAACCCGTCTTAAACAGCCGAAACCCCGTGTCTCAGCCCCGTTCTTTCAAGGACGATTCATAATCATCAACACCAAGATCCGCAACTCCGCCTCAGGATGAAGTACGAAGCGCACTCAGCCCTCTTTTAATCGGCACAACCATCCCCGATCACAATCCGCCCTGTCTATGGACGCCCAGGGCATACACATGAAGGGGCAGGATATAGCCGCGCGTGTACTGACTAAGGAGGAGTTGCGGTGGAGATTCCTGGGGCGCCAATTGGTTGCCTGTCCCAGTTTGGCGATAAACTTCGACTTTGGCAAGGAAAGGCTGGGGCAAGGCCCGCGGCACGCTGGGAGGTTGAGCCGCTTCAGGATCGAAATGTCTCCGAATTATTCAGCAATCTTGTCAGCAACTTTTTAATATCAGGAGGTTGACTCTATTCTCGTCACGGAGCAGGCAGTTTTGCGGAGATTGAGGTATAAGCAGATCGAGTTGGGCCAATGCTATTCTCATGCCAATCGTGTGTCTATGTGATATTTTATCTAGGGCCAGCCTCGCCTAGTCATCCCAGATAGCGGCCTTTGCCTTATCAGCCTCCTCTTGTCGCTTCTTCTCTTGCTCGCGCTCCTGCTCCCGCTTCTTCTTCTCCTGCTCACGGATGCTCTTCTGATAGGCTCGCTGCTCCTCGGTCTGCTTGGGCGCCTTGAGGCCCAGCCCGGCAGCGATCATGCGCCGAGCAACAGCGTCCGTCTTCTCGGGCCGCCGGGCTGATTCTCCGCCGACTCTAGGTCCGGGTGCATCCTCTGGAGGTGTCCACGCCGAATCTCCAACGGGCGACATGGGGGTTGGAGGTGGTGGTGCAGGCGTTGTGCTGGGTGTCAGCTCATCAGCCTTGTCACTGTCAGGCTCAGCTTCAGGTTCAGAGTCGGAGACGTCTTCGTCCTCCCACGAGTCTGCCACGACTTTCTTGGCCTTTTTCTTCGACGCGGGCTTTGTGGTTTGAGTTGGTTCCTTGTTGCATGTGAGAGAGAGCTTGTTGATGGAAGTCGAAACGCCAGCGTCGTCAGACATGGTGGTGAGTTGTTGAGAGAAAGATATCGGCGTTTTGACGTATATATAGGCCTCCCAATGGTTGAGATTGTAGAATGCGAGTTTGAATGGTTGTTATTGATGGCAGTTCGGTGTTTGGGCTTGAAGATGAGAAAATGATGCCTGAATTGAGTTTGCGGAGAAGGTGTAGGGTAGTCATGATGTTGATGGCGGCGTTCTTTCCTTTGCCATTTACCATTACACACAACATGCCCTTCTTCTTTAATTTTATGCATTTTCTGACCCTTTTACGGGAGTAGATTGCCATTTCATTGTGTGGTGGTTTATGACATTATTATGGCGGTATTCTACAATCATGCGCTGGATATAATAACCTGGACTCTTTTGACATTATGATATGACGATGAAGAGCAAGACACATGAAGCCATGTCTCCCTCGAGTGGAATAAAGCAAAAAGAAACATGCTCCTACCCTACCACCAGTAAGATATAGATAGACAGAATTCAAAGCCCATCTATAACATGGTCGTGTTCACATGTACGTTAGTTAGGTAAGTATCATATCAATACTGAACCAAGCAGTGATGCTTCAGCTTGATATACTTGACAACCACAAAAGCAACACCACTATTAACTACCACGAGAGATAAAACCATGATATATTCTAGCTACACCTTGATGTTGTCAACACCTCAACAGCACGCGAGTCTCGGTAACTGAATATCGCAATCTGACAAGAAATCCACCTTGAAAAGCCGAGTTTGGCCGAAGAGTGGGAAGAGCTTCGGCATCCGATATTCTCCCGATGGAAGCTCATGGTTCTGTTCTATTCGACTCGAAATTTTGGATGATGTCGTTAAGTCCGACGTCGCCATAAGACATTATTAAGTCGCCTCCACCACAACCACAACCACAACCACTACCACGAGCCAAGCCGAAGCGGCGATGTGCATAATTGCGGCCAACAGAACCTCTACCTTTCATCCCTGATAGAATCTCTTCTCACTCCTCTCCCCCCCCCCTCATCTCATAATTCCTCCCCTTCTTAATTGTCTTATATACCCCCTCCAACGAACGGCCCATCGCGGGGCTCCTAGCTTCTAATCCTCCTCTCCAGCTCCGTCGTCGCTCGTCTGCCTAGACCACGCCCAACATGATTCCGCGCTCACGCCTCTCCGGCCGCCTCATCCTCGAGCGGTCTGCCGCCCATGCATCCCGAGTCTCTTCCGAAGCCATCGCCGCTCGATGGTCGTCTTCACCCGCCTACCGACACCGTCACATTTGCGCTCGCCGGCTGCCCGCCATTCAACCGCGGTTAGCCTCCGCCGCCTTTTCCACGACCGCACGCCTTGGGAAGGAGAAGGACAGCAGTGACAAGGGCTTCTTCGAGTCCGCCATAGAACCATTGACCGAGCCGCTGTCCGAGGAAGAGGCCCAGGCGAATCTGGAGAACAAGCGGAAGGAGGCCGGGGACAAGCTTTCGGCCGAATCGAGAAATCCAGGGCCCGATTCGCCCGGCTCTGGCAAGAATGACGCCGGAGGTCAATCACAAGACGGAAAGGCCGGGAGTGCGGCTGGAGGTTCTGCAGGATCTGGTTCCGGTAGCGACGGCGGTGACGGAGGCCGACGCGGTCGAAAATCGTCCGCCGAAAAGGCCCTCCAGAAGCCTGTCGTCCCCGAGGTCTACCCCCAGGTCCTGGCCATCCCCATTGCCCGACGGCCGCTCTTCCCTGGTTTCTATAAGGCGATTACCATCAAGGACCCCGATGTGGCCAACGCAATCACCGAGTCCATCAAGCGTGGCCAGCCCTATGTCGGTGCCTTCTTGTTCAAGGATGAGAACGAGGACGAGGATGTCATCCGAAACCCCGACGATGTCTACGACGTGGGAGTCTTTGCCCAAATTACAAGTGCATTCCCCATCCACGGCCAGGAGGGGGCCCTGACCGCCATCCTGTACCCTCATCGACGTATCCGATTATCCAGCTTGCTGCCTCCCGGTGGCCAAGATGCTGCCAAGAAGGCCGATTCCAAGACCGAGCCTACACCCGAACCCATCCCCCAGAAGCCCGTCGAGGAGGATGCCGCGCAAGAGAAGAAGGGTGATGTCGTCGCCAGCTTCGAGGAGAGTGCCGTGGAGAAGAAGCCCGACCAGACCGCAGAGAAGTATGAGCCGACCTCGTTCCTCAAGAGATACCCCGTCAGCTTGGTCAACGTCGAGAACCTTGTCGATGAGCCATACGACCCCAAAAGCCCTGTTATCCGCGCTGTCACCAACGAGATCGTCAACGTCTTCAAGGAGGTGGCCACAATGAACAACCTCTTCCGTGACCAAATCTCAACCTTTTCCATGAGTCAGTCCACTGGAAATGTGACATCAGAACCCGCCAAGCTTGCCGACTTTGCCGCCGCCGTGTCGTCGGGCGAGCAGAAGGAGCTACAGGAGGTCCTGGGATGTCTCAACGTGGAGGAGAGGATGCAAAAGGCCCTGGTGGTGCTCAAGAAGGAGCTCATGAACGCCCAGCTGCAGTCCAAGATCAGTAAGGATGTGGAGAACAAGATCAGCAAGAGGCAGCGCGAGTACTGGCTTATGGAGCAAATGAAGGGTATCCGCCGTGAGCTCGGCCTCGAGTCGGACGGCAAGGACAAGCTGGTCGAGAAGTTCAAGGAGAAGGCCAACAACCTCGCCATGCCCGACGCCGTGCGCAAAGTCTTTGACGAGGAACTCAACAAGCTTGCCCACCTCGAGACTGCTGCTTCCGAGTTCAACGTGACGAGGAACTACCTGGACTGGCTCACACAGATCCCCTGGGGTCGGAGGAGCGCCGAGAACTTTGGCATCCCCAACGCCGTCAAGATCCTGGATGAGGACCACCACGGCCTCAAGGATGTCAAGGACCGTATCCTCGAGTTCATTGCGGTTGGCAAGCTGCGAGGCACTGTGGAGGGTAAGATCCTCTGCTTCGTCGGCCCTCCCGGAGTGGGCAAGACCAGTATCGGAAAGTCGATTGCCCGAGCCCTCAACCGAGAGTATTACCGATTCAGTGTTGGAGGTCTTACCGATGTTGCTGAGATCAAGGGTCACCGAAGGACCTACGTCGGTGCCCTGCCTGGTCGTATGATCCAGGCCTTGAAGAAGTGTCAGACTGAGAACCCTCTCATCCTGATCGATGAGATTGACAAGATTGGCCGAGGATACCAGGGTGACCCCTCGTCTGCTCTGTTGGAGCTGTTGGACCCTGAGCAGAACAGCTCATTCCTGGACCATTACATGGACGTGCCCGTCGACCTGTCCAAGGTCTTGTTCGTGTGCACAGCCAACATGACTGACACCATCCCGCGACCTCTGCTCGACCGAATGGAGATCATCACCCTCTCGGGCTACGTTGCCGATGAGAAGATGGCCATCGCCCAACGGTACCTCGCCCCCGCCGCCAAGGAAACCGCCGGACTTCAGAATGCCGACGTCATCCTGAGTGAGGAGGCCATTGAGGAGCTGATCAAGTCGTACTGCCGCGAGTCGGGTGTCCGAAACCTCAAGAAGCAGATCGAAAAGGTCTATCGAAAGTCTGCCCTCAAGATCGTCCAGGAGCTCGGCGAGCAGGTTCTCCCAGAGGAGGACGCCTTGACTGAGGAGGGCAAGTCTGCTCTCGAGGAGGCCGAGAAGAAGAAGAAGGAGCAGGCTAGCACAGGCAAGGAGTCAGACGTGGAGAGCTCTTCCGAGACTGGCTCGACTGGCACGACCATCGAGAAGCCCCGTAAGCCTCTCCGAGTCCCCGACTCGGTCCACGTCGTCATCGGCAAGGACAACCTCAACGACTACGTTGGCCCTCCCGTCTTCACCTCGGATCGGCTGTACGACGTCAGCCCCCCCGGTGTCTCCATGGGTCTCGCCTGGACACAGCTTGGTGGCGCTGCCATGTACATTGAGTCGATCCTACAGGCTCCCCTTCGACCAGAGACGCGGCCGCACCTCGAGATCACGGGCAACCTCAAGAACGTCATGAAGGAGTCCACCACCATCGCCTACTCCTTCGCCAAGGCCTTCATGGTCAAGGAGTTCCCCGACAATAACTTTTTTGACAAGGCCAAGATGCACCTCCACGTCCCCGACGGTGCCGTCTCCAAGGACGGTCCTTCGGCTGGTATCACCATGGCTACTTCGCTCCTCTCCCTCGCACTCGACACCCCCGTTGACCCGACCGTCGCCATGACCGGTGAGCTTACTCTCACTGGCAAGGTGCTGCGTATCGGCGGTCTTCGCGAGAAGACTGTTGCCGCTCGTCGCGCTGGCTGCAAGACCATCATCTTCCCCAAGGACAACATGTCTGACTGGCTGGAGCTGCCCGAGGTATGTCTACGCTATGTTTCTACTATTATCTTGACCCCCGACTAACAATTCTTAACAGAACATCAAGGAAGGTCTCCAAGGCCATCCCGTGGCCTGGTACCCTGAGGTCTTCAACCTCGTCTTCCCCAACCTTGACCGCGAGCAGGCCAACAAGTGCAAGATCCGCGAGTGGGAGGAGCAGCAGAAGAAGGACAAACCCGAGTCCGCCGAGGAGGAAGACTAGACGCCGACGAAAGGGCGAGGTGAAGAACAAGTCATCGACACGGGGGCGTAAAGCATGGCGTCGAGTCCAGCGGGGGGAGATGTTGTAGGAACAGGGCATGCATGATTTGAGGGGCGTTTAGGCACGGGGGGCAAGAATCTTAGATGGAAACGATATAAAGACTCCTACTCTGTTATTACCAGTCTGTGGACTATTGTACTTTTAGAAGCATATGGATGCATCAGCGGGTTTTGGAGACAAGCAGCTGATGAGCAAAGCAAATGCCAGCACGTGGGCGACGCCTCCATGTGCAACTGTACATATAGGAAAAGCGACGTCATACTGTTTACCTGAATCCCCTCATTGGCCACACTGTGAGTTGTTGTCAGCGAGTTTGGGATTGACAAGTCCTGTGGAGAATTGCCTGGGCTCTTGCTTGGCCTGGCTCTCTCTGTCTCTGACTTGAATCATCGTCATCTCCTGAATCAGCAATGACGACATGGTCTTTGGTCCCGTGGAGAAGAACATGGTGACAGCCCTTCTCTGGCAGGCAAATTTCCGAGGCCCGCAATGTGGTTGCAGCCCGAAGGCGTTGCCAGTGTCAGGCCGGATCTCGGCTGGGCTGGGTGCTGGTGCCAGTGTATTGCCCAATCGACCGCTGTCAGACGGAAGCCAGACGCCCTTTAACGTTTAAGCCATCTGCCTCGGATGCCCCTAATGGTTCCCCAGAGACCTGATCCTGGCCCTTAGCCAAGACTTTTGGAGATCCCGTCACTGACGGCGCGGGATCGGTGGGGTCAAGCGCGGGACGAGCCTAGCGAGGACGGTAGCTGGCTGGCTGAGGTCAAGATGCTGTCTGCTGAAGCCACGCATGCTGCATGGACATGTCTTTTCATGACGTCTCACGGCATTCTTCCACGAGATGCGATGCTCAGGAGCGACTCGGAGAAATGAGAGAGGCACAAGGTCAGGCGGCTCAAATCCAGCCCCGCTGGTATGCGACTATGGCCCAAGGCAAGGGAAGGCCGCATCCAATAGAGGCCCGGTTCAGCGGTCTGGAAGCCAGTTCGTAACAAGGAGTGGGATGCAGACCCATTGCTTGCATGGCGAACCGACAACCTGTCAAGCCCAAGCAGCCTCACTAGAGCCAGTCTCACGCTCCTTAGCGGGCCATGGCGAATGCTGCACTTATGCCTGACCCCACACGTTTCCCCTGAATGGCCTTGATCTTGGGTGTGGACTGGGCCTCACTACAGGCCGCAGAGACTGTTCGCTGGAAGCAAAGAATGCCTCCGGTACTGTGTGACGTGAAGGGAGCTGAGATGAGAGGAAAGAGGGCTAGCGGACGGGCCATCAGGGCCCAACCCAAGCTGTAGACATTTCCCCATCGAGAGACCTGCTTGCTGGTGCACACATGCTTGAACAGCTGTGTTGTTTGAACCATTGAATTGGTCAAGACGAAGTCGCATTGGGCACCGAGAAGCTTGTGACGGCGCAATTGGCGAATCAGGTAGCTTAGGGGTAGGCAAGCAGGGGTAACGTGACGTCTGACCCTGGAGCTGCCAGCTTCTAGTTTCTGAGAGGCATTCGAATGTTGATTGAGGTGTATCTGAGTTGACAACTCAAGACGTGGGTTGTGTTGTATTGGCGGCCACCTTCTTGTCGGAGAATTCACCGCCACGTCGAACACACCTGGTCAATTGGATTTCATGAGCATCATCTCCTGTTCGACGCCTTTGACCATTCATCCGTGACGTCGGAGACACAGTATGCAGTGCCCTTCACAACGGCCGTCCTCACCCGTATGCAGCATGCATGTTTGGCAGTTGCGTGTGTAATGTCTGTCGGCAGACGACAGTCAGTCGATGCGAGCTCGATTGGCCTCCAGGACTTGGACCTGGCCTTTGATTCTGCTCGCCTCACATTTCGAATCGTTTAGAGTCTCAACTGGACAGGTGTGAAACCAGGTGCCCAGTTATCGGGTTGGGCGGTAAGCGAGGGTGAGTGAGATGCCCAACTAGATGGCGTTGTCACTTGCGTATGCAGTCGGCCTGGCCATGCAAAGCGATCAGATCGTCCTGTGGTTCGAGCCTTGATGGAGGTCAGCAGTCAAGGATGATGACATGCCCTGGCCCGGCAAAAAGACGCACAGGACGTCCCTGATTTTTCGATCCCCACGGTACCGATGGCGTGGGATTTCCTCCATGCTCTGCGCTGTCTTTGGCTGATGGCATGTCCACCCTTTCTACTCAAGCGGGCCTAGATGCTCGATCGAATGTGTTGTGTGGGTGACGAGTCTGGGGCTGTTGGTGTAGGTAGATGCTGGACAGATGGCGATGACTTTACACGGCATTGTGGGCAGATTGAATGTGGTTGCAGGGCTGCTCGGCAGGTAAGGTAGGCAAGCAGGAAGTCGCGATGCAGACGGTTGCAGTTTCCAATTCGTGATGTTGCTCTTGGCTTGCACCTACCTTGTCTGCCTGCCTCACTCGCGGCTACCTGCCTGTCTACGGTAGGTACCTACCTGATGGGACTTGCTAGCCTTGGGTAGATAGCTTTGGGGAAGGTATGATGCCATTTGCACTTTCCTGCCCTCCCCTCGATGTCAACCACCTGCTCGCAGATAATCGCGCCCTCTCTTGCATCTCCCTCCTACATCCAACCCCCAAAATCACCGCCAACCGTCTTCATGTCTCTTTGTGCCCGACCAAAGTCTGCCTGATGATGATGCATCACCGCTTCCCCCTGCGCTCAAGCAAAACGTCTTAGCGTCGACGAAATGGGACGAGACCAGGGCATCTGAAAGGGGCCAACTCATCGATTGTTCCCCACCAGCGAACCGTCGAGCGTCACCGTCTCTCTTGGAAGTATGACTCCTGCAGCAGCCGCAGGCAGACCATGGCCGACATGCGACAGACGACAGGCGGCAGACTGGCAGGGTCCTTTGGCTGGCCATGAAGCATGGAAGATCCGGCATGGTGGGATGGATGGACCAAGGTCTCGACGCCCAGGCCCAAAATCATCCAGAGATGTCGTTCAGTCAAGCAAAGACCCCTGACAGTCCTCGGCAAGTCTGGGGCAATGGACAATGGATGGCCACAGCCCTGCGCTGACACCTGGACATTGGTGGCTTTGCTGGCCAGTGAGCACCGTGCCCAGAGACTTCTCAGGACCCAGCCCCTTCAGCAAGGCGGTCCGACCAGAGCGTCATCAGGGCGTTCTAGGGCAATCCTACCTTCTCAGTGTGGCTCGGGCTGCCAAACGGACCCAGAAAATGAAGGCCCAAGGTCAAAAGCCCAGCGCCTCCGCCGCTCCGCCCGTCCCCCCCGTGTCCTCCCGCCGCACTTAGAAGCCCACACTAACCCACTCAGCCCACCCAAGCTCACGTCCAGTCAGAAGCTCCCACATCCACGTCTATTGCTGCCGCCGGCGCCCGTTTTAGGCGTTGAACTCTGTCGTGGTCGTTTAATATAGCAGGGCTTTTTATCGCAACTCGTCGACCTCTGTTTCTCAAGGCGTCTTGCTGTCACGGGCACCCTTCACTTACACCCCGTGCAGGAAGCCGTCCTCAATCATCACGGATTCTTATTTCACCCATGCCCCCACAGGCATTCTAACAACTCATTGCGCCTCCGGCTTCGCTCCCCGCGACTTCGACCGCTCATCCAGAGGACCCGCTTCTCACCGACCGTTTTATCATCCCAGCCTCCTAGTCGCGGCGACAGTGCCGACCACAGCAATTGTTTTGCCTTCGCTTGCCCTTGGATGGGTCAAGCAGAGCTTGTTCACTCTACTCCTCTCACCGAGAGACCGCTTCTTTTGATTGACGGGGCCGTGCGGCCTCTCCAGCTCTCGTCAGTACACCTTTCGCCTCATCATCTTTTGCTGGACATCATACATGCCAGCTTCTTTGCCCTCTTGCAACCGCATACCAATTATCCCCATATTCGCCTTCCCACATAGAATCTGCTCTACGACGACGATACGAAGGCATTCGTGGCACATGCGTCTGCTCCAACTGTCCTATTCCAGACTCCTACTTTTTGCCACAGAGCCAGCCGTCAGCCCACTAGCTCAGACCAACATCGAGCTGACTTATTAGCCTCGACTATAGCATTTCGGTGTTGACAGTCACTTGCACCTCGAGTTCAGCAGCATACATTTGGTCGCATTGTCGCGGCCATGGCACAGGCGGGCGTTGTAGCGTCTGAGCCGCCGCCGCCGCCCCATTCCCAGCCATCTGCGCTGTCCGGGACTCATAATTTCTTTCGCAAACTCTTTGGTCGGCAGAGTAGCAACAAGGTTCCCTCGCCGCCGACAGAGCGGCCTGCCGGTCCCGTGCCTGAGAACAACTCGGCCGACTCGGATAGGGGCGGCCTGATTCGCCGAATGTCCCGGAGGGTCGTGCCGGGTCTCCCCCGTGCCCAGACGTTCAGGCGCCAAGTATCGGAGCGGAGGACCAATTTGTCCCCCATCGAGCCAACGCCGGATGAGAGGAGAGCCGTCTCCATGGACCGCCGGTCTCATGGACCCCGAACATCATCAACCTCACAGCCAGCGACTAATCCCCGAGTCAGCGCCCCAAGCTTCCTCGGCTCCCCGCAGGACGAGGTTCCTCGCTTCGTACCCTCCTTACCAACCAGCCCAGTTGCAGATGCACCAATCCAGGAATCGGTTGAACCAGTTATGCACAGGGATGACGAGGCTACACTTGCCGACGAGTGTGCCATTCAGGACAACCTCTCAACAGCGGATACCCATTCAATAACGGCATCCCAGTACGAAGCTTTGATTCGCGAGGAGCTTGAGAAGACTTGGATATTAAATCTCAGCATGCACTTCCGGGATCGTTCAAGAAGGGAAAAGTTCTTCGTCACATACCGGGAGCAGGAACATATTTGGCGGCGCGTCACTATCTCCCTCGATTACCGAGATGCCCCTGCAAACTCACTGGAGATGGATCTCATTAACACTCACTACCAACGAGACAAGAGCGCCAAGATCTATGAGGCTATCCGGGAGAGCCTGCGAGACATTCAATTCTACGACACTGTGACCAATCTGAAACTCCAGACGACGGATGGGAGACTTCATGTTCATGTGGTTGAGGACGGCAATGTTGGTGCATCTCGAGACATCCCCCAAACCATGCTAACTTCTGATAGGAGATTATCCAATACCCAACTGTTGCTCAAATCAAGCACCTTGGTTGTAGGCGTATTCGGGAAAAGGATATCGTCTTTGACTCGCACATGTCGGGCTTCGTTTATAAAGTCAATGTTAATGGTCATACCTTGATCAAGAAGGAAATCCCGAGCCCTGACACGATAGATGAGTTCTTGTATGAAGTCAACGCTCTCAACCGCCTTCGCCATTCGCGCAACGTCATCCATTTCTATGGTGTCGTAGTGGACGATCACGATGAGCACGTAAAGGGGCTTCTCATCGACTACGCCGACCAAGGAGCTCTCATTGACATCATTTACGAGCACTGCAAAGACGATGATTACGACCTTCCGTGGTCAACACGCGAGAGGTGGGCTCGGCAAATTGTTGAAGGGTTGTCCGACATCCACGAGTCAGGATTTGTACAAGGCGACTTCACGCTGTCGAACATTGTCATCGACGGGTACGGCGATGCAAAGATCATTGACATCAACAGGAGAGGGTGCCCAGTCGGATGGGAACCCCCGGAAGCCACGCCGCTCATCGAGAGCAACCAGCGGATCACTATGTACATTGGCGTCAAGTCGGATCTCTACCAGCTTGGCATGGTGTTGTGGGCTCTGGCAACACAGGAGGATGAACCAGAAGCCCAGGGGCGACCATTGATACTTGGCCCCGAGGTGAACATTCCAGATTGGTACCGGCAAATGGCAGAGATTTGCTTGAGTGATGATCCGAAAATGCGGCTCCAAGCGTCTGCTCTCTTACATATGTTCCCACAACCAGGGGATGGTAAAGACTGTGGACAGTTGAACCCACCGCAATCGACGATTGACGACGGTTACACATTGCAGCAGTATCTCGTTGACGGGTACCACCCAGACAGCCTTCCGCAGATTAGGACGGTTGAGCCACCCAGCGACTGGTCCTACGTGAGCCGGCCATACACAGACGCAAGCCCCATTGGATACGAGCCGTACTACTACACACGTGGACGATCACCCCCAAGCCCTCTGCCGAGCAACTACGACGGATGCGACTCCCCGCGAGGCTTGTACGACATTGCTGCTTGGGCAGCGAATCGGGACATACCTTCATCCTACAGCGACGTGGGACCTGACGGCATGCCCCTTGACGAGACGCCTGTTGCCGATAGGACAGGGTTTATGGAGTCTGATGGGGCGACGGCACCGAATTCAACCATGGAGAAGAGGGAAACGCCAGCGACATCTACCTCGACCCCAAGTCCAGATAGAGGTGTGGACCTTCTGGATACACCTGAGGGTAGGATCGCCGCGAGCATTATCCAGGCCCAGATGGGCTCGAGAGAGGAACAATGCTACAAAGGTGGCATGGAGCCAGTTTCTCCCCGAGACGCGAATGCTGGCTCGAAAGAGTCATCGCCACCGGGAAATACTACATCGGACAGCACCCATACGGAAGTCGACAACAGATATGAGAAGGCAGTCAGAGATGATGTGATTGGAGGGAAAGGAAACAATTCCTCTGCTATAAACCCGCTCGAAGGAACAGGTCAGAAAGTATGGGGCGAAGGAGCGAAGGAAGCAAAAGAGATGGAGAATGAAACTCGCAAGAGTGCCGAAGGAATGGCCAAAACTGACAGTAGACCAAAGGGGGTCCAATTCGCCAATGAAGGGCAAGCAACAGAGATTCCTGAGATGCTGCCTGAGAATGGCAACAGCATTTCGGAAAAACTCACAGCAGAGCCAGAGGTGAAGCAAAATGCAGCGGAAACGCACGGGATAACAGCACCTGATACTCACCAAGCAAAGACGAATCGTCGTGGTGAGAAGAAAGAGTTGGACGTGAAGGGTGTGGGCGAGGAGAAAGAGTACGAGATTGTGGGCATTGATATCAAGATTGTCGATGCTCCGGTGAAGAGGGAACTGAATGCCAGGGACAAGTTGGTCCGAGGGGAGACAGTTGGCCATGATGCTAAGACCGCAGGCTCCCCCAAGAAAGAGCTGGATGCCAAAAGTGTGGACAAGTTAACGGAAAAGGCAACACCCGGAGGCGACATCAAGACGACGGATACATTGGCAGGGATTGGGGCGGCGCACCTGACGACTGACGACAAGGACACGATGCGGCAGAAACAAACGATTGACGACAAACTCAAGGCGGTGAAAACTCCCATTGGAGCATGATGAATATCTGCGTGCGATTTGGTTCGGCGAAAGTTGAATTTCCTTTTTATGATCTTGTCTTGATAGCATTAGTTTCTTCTCATATGTACTAGCGGGCAACCGGCAGGCATTTTGCATATTGGGGCGCGAAGATAGGTCTCATGATTTTTACAGATTTGTTGCATGGCGTCGGCGGTGAAGGAGAGGGTGTTGAGAGTATTGTATTGGATAATATGTAGTGACAATGTTAAAAAGAAAAAAGATGGACTAACAGAGGATATTGGTTACTGAGGTTTGATGTGACGTGACGTGCAGTGTAGTATGTAGGCATTAGAGAGAGGACTCATGGTATCTAGAGAGGCTCAACAAAGGGAGACTATGAGTCGATATGGATTGTCGTTGAGCAAGTGGCCCAAGATGAGACGAAAGTTTGAATGACCAAAGCTTGAAAAGTCGTGGCTCTGACACAGCGCAGCAGTCAATTAGAAGCTCAATTGAAACGGCGCGAGACGTAGCGTGCGCCACCCGACGCCATGGAAAGGTTCTAGAAGCTGACAGGAAGAAGTGGTGGTGGTGTCACGTGACGAGCGTTGAACACTGCTGTCAAGAAGGATTTTTTTTCTGTTTGCCTGACAATGGAGACAAAAGACTCACGGACGGTCAAGGACGGAAAAACAAGGGAAAGAGAGTGGAGTGGAGGACAAGAGGCGAAAAAGGGGACCCATCTGTAATGAACTCGGGCGCGATTGGGCAATTCTAGGCTTGGCGAATCCCGATCTTTGTGTTTCTGTTGGGGAAAAAGCTGGGGGAGAGCGAGGGTCAGTTCCTCGGTACGTACATCCCCTGTCGGTCCCGTCTGAGGTGTTGCAAGCTGGCAAGCTGTGTTACAGCATCCCGTCGGCACAGCGGCAACAGGGGGATGGACAGGTCTCTCCGCCCCAACTGTGAATACGTACATGATGGGAATGAGAGCTCAGAGCCTAGAGGAGAGGCAGATCATGTCACGGGGGAAGCAAATGGGCCGAGGCATGGTTCGATCTGGGGAGAAGAGGTGGTATCCTGTGAGGGCGGGGACCATGAGTTCGCGGCAGGGCTGGAGTCTTGAGAGATGTTTTGCTTCTTTCTAGGATTGAGGTTGGGAAATACAGCTCTCTCGGTTGGCCGTTGGGTTCAAGATGAATCTTGGGGGATCTGACTGTTTGTAACGGCAATTCAAGGACGGCACATGGCGATGGCATGATGATGCCCTGAATGGGATGACTCTCGGCAATGTTCGGGGCGGTGATGTCAATGTCAGCCTAGGTGACAAGCTTGACTGCTATCTATCCATTGTATGATGGAATGCTTGGACGCTGACCGAGGTGACGTTGACAGGCGACGTTTTGGCGATGCTGAAGCGTTAGGTTGGCAAGATCTTGTAGATAAGCGTGCGTCTCAGCCTCGGCATGACCGGATGTGGAAAACGGCGTTCTCAACGTGTTTAGAGGATATGGGATTTACACGTCAACAGCCCAATTGAGGTCAATTCGCCACGCAAATCCCGGTGTGTATCTGATGGTGACTGACCTACACGGTCCATAATTTCTTTGGATTCTTTTTGTCTGTCTGTGTCTGTCTGTCTCCCAAACTGCACTTCGGTAAATGGTCATCATCGCCTCTCGACAAGTGGACCCCTTCTTTTGAAGCCCGCTCCATGCCCGAGCCCTACAGCAACAGAAGAAGAAAAAAACACCAACCTCCGGGCTATGGAGCTCCAGGCGGCTCCATCATTTTTTGTGGGAGCTTCCCCTGCAAGGCACGCACCGGCTCCTCTCTGGCGCGTTGCCCGACCCAGGGTTAGGTGAGAGAGGAGATGTGCCGTGGCATGTAGGCGAGGTACCGAGCACGCAGCATCTGTGTGCAATGGTACTTTGCCATCTGGCAAGGGTACCAAGCTTTGCCTCCAACGGCATCCGGACGGACGCCCGGGCCCCGCGGCGATTGGAGGGGAGGGCAGCCGCCAAAAAAAAGTTGTTGGGGAAGGGGTGGGGTGCACATCATCCATTCGAAAAAAGGTGTTGAGGTTTGACGTCGACAAGAGCTTCACCCCCTGTCGTCGGGAGTACCTGGCCCAGCTCTTTTTCCCCCCCTTCTGTCCCTAGCTATCCCATCAATTGTCGAATACCCAGCGGCGAATTTCGCAATCATGGGCTGATTCTTGAGCATCACACGTTTTTTTTTTTTTTTTTTTACCCTTTTTCGCTTCGGGGTATGGGAGATCTCGGCATCTGTCAAGGCAGGGAGCGGGGAGGGTGATAATCAGAATCACGGCGGCTGTCAAAGGTTGTGACAGGGTCGCATTCCTGGCTTGCAGAAGATGGGATTCCTTCTCCCTCTCGCCGCTCGGATGGTCAAATTCGCAGCTCCAGACTGATCAGGCTACCTGATCGGTACTTCCGGTAGTCTATACTGTCTCGCCTTCTCCGAGCCCCGACAGCTGCCAATCCTCCCCCTAGCTTGACCAAGAGCTTCCGTGTTAGTGACTGAGATGACCCAGTCAACAACCCTCGGGAGGGTACCGACTAGGTACCCATATCCATTTTATTCCTGATGGGACCTGGCTTGGGTACCTGGAGTTGCCGGGAGGCGGCCGGAACGGAGGGAGACGGGAGTGGCATTGGCCATTCGCAGGATGATTTGCTCTGAGCCTCTCTTTTTTTTTCTCTCTTCCGTCCGTCCATCCCCAATGGATTTTTCTTACCCTGTTCATGCACAAACGGCAGGGGTGTGCCGATGGGCACTCCAGTTCAACCTCTTATCACACAGTGAAACGGGGGGGGGGTCATGGCTGACAATCACGAGAACTCACCATTTGGTCCTCATCCTCATCAATCTTCACAAGCAACGGGCTTCTTGACGTGTTAGTGAATCACCGAGGCTCATGCTTTTCAAGATACTTAGGTAGGTAGACGAGAAGAGATGCGTGGAGGGTCGGGTCGGAGGGACACAGCGCGTGCGTGCCAGTCAGGGAAACCTCCGCCCCAACTTGATCTTTTCAAGTCCGTCCCCCCAACTGAACGTGTTGATCTGATTGATCAAGCGAGGTCTGGTGTACGGTGGGTGGTCATCTGGATACAGGGCAAACGGGTTGTTTGACGCCATCGCCTGTGTTCCTTGCTGCGGTTCCTTGTCCTCTGCGCTGCGACGCATCCATCAGCATCGACACAAACCGTCTCCGCCACTGCCCTCAACCTTGAACAAGGGCCCTTGCTTCAAGGTGCGGTACAGTGCCCTTTCCTTTCTCCTCGCCTCCTTGTTGTGTCTCTTGCTTGGCCGCTTGGCCTGCTCCCGCCGCAGAAACCTCCACTCGTCCTCCACTTGTCTCACGCCTCCCATCCCACACCCACCCGCACACCCCCCGGTCTCTTTCTCATCCATCCAGTCCTCACCCGGCTCCGGGTCGGGTCTGATATAAAGCCCTTTTGGAACCCTCCGCCCCAACCGCCTTCTTGACCAACCTCTCTCCTCAGACCCTCATCCTCCTCTCATCCTCACCATCCTCTTAGGATAGCCATCATCAAAAGGCTCATCCTTTCCCCCTTCACTCCATCGAGAAGCCATCTCCTCTTGGGTTCTCGCGTGTGCTGGGCACTCTCTCTACCCGACGACACTTGCCATCGCCATCTTCAACACATAGAGATCGTTTTGGACAACACCCATCAACATGTCGTCGTCCACCGCCGCGGGCAAGCAGGCCCAGGCCTTCCCTGATGGCACCAAGGACTACGTCCCTCTCCGAGCCGGTGCTGCCAAGAACAACAACGCCAACAAGGTCCATATCTCCGACGTCCCGATGACCTGGAAGAACTTCCACCAGCACATCAACTGGCTCAACACCACTCTCGTTGTCATCGTTCCCATTATTGGCTTCATCTCGGCCTACTGGGTTCCTCTCCAGCTCAAGACGGCCATCTTTGCCGTCATCTACTACTTCAACACTGGTCTGGGCATTACTGCTGGTAAGTTTCGCCCTGTCAGGACGCTCATCGTTCCGGCCGGATCCAAACAAGATTGAATGCTCACAATTCTCCAGGTTACCACCGGCTGTGGTCTCACTCTGCTTACAAGGGCACCCTTGCCCTCAAGATCTACCTCGCTGCCGTCGGCGCTGGCGCCGTCCAGGGCTCCATCCGATGGTGGTCGTATGGTCACCGCGTGCATCACCGCTACACCGATACCGACAAGGACCCCTACTCTGTCCGCAAGGGTCTCCTCTACTCCCACATGGGCTGGATGGTCTTCAAGCAGAACCCTAAGCGCCAGGGCCGAACCGACATTACCGATCTGAACGAGGATGCCGTCGTCGTCTGGCAGCACAAGAACTACATCAAGTGCGTCCTCTTCATGGCTCTCGGTTTCCCCGCGCTCGTCGCTGGTCTCTGCTGGGGTGACTGGTGGGGTGGCCTCGTCTATGCTGGTATCCTCCGCGTCTGCTTCGTCCAGCAGGCTACCTTCTGCGTCAACTCCCTCGCCCACTGGCTCGGTGACCAGCCCTTCGACGACCGCAACTCTCCCCGTGACCACGTCATCACCGCTATCGTCACTCTCGGTGAGGGTTACCACAACTTCCACCACGAGTTCCCCTCGGACTACCGCAACGCCATTGAGTGGTGGCAGTACGACCCTACCAAGTGGAGCATCTGGGTCTGGAAGCAGCTCGGCCTTGCCTATGAGCTGAAGCAGTTCCGCCAGAACGAGATTGAGAAGGGCCGTGTCCAGCAGCTCCAGAAGAAGCTCGACCAGAAGCGTGCTACCCTCGACTGGGGTATTCCCATTGACCAGCTCCCCGTTGTCGACTGGGACGACTTCGTTGCCGACTCCAAGAACGGAAAGGGTCTCGTCGCCATTGCCGGCGTCATCCACGACGTTACCGACTTCATCAAGGACCACCCTGGTGGCCGTGCCCTCATCAACTCGGCCATTGGCAAGGATGCCACCGCCATCTTCAATGGTGGTGTCTACAACCACTCCAACGCCGCCCACAACCTTCTGTCCACCATGCGTGTTGGTGTCCTCCGTGGTGGCTGCGAGGTTGAGGTCTGGAAGCGTGCTCAGTTCGAGAACAAGGACGTCACCTACATGAACGACTCTGCTGGCGCTCGCATTGTCCGCGCCGGCACCCAGGTCACCAAGGTTGTCCAGCCTGCGGCCAGCGCCGACGCTGCCTAAGCAGGACAGCTCTTTTAACGACGAGGATGAATGGAATAATCGAGTAATGTGCAATCCCGAGGAGCAGGGGCAGCTTCATGCCAAGGCATGTCGTCAACAGAGGATGTGGGGGAGTTGTCGTTGGCAGTCAGATCACATGCTTGGACAATTACCCTGCCCCCACACTTTGTCCATCTGCCCCTGGGGGATTCAAGCGCACGGCACGTTGACGCAAATCATAAAAATCGACTCATGAAGAATGGCGTTGGGGGGTTTTCTTTTTGTTTCAAGACTAGGTCTAACAATAACATGACGGCGCAAGACGCCAAAACAAGAATGGGTAAAGAGAGGTGAACATCACCGAGGATTATCGTTTACCATGGGGCCTGTAGATGGACCCTGGAATGCATTAGACTACCCGAAAATACAAATCTACTGAATACCATGTATCCTATTCAATGTGCATTGCCCAAATTGGTGTTGATTGTTCTATGCTGATGGATGCCTCACCAAGACTATTGACTTGACTACTGTGTCAATAATTGCTCTCTGATGCCATGTTTCGACTCTAGCTAGCCGTGGTAATGATGAATCATGTATTGATTGATATTTCGCCAATCCAAATGTGTTCCTAGCTAGACCAGCTGCTTCTAAATCCACACAATTAATTTAATATTCCTTTGCATAGGTAGGTAGGTAATCATTGTTTCCGCACGGGTGAGTCTTGTCCTATCTCATGTCGCATTCCAAGCAATATGACACCGCTATTTATTCCAAGTCCAGGCCTTATTCATCCTGTAAATATCAACTTCTGGTGTTCAATCTCCATGCTGAGTTAAATCCAAGGCGGTGGAATGGCTCTGGTCTCTAGCCTCTCGCATGCAACTGTCATAGTCGCATCGATCAATAGTCGCTCCTTTCCACAACGTCATGTTGATACGCATGAAAGCCCGGCAATGACTGAATAGACATTAGTCTCCGTGGTATTAGCCCCTGGCACGCATGGCGGTGTTCGATATGGCTCGTTGGATGGCCAGTTTTCGAGATGGCTTGGCGAGTGGCCCCTGATACATTTGCAATATGTCATCCGAGGGGAACTTGAATAACTGATTTGGATCCAGTCTTCACAATCATGGTGCCTCATGGGGCAGCCATGCGAGCCTTTTGCACCGCCAACTCGGAGCTCTTAGCCCATGCCCCGTTGGGCGTCTGCCGATAACACAACAGCCGGCCATCGTCACCCGTGCTGCCTAGAATCTGACCATCGTCATCAAACCCAACTCGCCAAACTGGTGTGCGGTGGTTATCGAGTTTTGATATCTCCTGAAACGTGTGCTTGACCTGGCCAGGCTGGCCGGCCCAAAGGCGATCGCCCAGTGAGCCGGATTTCGCGAGACTAGCGCTGAGGCCGGAAGGGTGGTGGTGTTGTTGGTGATGTTGGTGCTGGTGATGGTGCTGCAAAGGCTGAAGTTGTGGCGTCGGCGCCTGCTTTTCAGTCGGAGTTGCGGTTCCGTTGGTTCTGGCTTGAGGCGTTGAATCTCTGGTAGAGGCGTGGGGAGTTGACCGGAGCAAATCTGAGGCTGACCATGACAGTCCGTCGTCTTCTGAGTAGGGTGTCTCAACCCGGAAGACACGGGCGTAACCATCCTGGCATGCTGTCGCAATGATATCGTAGCCCCTGATGTTTCCCGGTGCCCATGCCACATCTCGCACCAGGCCTCGATGGCCGGGCAGCTCTACAGCGAGATAAAACTCTTTTTGTGCCTGCTGGATGCCGATGGAAGTAGCGACAATATCGCGCGATCGATACACTCTAACAGTGTCCATCGCTGCGACCACGAGGCCCAGTGAATCAGACGGTACACCTGCGCGCAGGGCCGTGTAGCATGGCTCAGGGCTTGGATCGAAGCGAACGCGAAAGGCAAGCTCCTCGCCTCTACTGGGCTTGGGGGCGACGGTGAATTCGTCGATGGAGGTGTACTCGGAGAGGTTCTCGGGTTGATCGTTCTCGGAGACGGTCAACCGGCCGTCAGTCGAGAGCAGCGCAAGGTAGGTATGGCGGGTCTCTTCGTTGTGCTTCATGGAGAATGACCGGTAGGGTGCCTTGTTGGATCGCGTGTCAAAGGCAGGCTTGCCGTTTCCAGATCGTCCAGTGCAGAAGCGGCGTCCAGGTGCGGCCGAGGGATCCTCAACCCAGATGCGGAAACGGCCCTCGATACCGAGGGAGGCGATCAAGTTGGGGTAGACGGTCGCGGGAAGCCATTGAAGCTATAGAACAAGGGCGCGTTAACAATAGTTCTCTCGCATGTGTGCGACAGATATGATACAGGAGCCAGAGACAAGGGCAGGGTTCCAAGGGGGGCTGCGTTACCTCTAGAATCTCTCCGCCATGTGCGGTCCAGGTATCGCAAAGGCGCCATGTGCCATCCTTGTGGCGGTTGAAGACGCGGATCTTGCCATCGACGGAGCCGGTCGCGCAGCGGTCGCCGTATGTGTTGAAGGCGACTGCCTGGACGAGGTCTTTGTGGCCGTGCTGGAGGTTGAGATCGAAGGATGGTGCTTCTTCGCTGGGTGAGGGGGGGACTGAGGTGGCCATCGTCGGTCGAAGGAGGGGAAGCGGGGGAGGAGGAGGATGGCGTGATGTTTTTAGATAGGAGCGACCCGGGTCGTTATAGCACCTATCCCTACTCAAAGATGTTGGATTTTCGTGATGCAGTCGTGGTGGTGTGGTCCGGTTGTCTGGTCCGTAAGTAGGTAGGTGCTATAAACTGGAGATGGCGGTGATATGTTGCGGAGGATGGAGCTCCACAGCGGCTCAAGCTCAAGCTACGTACCCTGTCAACTGCGGTGCCAGTCGATGCAGGTTCCAACTCCCCCGCATGTCTACGATGGCATGTGAGACTTCAACGTTGCTGGTGTGAGTAGATGGAGGATTAGAAGGTGGTATCTGTATGTTTATATATGTATAAAAATTGATTCAGGTCAACTAGACTTACGGGCGAGGTGCTGTTTTCGCGGAACAAGAAGGGGTCAGAGCTTCCATCTCGTCAGGATGTCATATTTGACGACAGTTCCTTCATGCGATGCAACATTAAAGACATCCCTAACACACACACTTTGAATCAGTAGCACTGCAGTGCCGATCGGGGTTATCTTGGCACTGTTGTTTAATGCTCCTGGTCCCTAGATGGATTCAGAGTCGCCAGGTCGTATGGCCTGGTTAGAAGTCTGTCTTGGCCATGAGGTTATGTTGGAGGTAAGCTTGGGTAGCTCACAGCCAGTAAACTACCGTCTCTGTGTGCCAAGTCAGACAATGGAGTGCTGGTTTCGAAGTTGAAGCGGTGATATTGGATTTATCTCACATATGAAATCACTTCCACAGGTAGTAAGGCAAAGTGGGAGCTTCGAAGCATCTCACTCATCATGGTGAGCCAAGTCACGTGGCTGCAAGCACACAAGCACAGCATCCACCGGCCTATCTTCAGGAACACCTTGTAACAGAAAATCGAGTCTTGGCTGATATCTTATGTACATAAACGTTGGAAATGCCAAGGGATTCTGAACCTCATAAGTGGTTCTGCTTGTTTGCTTCTCGCTAGCATGTAAGTGCAGGGATTGTCGGGTGGCCCCACGTTGGTAGGTGTGGAGGATTGTTAGTGGCGACAGGCACTGCAGCTCAGAGCTTCCAGTCATGAATTTCAGCCTCGTCAAACTTTGGGGGTGAATTTCAACCGAATCAAAACACCATCACCACCCACTTCTGTTCTGGCAGGATTTCAGCCCAACATGGCACATCTACTGAATCCTCTAGCAACGGCTTCGCAATTATATCATCGATCATCGTTTTCGGCTCTACCGCAAGATCTTCAAGATGCCGTCTTTATCGCCTCGCAATGCCTCACGCAGGCTGCTGGCCAGCTTCTGGAGCTTCCCCAGTCTGTGACGGCGCAGGCGAACATCATCCTCGCGCGATACTGGCTAGTGGACTCGCCCATGGCCAATGAGTTTAGTGTGAGATCTGCCCACTCTCTGGTCCCAAACATACCGCCTGGTGATGCTTACACTCTCTAGGATACCTCAGCTGCCGCCATTTACTTGGTATCAAAAATGGGACCCCAGCCTCGATCACCCCGCGACGTGTCCAACGTCTATGCCTACCTTCTATCGGACGATTCGGCCTTCCTTCGATCCAGCAACATGACCGAAAACGACCCCAAGTCCTACTACATGTCTGAAGCCGACTATCACACCTTCCAAACCCGACTGCTCGCCATTGAAGCTCGTATCCTATACACTCTCTCGTTCGATACCCACGTCTCGCTACCTCACCCACTCGCAATCACTTACCTTCAAACCCTTGACTTCTTGGCGAAGCCTAAATCAGCCATCTCGTTGCGCACCATCCAATACCTAAACACAGCACTGCTCTCGCCCCAGATGCTGTACCTCACCCATCAGCCACATGCCCTAGCGACAGCGGCCATATATAACGCGGCGCGAGACTTGGGTGCCAAGATGCCAGAGTGCGAATGGTGGGAGGTCTTTGATGTAGACCGGGAAGAGCTCGGATTCCTCGTAGTGGGAATGCGAAGTGTGGAGAATTATTTGCGCAAGCAGAAGGAAGAGATACCCAACCTCTCCCAGGGTATGCTTACACGGAAGACTATAGATGAGGAGCTGCAGAAGAGGGGTGTGCGCACCGGCAACGCAACTAGTGATGCCGACGAGGAGCAGCGGATCATGGGCATGATGGACAGCAGATAATATGCGAGCCGTCGTCTTGGAACGCGTGCTCGGTATCAGATTCGGGCCTGCCTGCAACGACCCAGGGAAAAAGCGCCACTGTTTCGCATGGCAGCCAAGACGCTACCAATGAGCTTATGGGGAATCGCCGCGGCTCTGCATACACAATGTCAACTTGGTGAGCATCAGGCCATTCTCGTGGATGTCAGTGGTTGCACCAGGGCTCGGGGGAACGGCGATGACAATCGAGGAGGCCAGCAGTTGGTGAATCGTCACGAAGCGACATGTCAATACCTGGAGGTGGCGTTGCGACAAGAAGCACTCGCAGCAGTCTAGATTTCGCCAAGCATCCACAAACAAGGCAGAGGAGGGTGACTTGAGCGGAGGGGAGGAATCTCAAGGAGACAAGAAGTCGCGTGCTGTCAGCAAAGCACACACAAGGGAGATGCTCGACATCCACCATGCATGTGCATATGTGAGGTTTTGCCAGCCGGCTCTCGGTCGACAACGTCTGAGGAGGGGACTGGTGCGCGAGGAGGATTCGACCGCGCGACTACCAACTCAAGATGCGCCAACGACGGAACAAACGGCTCTTGTGTGTATCACCGCGGCTGGCGCGAAAATGCGGAAGCTGTAGTGCGCTCAATATGAGGGTCCATGTGATGCTTTTTGCATCTCACTTCGCGCTGCGCGGCGTCGTGATGCCCCAGAGCAGGGCGCTTGTTGTCTCGTTGACAGGTCTTGGTCAACACGGTAGTCTCTAATCAAGGACCAATGCATCCATAAAAGCCGCATGGTCAGTTCCAGGCTAAATCGCCCAGCTTCTTCAACCCCTAGTGGATGCTCTCAGGGACATGCGGTGAAGACGAGCCAGGGCCCCGTCGTGGATCCTCGTGGCACACGCCCAATCATGCTCAAGGCCGGCCACGGAGTGCGGGGGACAAGCTGCACAATGGGTGTCCCTAGGTGTCTTGTTGGGAGCTGTGGAAGCCGCCTTGAAGAGCCGAGCTCCTCAACGTCATCACCATCATGAAACCCATCCTCTGAGACGAAGGGGTGCCCAGCAAGACGCGAGCCGCCCTGCAGCTTGTCCAGTGATCCATGTCTATCCATGCCAACAGCCCATGCCTGTTGGACGTGTCTCGAGCTGAGTGACCGAGGAGTATTGCTTGTTTTGTGGATGGGAGTTGGTTGCAGTATGCACCCCGGGTATGAGACGGATTTCCATCAACGTATTTCGTTGCCACCCAGTTCAAGGAAGCCAGCAGAGTCAAATTGTGTAAAAGACCGAAGCATCCCGAATGTTGTGGCCGGAGGTTTACAAGAAATTGCCCAATCTGAAGGAATGGATGATGCACGAAATCTCACTGTCACGGGCGGTCAATAATACATCTCGCCTCAGCAATTCGGGGGCAAAAACAAAGTGCAGGGACACGGCCGGGAGAGATGGAGGTGCGATGATATCCGTCTCCCGGCCAGAGTGGCCAATGACAGAGGGTCCCAAGTAATCCCCGTTGGAGCGAGCCCTCCGATCGACAAGAGGGAAAAAAGGGACCGGAGACGGAGGCGGGGACGGGGATTGGACCATGCGGGCCATTCACTATCAAAACTGGAAACCCTGGAAAGCCCCGGTTGGTCTTCTAGAAGGTGTCGTGACCCACTGACGCCTCACACACACAGAGTCAATTCCGTGGAAGCCGTGTCTGTTACACTCCATCAGCCTGAGACACGGGATGTAAATTTCCTCTCCCGTAGTACTCGGTTTGTTTGTTTCTTGCTAGAAGTGGCCTGGAACTCGTCAATGGAGGAGACGGTGACCACCTCCTCAGCCAGGCATCCTCCCCGTCCAGTTCCAGAGCCTGGTCCTTGCTTGTGAGACGCCCTCCCCCTGCTGGGACTGAATGCTGGGGCGCATGGAGACGAGACGGGGGGTCTATCCTGTCCTGGTGGGTGCGCCCTACCTACATACAGTCGTAGTGGAGGCTTCATATCGTGGGGCAAGCTGAGGAGGGTGTTGCTGTTGCTCGTCAAGAAAATGGCTCACTCCTTTATTAGCCTCGCGGACCTTGGATAGGTGCATCTGGCCGAAATGACGAGATACGTATCTTCCTGTGTCCAAAAGGTATATTAGGCCTCGTTTTCCCTCGTCCAAGTTCTCTCCTCGCTCATCACTTCATCGCATCATCTGCTTCTCTTCTCTTCAACACTCTATCCACTTACACCAAGCCTCTCTCACTTACACCACCACTACCACCATCATGCCTGAGACTACTCCCGCCCAGACTCCCTCGTCCTTTGGCGACAACAAGGGCATCAAGTTCCACATCAAGACTGGCAACGCCCGCTACCAGTGTGTCATCCAGGACCGCTCTGCCTAGTGAGTTTGCCCTCTCTCTCTCCAATCCTGATACTAACCAGTTCACCAGTGAGCGTACCAAGGCTGCCCGCCAGAACTCTACCGACTCTGTCACCTCCACCGACTCTACCAGCACCTCCAAGTCTGCTTAGAGCAGATGCCGTTCCATCCATGGCCGTGCATGAGATCGACGTCGGGCTTGAGGCTCGATGGTTGAGGATCTTGGATGCATTTGGAATGGATGTGGCGTCTCGACTCTGAACCCCCACGCTCTGTCTCGGAGGACAGCCGTGAGAGAGTGAGGCGGCCACAACAACCAACACAAAAAAAAGGCGGATTTACTCCTGACTAGTCCCAGGAACAAATCGGGGTTGGTTCTTTTTGATACCACATTATATCTGGCATTAGCGACGGTTTTTTTTTTTTTAACACGGGACATTCGGCGTCCCCATGAATTGAAATGCTCATATTTTATCTCATGATGAAGCGTCTCTTTTTTTCCATTTGTGTGCGTGCATTCATCACCATCCAACATGAAGTTGAACAATGTCCCTCACCGAGTTAACCCCAAGACAACCGTTCCTGAGTCCGAATACGCAATTGCGTCTTGTCTGGGCACTGCAACCATGCCGTCCACTCACGGAGCTGAAATGACAAGCAGAGCAAAGACGTTGGCCCACCTGTCCATGTGAGCCAGATGCAAGACCCCGATTGCCAAGTTTCGGCTTGTGTCCTCCTGGTGACCGAAGCTCTCTTGGCCCAGGAGACACCTGCCTCTTTCCTCTTTTCCCCACCACTTGGCCCACCGCAAAGGTCACGTCGAGTATGAACTATCCGCCCATCCCAACATAGAGGCCCGATTCTCCGGAGCCAGAAGGTGGGGCCAGGTCGGTGCTCTGTGGCCCGGGGGCGGGCAGCCTGTGGCGATTCAATTGAGAGAATGGCGAGCGAATGCGAAAAGAGCGAGGATTCACCGCCCGAATGGTCAGGTCGGCCGGGCCGGGTCATGGGCTGAATCCATTGGTCCTTGGCCAGAATGCGCCGGCTGATTCGGTCCATCAGATTGTTTGTTTTCTCTTACCTGCGTTTTACGCGGAAATGTGCCAGGCGCGGAATCACCAGTGGTCCAGATTTGGGGTCTTACTTGAGAGGGAATGGGTGAGTACGTACGCCTCGCGCATCATGGTGGACTTCCGCGTCCCGTCCTGGCGTCGTCATGGTTTACCCGCCAATGGATAGATCCTCTTGTTGGTCAGGCATAATCGCTCTTTGTGTTGGCCTCGCCTCGAAAAAGCCGTGTTCAGGCTGACTCGAGCAGATGGGATACTCCGGCCATCGGTGCCGCACGACGGCAAGGTAGTGACGGAGGTTAGGTAGCACTGTACCTACATCCGAGACTATGGATGTACCTGAGGGGGCTGCTTTGGAGACTCGAGGCTCTACACCCATTCTGACGCGGCTATCTACTCTTGTCTTACAATTCCTGGACGTCGACGAAACAAAGCTGCAAAACAATGACGTGTCGGGCTGGACGGAAAACAGAGTTTCAGGGGCTTGTCAAGTTTTGGAATCTCGCCGCAACGCCTTTGCGTCTTCTCCCCAACCCAATGTAGCCTGGAAGCGGGCGTGTTAGTGACTTTCTTTGCGCATCATCCATCACATCACGTCACGCGGTGCCGTCCGCAAGCGGCGGATGAGGAAGAATTGGGAAGAGGGGGCAAGCAACAGGCGAGAACCCGACCTTTTTTCTGACATGAGAAAAACAATGCTATGCCATGGTCGGAGGAGAAGGGACTCAATTTAAACTTGTTCATAACTAACTGCGAGCGAGCGAATCTTACTTTTCTCTTGCCTTTTTGTCGTTTGCAGCACACATCAGGCAGGGAAAAGGCAAGAGCACTGCCACCCCATCAAAGCTTGAAGAGAGGTTCTCTCCCGTCTTCCCGTCCGTCTTGTCGCTGGGGTTTATCTCTCTCTTTTTAAATACTTTCTTGTCCCGTCAAATCCCACCTTGATCTGTCGATCCTTTTTCCCCCTTCCCTCCTTTTCCCTCACTCTTCCATTTGCACTTTCGCTGCGCATTTCAGTTATCCGCTCTGAGCTCATCAGCTCTGATCTGCAATCGTTCATCTTGCCCGTATACGTATACTTGAGAAAGAGGCGACAGGAGTGATGCCTCATCCTCTGGTGGCTACAGGTACGTGAAGTCGAGAAAAACCACATCGCTCTACTCAATCTACCCTTTGTCTACTTGTCTCTTCTATTTTGTCGTGCTTTTTACTGCTTTTACTCCTTCGCTCAGAAAGTCGTCGTCACGGGCTGAGGTCCAGGCCATGGATGTTGCCGCTGACCTTACCCCGCGCCCACTGACCAGGGGGAAGCTTGCGAATCACGGCGCGTGGCTGCTGTTCCAGAGGTCGCTGCCTGCCTGAGCTGCCCCCAAGGCCAAAAGTCGCCTGAGCCACTGCCCACAGGCACCTTCACTGCCCCGAGGTCAACCTTGGACCTACAGTACCACAAGGCTGCCCGTCCGTCCTGTGGCGAATGCTCGAGGACTACGCAAGCTCAATTTCCCCTTTGCCTCTCGTCTTGGTTGCTCAGAGTTTCTGGAAAGCTCTCTCTCTACATCGTCCTTTTGAGGAGGAAAGACGCCGTCTTCTCTCTCGCCAGTCTGCTACTTGTTCTTCTCTCTTATTGCCGATACCCCTCGCTTGTGTTTGCATCTTTGACAATCACAACCACACAAAATGCCTAACCATATTGTCCTGGCATCAGGTGCCGTAGTCGCCGTTTCGGTCGCCGTCGCCACTGCTGTCGCAATCTACGAGTCGCCCGAGGTGCGACGATACGCCGACGATGTTCGCCGGCGGATAGCTTTTGCTCTGCACTCACTGGGCGAAGGCATCGATCCCCCTCACCGAGAGCCGCTCTTTAACAGACCCGAAGACGCCGACGGCTTCCTCGAGTCCCGCCGAGGCCCTGGCGCCGAGTCTGGCGTCGATGCTGATGAGGAGACCCGTAGGAGGCAGCGCGAGGAGCTGCTGTATTGGAATTCCGTCATGCTGGAGAAGCAGAAGGAGAAGGAAGCTCTTGCCGCATCACGCCCCGCCATCACAGAGTCTCGCCCTCGAGGTTCTTCTTTTGACGACTTTCTCCGCCAGGACGAGGGAGCTGAACGAGGGGCCTACGTCTTCAACACTGGTGCCGACGTTCGAGGTGCCGACGACGGTCTGCGACGTCGCGGGGAGCAATCTCGTTTCGTCACGTCCATTTACTCCAACCCGTTTGCGGATGAATATCACATCGACGCCCAAGAGATGCAAGATGAAATGGAAGCAAGCCGCCACATTTCTCCCGCCGCCGATGAAGTCTCCGATATCTACAGCGCTACCACCCGCGACCAGGATGAGCAGGCTCCTGCTATTGACGCCCCCCTTGCCGAGATCGACCCCATCCCAGCCCGCTCCGAGACCGCTACCTCTGCCACCCTCGAGCGCGAGCTTGGTCCTAACGAGTTCATGACCGCCGGTCAGGAAGACCACGAGGATGCCTATGCCTCGATCCAGGCCTGGGCCCAAAACTCGAGCCCCGAATTCTACTCTCCCCTCCCCGTCACCCCCACTGCTTCCATGTCTGAGCCTTCGGTCATCAGCGACGATGGCATGCTGACACCCACTGATTCCGTGTCCATTATCGGATCCGGAGACGATATTGCCAACGATGCCCAGTCATCCCACGACGGCGAAACTGGACGGTACTACGATGTGATGAGCGAGAGTTCTGGCCTGGCCACCCCCGCCAGCTGGTCTGAAGTCGGCAGCGTCATCAGCGAGAGCGACGCTCCCCTTCCTGTTCGTTCTTAAGAAGCTAAATACTGTGAAAGACTGGACCTCCGAGGTCCATGGAAAAACCCCTGATTCGACTGGAGTAACAGATTTGGCCGGGATTAACAGTACAAGTTAGGGTGCAGTGATTTTTTGATCGTTCCTCATTTTTGGAGTTGGGGATTGGGTTCAGGGCAGGTTTTATATCCTCGGCATCTAGTTATTTCATTTCGTCTATAAAATCTCCGTCGTCTCAAACACCTAGATATCGATCTAGATCCGTGAACGCCTCCTGTCTAATGGAACTGTCTAGCAAGATTTCATCTTCTCCTTGTAGTCGTCCCAAAGCTGCTCGACTGGTCGTCCGACCAGCTCAGTCCAAAACTTCTTTTCTTCGTACGTCTGAATCCTCAGCTTCTCATTCAGGCGGCGGATTGTCCCAGGTCCAAAGCGGTCTTCAATGTACTCGAGGAAGTAGGCCGTTTGCTGATAGCCAGCGTCCCACTTGCCATCGGCATTGTGCTTCCAGTGGGGAGGGTTAAGATGGCAACGGAGCCGCACCCAGTCGGCAATGCCTTCGATTAGTCCACCAGGACACGTCCCATGGCCGTGATATTGCAGACAGTGGACCAGTTCGTGGGTCAACACACCGTCGATCTCGTCAGTGCGGCGGGACGTTGGGCTGATTTGCTTGATGTAGTTGAGAGAGAAATGAATCTCCTTGTGGTCGTCATCGAGCTCGGTGCCGGTGGTGTAGGCAACACCGCCCATGTCACGGAGAATGAGAGTGACAGACCGCGTCGATGGGAGTGTTGTGGTGGGGCACGTGGGCGACTCATAGAGCAGCGCAAGGACGCGTTGGGCAGCACGGGCAAGATAGTCGGCCGCGTTGACAGCACCGAGGAAGGCGGAGGAGCCCGGGTGGGAGAGATCGCGGATCTCGAGACGGAGCTTGGGGATGTCAAAGTCTCCGGCGCCGGGGATCTCGGGGCGGTCCCGGGATTCGGAGGGAGTGGGTACCTGGACGGCGGGGGACATGATCGGGACCGGGGAGAAGATGGAGGCGGGGGTTGGGACGGCTGACACGGGGGGAGGATGAGGCATACGAGAGAAAGAATGGGAACCGAGACTAGATGAGACTCTTGGGGGGGACGGGCCGGCCACGAGGTTATGTGCTCAGAGTTTCTGGCTGAGAGGGATCTTCGAGCTGGATGGAATGGAGGGGTAAGTGAGTTTTCAGGAGGCGGTCTAGGTGAAGAAGGGGCTGGGCGAGGAAAAGAGAGAGGCGGAGGAAGAGTTGAGGGAACGAATAGAGTTACGCAAGGGTATTGGAGCTTAGAAATAACTGAATCGAGCTATGGTCGTACAAAGATGATGAGGCTTCTCATCTGAGGTTGTCAGCTTGGACATGTCATGAGTGAAGCTGCAAAATAACCCCTCCATAGAGTTCCATAAAGCCAGAAAAGCCCCTAGAAGTAAATCATGGAAAGCCCCGCCAAGCCCCAGCGTTACCCGCAGCGGGCAGGTCGCAGAGGGCGCGTGTGGGCAAGCGCGGCCCAACCTAGTGCTCCAGCTGCGGGGCACGCCTGCCAGTCTAGTCTTGGGTTTCCATTCTCCGGGGCAACTACGGCAGCCCCTGGTCCCGTTGTTTTTCGCTCCATCCCGCGCCCGACATCATCAGACACCAAGATCAATGTCCCCGTCCCACCCACACTCAACCCAAAAGATAACAACAAAGACTAGACCTAGACCTGTCACTAGCAACAACAAAACAAAACAAACACAACAAATCTTGCCTACGCCTCTCGATGCGCACGTCAACCGGAGCGATTCCACTGTTTCGCTCTGCCGTCTACGAACTGTCGCTCAATTAAACACGCAGGTATGTTTTGTTTGTCTTTTGGATGGAGCTGTCTCTCCTCCCTTGCCTAGGAAGACTAATTTCCCGGCAACCCTCAAGTATGGCGCATTGCCAGCGCCGTCATGACACTTGATGGGAGACGCGGGCGTGTACGTGCCACTTTGGCGTTGCTCGAGGGCATGTGTGCGCCGTCTTCCTCCCCCTCCATGCTTCCATCTCCTCTCGTCGTCATGATAAACATCGCAAACGGCCAGCAGCTAATTGTGTAGATTCGTCCCCTACAAGTCCATGGCCGACACAAAGCTCACCGATCAGCAGGTCGCCGACCTTGCGACCATCCTCCGTAGCGACTCGACCCTCGACTCCAAGGTCCAGTACGTCACCGTCATCAAGTCCGGCATCAAGCAGCACAATGTCCCCGAGGCGAGTGTCCCGCAGCTGTTTGACGGCTTGCGCGCCGCTGCCACCTCGCAGCACGCCGCCCTCATGAATGCCGGATTCACGGCGCTCAACCACCTCCTGACCCGCCTGTCCCGTCAGGACCCCAAGCTCATGTCCAAGGAGGCGGCTCGCACGCTGCCCCTGGTCATCGAGAAGCTCGGAGACCAGAAGGACAAGTTTCGCTCTCTCGCATCGCACTCCCTCGTCACTCTGTACACTGTTGCGCCCGCCGATGTCGAGCGATTTGTCCGGAATACGGCCATGGGAGGAAAGAGCCCCAGAGCCAAGGAGTCTGCCATGAATTGGCTACTACAGGTGAGAATGATGGTCAGCAAGAATCGCGGCTACATGTGCTAAATGACATAGATGCATAAAGAACAGGGACTTCCCTTCCGGGCCTATGTCCCCACGCTAATGGAATTACTTGAAGATGCCGACGGTATGGTTCGAGATGCCGCAAAGAATACCGTCATTGAGCTCTTCCGATCCGCCCCGGGTGCCGCCAAGTCGGATCTCAAGAGACAGCTCAAGAACTTCAAGGTGCGACCTGCTATTGAACAGGCCATCGTCAAGGAACTCGCCCCTCCGTCTAGCCGTCCCGAGACGCCTTCTGAAGCCCCTCCGCCACCTCGTCCAGTACTCTCCGCCAGCGTCTCATCCATCGCCGACCGTCCCATCACCCCAGGCATCGACGCTAAGCCCGAGAGCCTCGACCCCTTGTACGTCAACACGCACCGAGAACTCGACGACATTTTTAAGGAAATGGCGTGGTTCTTCGAGGGCAAGGAGACGGAACAAAACTGGATGAAGCGAGAGGATTCTATTACAAAGCTCCGAAGGCTGCTTGTGGGCAACGCGGCATCCGACTTTCCCGATATCTACCTTGCTGGGGTTCGAAGCATGTTGGACGGCATCATCAAGACGGTCACCTCGCTGAGAACAAGTCTGTGCAAGGAGGGGTGTGGTCTTGTCCAGGAGGTTGCCAACACGTTTGGCCCGGCCATGGATCCCATGGTTGAGCTGCTCATGCAGACGTTTGTCAAGCTCTCTGCCGGAACCAAGAAGATCAGCTCGCAACTCGCCAATTTGACGGTGGACACGATCGTGAGCAGAGTCTCGTACACGCCTCGGCTGATGCAGCACATCTGGATTGCTTGTCAGGACAAGAATGTCGCGCCTAGGACATACGTCACAGGCTGGCTCAAGACCATCTTGAAGAAGGAGGCCCAGCATAAGAACCACATGGAGCACACGGGCGGTGTTGATCTGATTGAGAAGTGTATCAAGAAGGGCTTGGCGGATGCGAACCCGGCGGTGAGAGAGAAGATGCGGTCGACATACTGGGCTTTCTGGGGAATCTGGCCCGCGAGAGCAGATGCGTGAGTTGAACTCCCTTATACCGCTCCTCATCTGGTTTGGCTAACACGGAATAGTATCATGGCTGATCTGGACACGACTGCCCAGAAGCTCCTCAACAAGGACCCTAGCAATCCCAACTCGCCCAAGAAGGCAGAGCCTGTGGCGCGCCCAGGTCTTGGGCTTTCCAAGAGTACGATGGGCGCCAGCAAACCCAGCCTCCGCGAGACCATGATGGCTCAACGGAAGGCAAACCTTGCTGTCAAGAACCTCCCAGCTCGACCTGGGTCTGCCATGGCTCACCTTTCGCCCGTGAAGACGACCACAGCTGCCAAGTCTTCGGCAACTCGAACTAGGCCAGAGGCCGGTGGCATGTCAGGGGCTCCGATGCGGCCAACGAGGAGAAGGCCGGAGCTGGCAGCTCGTCCTGCCACTGCTGGCCCTTACTCTGTCCGTGATCACCCATCCGTGGAACCTGGGAGTCCTGAGAGTGTGAAGTCCAAGACTACGACGCCAAGGCCCAGAGCGACCACCCCTAAGAGGACTGGACCTCGACCGCGGCCTGGTCATGCACCTCATGCCAGCGAGTCCAGTTTGCCATCTCCTACTTCTGCAAGGTCGCCAGCCAAACCAGCCGCTTCGCCGCGTATAAGCCCTACCAAGTTGAAACAGTCGCAGTCTGCTATGCTGCCTTTGAGCAGCCCCTCAAGGGCGAATGAGGATTTCACTCTCGTAGTCCCAACCATGGCTGGCTTGCAGCGGCAGGCATCCGCACCACCTCCAGAGGTGCCCGAGGAGTTGAGCACTCCAGTGACCGAGTCAATGCCAGAGCCCGCAGTAGAGCCTGCTCCAGAACCTACACCGGAGGCAGCGGTAGAGCCTGTGGTAGAACCCACTCCCGCTCCCGCTCCCGTTCTCGCAGAGCCCGCACAGATAGAGCCCATGCCTGGAACTCCTGCCTCGACTTTGCAAGTGTACGAAGACCCCTTCACTGATGATCAGGCAACTCCCAAACCGACCTTCAACCTCCCTGTGCTAGAGGACAAGCCCGTCAACGCTGATGCGGCCAACCTGCCCAATGCCAACGCCCAGGCTCCTATGACACAAGACGTAGACTCTCCCGAGAGGACGAGGCAGAACTCGCGGCTGCTGGATAGCGGCATCACCAGGATCAAGGCCCGCACTCTTGATGTCCACGGCTTCCGGAAGCTGCAGTCTCTCTTGCGAGACAGCAAGGGCATCTTCACGGACGACAAGTTTGAGGCGCTGCTGATTGGCCTGTTTCAGTATCTCGAGGACCCCTTGCCCAATGTCAACATGGACAAGGCCCAGGATATCAAGGCCCAGATCCTGGCCACCATCAGGCTACTTCTCCGAAAGGAACGTGACAACTTCCAGCCTCACGTGTCCAGGGGCCTTGAGTCTCTTCTCGAGACTCGCAGCGCATATGACATCCGTGCACACATTGTCAGCGGCGTGGAGCTGCTGGCTGACGAGCTTGTCACCATTGGCGATGGCTCTGAGATCGTCGTTGTTCTGACCAAGCGTCTCCAGGCGTACGACGGCTCTACTCCCGAGGACAACCGCATCCTCAGCACGGGACTGCATGTTCTACGGACCATGCTCGACAAGAGAACTACCTTTGTGCCAACTGACACGGAGCTCGGTCAACTTGCTGCCCTTGCCGGTCGATGCCTCGTCTCGGCCGACTCGGGCGTCCGCATGGATGCCGTTCAGCTCTGCGTGGCTCTGCACGCTCGCATCGGCGAGGAGGCCTTCTGGCATGCCCTCAGGGATGTCCAGGACGATCCAAAGAGCTTGATAACCTACTACATCGTCAAGAGACAACGCGAGCAGGGTCCATCTGTTGCTGCCTGAGTCAACTTTAACAAGCGAGGAGTTGAACAGTCATGAGGCGGCGCTGGAGAACCTGTTGTCACAAAAATTGGCGCTGGATGCCGGAGTTTGGTAAAGGATGGAAACAACATTCAGGGCGTGAGGTTGGTTATGGAGTTGCTTTGGCACCACGAGAGGACATGAGAAGGACCCTCAGGGACATGGATGCATGCTTCTTTGGTGTTGCTGTCGTTGCTGGTCCTCTTTTGGTCACGCACCCGTGGGCTTTACAAGACGTGGTTTTTTGATTCTATGTTTCTCACACGTTGTTGCTGCTGCTATTGAATAGTTGGCCCCCTTTTTGTGAAGACTTTTGCGTTGTTGCTTGTAGTTATACATACACCTAGCTTTTGTAATGATATGCCTGATTAATTTGGTAATTGAGTGATTCTGGCATAGCATATCCTGGTCATGATTCATAGCAATTGTCATTTCAGCATAGAGCAAGCGTGTCTCTCGTTATTTAGTCCTTGTACAAGATACACCTCTCCATCAGAAAAGAACTGCCATCCGAGTTTGTGCCTGTAGCTACATCGCAATCTGGTCTCTTTAACGAGCCATACATGATACTTTTCTTCTGACTCATACAGAAGAGTCAACTTCATCACAACCGAAACATACATATCCGACAAAACCTCCAGTTCCCTAGACAGACGTTCAAAGGTTCAAACAGAGAGAGGAAATGTGGAAAGGGGGAGAGTAGAGAGTTAGGGGGGGGGAAGATAAAATTCAAGACCTTCCATGATGGGGCGTTCAATAGAGGACGGTCAGTCAACCGCCAAATATCATCAGTCAATAAGAACAAGACAGCTTGAGTCTGAAAGGGGGTAGTGGTACTTTTCCTGCCTGACCCAAAAACAACAAGGCATAAACTGGCCAAGCAGGGACGGCAACATTCTTGAAACAACAACAGCACATGAACCAACCCAGCAAAGCAAAGCAACGTGAAGCAAAGTGAGACTGAGGCCACCATGAGAATTCCATTCCATTCCAAGCAAGCAAACAGCCCAATACGTCAAGAATGATTGATGCATGCCACCCATTCATTCATTTCCATCAATAGAAACAACAACAAAAAGACCAAGATCCTAATATTGCAAAGTAAACCCACAGCAACAACATCCACTCGTAACCAATACTCCCCCGTTATCATCATGGCCCAGATAAAAAAGAAGCATAAACGAACTCGCCGACGTTGACGCAAAAAGCAGTCGCAGGGAACCCAGTAGAAGCACCCCCAGTAAGCAAGCGGAATGAGAAAGAAGAAAAAAAGAGTTGGATATCATTAAATGTCCTAGCACAAAAACGCCTGGTGTGCGCAGCATGACACGCATGGAAACAAACCAGCGAGCGAGGCTGCTTTAAATCCAAAGGTGCCGAAATCGTTTCGTGATAAGATGATGATGGCGACGTCTCTGCGAATGTAGCCTAGGTATACACGGGCCAAAGGTCTCGTCTCGTCTCGTCTCGTAAAAGAGACGAGTCGTGTGATGCGATTCACTCATCATGACTGGGTTGCTTCTGTCGAGAGGACATCGTGTTTGAGAAGCAAGGCTTGTTGTGCTTAGGCGTCTTCGAAGATGGTGTGACTGTTCTCGATGACGAACTGGATAGCGATATTCTTGGCGTGCATGTCTGTCATCTCGCGCTCAATGCTCGTGTCGCGCATGATTGTTGGCGCAAACACGACAGCCAGGTTCTTGGGAGACATCTACACCAAACATGTTAGCCGACGTTATCATGGCTATTCAGGGGTTATCCATCACGCACCAGGTTCTCAGGCTCACGCTTTGCCACGCGTGCCAGATGGAACATGAGGAACTCGAGGCAATCACGATGCCGTTGGGGCATCGAAGCAAACGTCTTACGCAAGTGGTCGCATCGTTCCGTCTCGTCCACAACCGCTGTACCATAATTGTTAGCAAACCGTCATTCACCCCCCAGTGCTCTCTCTCCAGTGACTCACCATTAGACTCTAGAACACGCTCATAAATGTCAAAGGTTAGTAGTGGCATGGGAAGCTTGCGGAAATACTGCTTCAGCACACTCGTCACCGCCGTGATATCCAGGTCAGGATCCGAAATGTCAAAGTTCTCGTCCTTGCTGAATCCATCCTTGATCATGTTGACCTGCGAGTTGCCACCAGTCTTTCGGTAGATACCCTCCTGATCCATTCCCCTCAGTTCCACCTCTTCAATACATCTTGTCACCACGCTGGGGATCTGTCGGCGCTCGTGGTCGGATCGCTCAGTAAGATCAGATCCAAACAGAACCGTCGGTGGCTCAGCTGGTTCTATGTTGCTCATGTTGCCCGCTGATCCAGACTTGGGGAGCGTGTTCTTCTTGCCAAAGAATCCAAAGCCCTGTCGGTCTCGGTCGGCTTGCAGCTTGTTCTGGCCTGCGTGTCCCGCGTGTACACCATGCACGTTCGCGCCGTTGGAAACAGGTCCAGCTGGCGCCTCAACCTGAGCAACAGTCATGTTGTAGGGCATGCCGATGTTCTCTCCGCTCAGAGGAACACCGCCCTGGTGCTGCATTCTCTCACGATCGTTCTGGAATGCGACAACAGCCCTGTTAACGCCCTTGGCCACGTTCTGGGCCAATCCCTTGGATCCCTTCTTCCAGTTGAACTTCTTGGCCTGGCCCTTCCGGACCTGCACCACCGTCGGCCCGGCTTCCACGATGGTCTCCTCGTCGGCAGGGACAAGAGTGGCCCCCGTCGACAAGCTGACCGAATCTAGGTTGAGGGAGGAGCTGTTAGGTCCCTTGCCGGGGCCGTAGATTCCGAGGCCGCCAGGGGACTTGATATCCCCTCCAATCTGCGACTTGAAACGTTCCTGAATCTGGTGTGTCAAGTCGTTGTTCATGTCTGCCAGCTGCGCGTTCTTGGACGACAGCTGCTCAAACTCGAGGAGAGCACGGTCTCGATCAGCGATCGCCTGGTTCTTCTCCTCGAGGAGGAGGTCTCGTTCCTCGTGGAGCTGCCCAATCGCTGCAGACATGCTCATCTTGACCTTGTCGAGCTTCTGCACAAACTCCTTGATCGCCGAGTCCTCGAGATCCCGTGGGTCTACGGGCGTCTTGGTTTCCTTGGCTCGCTCAACGTATCCGGCCAGGACCTCCAGCTGTCGGATCATAATCTCGGTCTGGGTGTCGAGAACAGACACCGTCTTTCGCTTCTCCACCAGCTTCTTGTTGAGGCTCTTGAGGTCTTTCTCTGTCATGAATTGTCTCTCGAGCTCTGCTACACGCTGCTCCGAGTTGCGGAGCTGTCGCTTGAGGAATGCAGGATCGTCCCCGGATGCCAGCGACATTGGGCTGCTAATCTCGTGAGCATGGTAATCCTCCGCAACTGGTGTCCTGGGCCAGCGAGGAGAGCCAGTTGCGCGAGTCGTCTCGCTGATGCTTCGTGTGTGGCCAACCCTTGAAGGGTTTCCGATGGGCGACTCGACGCTGTTAGTGCGGCCATGTCTCACAGCGTTGGACACACGACGAAGGATAGACGATGAGCCTTCGTCAGTGCCAAGGATACGGGCCATGTCCTCATCCATACTAAAGTCGCCCCCGCTGCTCCATCTGGGCAGCTTGGGCGAGTGCTTGGGGGATGTGCCATCGTCCTTGGTACCGGTCGCCTCCTTGCCACTTGGGTGCACCTGGGTGTGGAGTTGCGTGGGAGGAGCAGGAGCTGATCGTGGCTGCATGTAGGTATCTGTCTTCTTCTGCTCCACCGACGAGGTTCGAGGGGGGTTCTGTCGAGTGGGCGTGGCATCGTCTGTTTCTTGTCGAGTAGGCTGCCTAGCATTTCCGTTGACTAACATCGTTAGCAACACTTCAGTGATTCCATGACCAAACTGTCTCTTACCGTTTCTTGTACCAACAGCAGGGACTTCTTTCCGAGCAATGGGCTTGGCGTTCTCTGGTCGCGAGGATGTTCTGGACGACGAATCCATCGAAGCGCGAAGCTCATCCTCATCCAGCCGTCTCGACTCTTGTGACGACCGCGAGGCGGGTGTTGTAACCGTACTGTCGGAATGAGGCACGCCGCCATGGCCGCTCTCCTTTCGCGTCCCATTGCTTGTCCTAGCCGAGCTGGTCTCTGCGGGGATGCTCGAAGACTGTGAGCTGCTCCTTGATACCAGCTTCTTGCTCTTGGGCGCCTCTTGGAGCTTGAAGTCCTCGTTGGTGGGTGGACGGCGGCTGGCAGCCTTCTGAGGCCTGTCATCAATCGCCGGCGAGCGTCTACTCGAGTCGGTTCTCGAAGACTTGGAGAGCTTCCTGCCTGGCAACTTAGGAGGGGTTTCATACTCTGATGAAGAAGTCTGGCGGCTCTTTTCTTGGAAGGCAATGTGAGGGGTTGTGTTGTGAGAATCACTTCGCTTCTCAGATGCAGCCGGCTTGGGCGCACTGAAATAGTCCTTTTCCTTGGTCTTGCCCACATCAGAAAGATTCTCAGACGTCGACCGCGGAGTCGGATGGGGACTGGGATCCAGGGCTACTGAAATAAGGAAGCTATCAGGATCGGCGGCGCCAGTATCAGTCCGTGATAGCATGGTCGAATTGCGATTGCTTCGGTACGTAGTGGCAGGTAAGCTCAAGCCATCACCGCCCTTGCGCTCCGGAGAGCGGGCTGGCCGGGAGGTGCTTCGAGGCCGTGGAGATAGCTCGGTGGCAGTATCCGAGTCGGGGTCGACACGGTCGTTGGAAAACGCATTAGGAGGAATGGCGTTGGCTGGCAGAGCGGGCAACGACTTTTCGGTGATCATCGGCGAGTGCTCTTTTTCTCTTGCTTTTGCAGCGGCGGCCGCCTTCGATTTCTTCCTACGCCTGGCCATCAACGTCTCATGGCAGCCCATGCAGAAAATGCCTTGTGAGGTTCGGGCATATCGAAGGTTCTCGATCTTGCGTTTGCAGTTGCGGCAGCGGAAGCAAGTTGCGCAAAACGCTTGTTCCCCAGTAAGGATAGCTAGGTCTTCGATCTTGTTACCGCAGGCGCTGCAGCTGTATGTACAGTTATTGCAGATGAGAGACCCATCGCCGAGAAGCAGGAGGTTCGCATCGGAGTCTAGGAGGGTACCACAGGTGTTGCACCGGAAGCAATCCAGGTGCCATCGGTTGCCAGCTGTCAAGACGGTCAGCTTATGGTGCAATGAGACGGCGATAACCGACAGCTCCCGCCTTGAGCCTTTCTGCGGTGGCATCGGGCTGCGGAAGACATAACGAGGGGTATCGTCAATGTTGAAAACTTTCACATACCTAGTTCAAACGCCTTGCCTTCCTCAAGGATCTAGAATAGTCCCAATCAGTAAGCTGCTCATAGACCGTATGCACTTGTAGAAATATCATACTTCTCCGCAACCTTTGCAGGGAAATACATCGTCGGTATCATTGTCCATGTGACCGTCGAGGTAGTCTTCAACGATGCCGGCCATGGTGGGCGGTCTGTATCAACCAAAGAGCGGAAGTCGACCTTGGGGCGGAGAGTGGAGCGAGCGAGGTGTAGTGCTGACGGCGGCGACGGCTTTCATGAAGGTGAAGGCTGCGGCCCAAGGTAGCAAGCGACACGACGCGGCTATAGAGCAGGCGTCATGGACGAGTTCGAGGGGACGAACGATGAGATCGGATCAACGATCGGGGAGGGGAGTGGTGGTCAAGACTCGTCGCGAGGAGAGGATCGTCGGGATAGTCGGTCGATGTTGGAGTCGATCAAGCAACGATAGTGCAGGGTCGTGCCTCGGGCTGCTGCGAAGAAAGACTGATTGGAACTGGAGGAGGGACCTGAGCTGAGGTCAGGAAGCAGCAGAGGACAGCCCAGGCAAAGTCAGGACAAGCCAGCAAAGGCGGACCAGACCAGACAAGGGGGCGTGTGGAGGGTTGGGTTTGATGAGGACGAGGGTCCAGGAGGTCCTTGGTCCGTGGAATATGGCCAGGGTGGTCCAACGACGGGATTGGCAAGAGGGGCCTCTGTTGATTTGAAGCTGCGAGTTGAGCTCTGTTCTGCTCTGAGAGCTGGAGGCAAACGGATGGAAGCGAGCGAGACCTGGGAGCGATGGGCGAGGACGAAAGGCGCTGGGCGATGAAACCTTGACGCTCGGTTGACAATGTCGATGCGGGACGGGGCGAAACTGACAGTGACGGCACCTATGGATGGAAGGATAGATGGACGGCAAAGAGGAGATGCGATGGATGATGGGAGAAGAACTAGAACCCAAAGGACCCAGGGCCAGACACAGAAAAAGAGAGGATCCGATCCGGATTGTGTCTGGTTCACGAAGGAAGAGAGGAATGAATGGATAGGTGGGAATGGAGACGTGGGATCCAAATGGGGATGGGATGAACAGCAAGCCACGGAAGGCCCTGGGAGGATGGAGAGGATTTAGTGGAGGGATTAGTGAGGACGCCCAGCGGTCTAGGGGGAGGGGATCACCCACTAAGCCTGGAACACAGTGGAAGGGTTCCAGCTTCCAAAGGGGACCAACACGCTAAACGGCCCCTAGCCGGACTCCGTTCCAGCCCCGGGTTGGATAGGTTGAAGTGGAAGTTGGGGAGGGGGGCTTATGGATCACCTCAGTCAGTCTCCCGCCTCTAGTCGGGTCTGAAGAGGCACGGATGCCATCCGACAACCTATGGAAACGGCGTGCCAGGGCTTCGAGAGGAGTGGACAGGGGTCGTGGCAGACCAGGGGTAAAGCTCAGGACCTATACACGCCGCGCAATATCCATACGTATACAGGAGGAGCAGAAGGAGGAGGCTGAACCACCAGCAGCCGTGGAAACCGACATGTTGGGTCTGCTACGTATTTGTCAACCCATCCAGGCACATTGTCAGATTGTCGTGCATGCTACGATTCACGGTTTCCACGGCAGGGAGCCTCGTCGATTGGAATGAGGTTGATCCACGTAGCAGAAGCTCCCGTCGCGAGGGCCGGCAAGGAAGGGCTCTGCGTCAGGGCATATCCAAGGGTTATTACGACCTTGGCCATCCATCCATGAAGGTGTGCGGTACCACAGCATGAGATTTGTGCGTGTGGGCTGGAGCATTGCCCCAGGGTCGGCATAAGGGGCGCTGGGATGATTGCTTGCAGGGCAGGTATGTAAATATTGACTCTTTTTCACGACATGTTGAGGTTGATAGCATCTGTATACGGATACTGGTGAGGTGAGGTCTCGGTCAGAAGAAGCAAAATGATCGCCCCATGGTTGGTAGAAGATTCTATAATTAAAGCCAATCTCCCTCCCCTCACCGTCATCAAAGACCGTCTCGAGGCTAAAGAAAAACCCACCTGCAGACGCCTTGCCTAGTGCGTTGCGCAGTGTCCAAGGGGGAGCCAAGCCCACAGAGGCACAGACAGGCACAGGCACCGCCTCTGGATGCTCAAGGCAAGGTCACAGCGCTTGTGGCGGGCGGCGTTCAACCTGGGGCATCATGGGGATCAAGCTCCGGCTTTGTCGATCCGATGGTACAGCTTCTACGAGACATTTCGATTGCGATGAGGAACATCAGACAATATGAATTGTAGACCGACAAGGCTCAAGACCCTGAAATGCCCTGAGGGTGTGAAGGGACGAGAGCTGGAACTCGGTTAGCCTAGAGGAGGGCTGCCGAGACATGATGGGTTGTACGCGGAGGAATGAAGAAGCCTTGTATTGCCCTGGGGCTGTGGCGGGAGGTGAAAACCTACAGAACAGACGTGCGCCCTTGATTGTACAAGCGGAGTATAAGTGCTCACGGGAGCCTGCTTGATAATACCACAGAACCATCTGCGAGCGGCCGACCCTGTTCTCAGTCGGTGATGACCGTGATGTGATGGTGGTAAGCAAGGGGCCGTCAGCTGAACTCAGACACGAAACCAGAAGGTGTTGAAGCTGAGAGGTTGGGTGAAAGAGACGACGGGGAGGGCATAAACCACAGAAAGAGATACTTGCCGGCCTGTGTAATTATTTCATGCTCGGCTGTTTCAGACAGAGTGATTTCTGCCCTTGGCCAAGGCATTGATGAAACGCAAAACGCCAAACGTTGATAGGGCAAGACGCCTGCAGCTTTGAAATCAAGAGTACCTACGTTGCTGACTCTTACACCCCTTGCCTCCAACCCGAGGTTCGTCTTTTCTTTCTTCTCTTCCCCTCCATCATCTCACTCTGATGAATCTATTTTCGTCCATCCCCTTGATTTGACTTGATCCCCCTGGTAGTGGCGCTGTTCGGCATCATGAAACCACGTTTCTCGTCGTTCTCACGAACCCTGGACATGATCCATGCCATGCAGGCGCGAGAAAGGGGCCTAGCGATGTGGCCCAAAGGGGCATGGCTGGAGTCTGGGCTTGCTGGGTCATGCATGGATCGGTTTCGAGAGCATGGATCCTCTTTGACACTGACTGGAGCCTGTCACGACCACGTCCCTGGAAATCCAATTTCCCCGTAATGCTACCACGACACACAAAGTTACGTGTACCCCGATGTGATACTGTTGTGCTGTTGTGAGTCTAGCTACTCAGCCTTGCCTGTCGGATAATCCTCTTGGCATCGATCGACTTTGATTGCCGTGAAGCCTGACAAAAAAAAGAGTCATTCTTGATTCGATGTGATGTGATTCGACGTCTGATCATCATCGTCATGACCACTTCCAGGTCCGACGAGGCATATCTTGAAACTCGACTACAACTCGTTTCAAGTCGCCCATCCTTTATCAATAATATCCCTCTTGCCATTCACTACCTATTACAGCCATTTTCTACTGCCGAGCGCATTTCCCACGCGGCACAGATGTGTCGATATCTGCCGTGCCGTATGCATAGTTCCCTCTCCTAAGTCTCTAGTAAACCGTCTCCTCCACCGACGGTTCGCCATGTGGCCCTGGTGGCTCCCCGTAGAAACCCGTTGACGGGCGTTGCTGCATCTGTCAATCTTTCCGAGACAGGTACCCGTGAGATGCTCTGGAACTACTCATGCAGCATGCGCTTCAGGTAAGAACCAACAGGTGACCGAGTTCACAACATCCGCCCTCTACCTCAAACACGGTGAGCCTCAGTAGCACAATTATTAACAAAAATTCTCCGTAACCCATCCGCTCCGGATATTTATACTTGTCGTCATTGGCTCGCAACTTGTCGACTTGGCAGAGGAGTGTCCACCTGTACTCATCATGATGAGATATTATTTCCAACAGCGCAACGGGGCGTTCCCGCTGTAGCGTATACGGGTAACCCCAGACCAGTTTTTCAGATTGAATGGTTTTCAGCATAAAGAGAGATTTTGTCTTCAGACTGTGCCCCCAAACGGTTTAGAAAAGTGTCACTCGAAGTGGGCGGGCACAGGGTCTTCAGCCAACCTCAACAAGATATTGACGAACAGGAGCCGAAGATGAGGTTGACCGCTTCATATGGGGCTACGTATCATATCGTATCCTTATTTCAAGTTGATAATCGCCCCAACATCGGTGTGTTGGTCATGACGTGTACAAGATTGCTGGCCTCTGCTTCATCGAAGGCGTGTGACACAGAATGATGGCACGACATGAAGCGCTTGGTAGCAGGAATACGATGGCTGTGAACCGCGAGCAAGGCCAAGTCTCATCAGAACATTCCCCAATATTATAGTTTGTGACCAAAGGCCATTACGTTGGAATTTGAGTTTACAGCAGGGCTCAAATCGGAGTCTCATGGGGATGAGTGAGCTCCTTCGGAACACCTAGAACGACGCAGCTAGCTCTCAAAGAGGCACACGTTTGTGAAGCACATCAAATATGACTTGCTCGAAGCGGCGAATGCATTCATTTCAAATTAACCGTGATTGAAATTTCTCAGGGCTGGCGTGATTGTGCCGACGAAGCCTTTCACAAAGCAGACGTTCGAGTATCAGTTTGTGCTAGACATATTGCCGTTGTGGCATCACACACATGCCCAACTACTTGTCTTGGAGCAAAAAGACCGTGGGCGGCAAATAGGTATCAGTCAACTTTTATCTAAGCCTTTGGCACAAATTATCTAGCTTTTGTAAACGCCCCCCTCACTGATGACCTGCAGAACTTGCAATAACGAAGAGTACCACAACCTATCCCGCGATCCAACTCTCGAAAGCATCTGGTGTCTTCACTTCTCGGCGACCAACCTCCGGACCTTGTCGAGAAGGATGCTGCTCTCCCTTCCGAGCTTCTTCTTGCCGTCGCGATCCCTCGTCTTGGCCATGGCCTTCTTGAACCGCTCTCGCTGGGCAATCTTCTGCTCCCGCTCTTCGCGTCTGCGCTGAAATTCTCGTTGTCTCTCCTCTGCTTCGTTACGTCGCTCTTCTGCCTTCTGGAGCTGCTTTTCGTAGTATCCGGGCCGTCGCGTGCGTCGTCTGTTGCCATCGCTTGTGTCCTCGCCGATAGCGTTGGTCTGGGCTTTGGCCTCATCTACTAGCATGAGATGCCTCGTAGGATGCATCTGCTCGCCTTCTTCCTCTTCTTTGTTCTCCTCTCCAGCGTTGGCATCGTCCTCTGGCTGCTTGCCAGTATCCCCCTCGACATCCTCCGCTGGGACCTGAATGGGGACAGGCTCAGGCTTCTTGGCTGATTCCTGAGCAGCCTGTTGTTCACGGGCCTTGATCTTTGCGTAAGCCTTCTTGACTTTGGCTTTGTGAATCAATTCCTTCTTGACCTTGGTGACTGCAGGCGCCGGGTGTGAGCATGTGATGAAAATTCTGAAACAGGGAGACAAACCTTTTCGCCGCCAGGGACCATCGGGGAGATTTTCAGGGCCGACTCTGAAGCCGTGCTTGGGCTTCTTGGCCTCTGGAGCTGCAGGCTCAGCATCGTTTTGGCGTTTGGCAGCCATGATTCGAGGCGACAGGCTGATGAGATGTGAATCTCTGTGAGAGCTGTCGTTGATGAGAATTCTGTCCCCACAGTTTTTCTCGGTGGACCAAGGTGAAGAAGTGGGGCTCATGCATCGCAGACCGGGACGGCGGGTCCACGGGTACCTCGGAGGTTTCGGACGGAGCTACTCCATAACGTGCTCCGTAATCCGACCCGCGATTCGTCATGTAAGGGGATGCATGACGGATTCTGTCTTTTTTTCGCAGGGAGAAACTGCCTGACGCATGGTAAACATTAGATAGGATGTTTGTTGCATTTTAGACCAGGCCGAGAACAAGTGCGGCGAAGGAGGTCGCAGACGGCTATTTGCCGCTCAGAAGTGGGCTAACTGAAGGAGCTGGCAGTTTGCAGGAGAGTTGCGGGATTGGGATGGATGCATGGCCAGGTCACACAGACAGACAAAGAGAGGAGAGCAGACGGGAATCTACGGATGAATGGACGACAAGGTACCAACACATCAAGGTGATTTCTGTGCCCAGCCTCGGATGAGGAAATAGGGTATTACTGTTACGGCAGTTGGTAATACCTTGGAGAGCAAGGGCAGGAGAAAGATCAAAGACTGGGCCGTTTCGTCTACTTGAGTCACAGGGGCAGATGTCGTATTCCTGTTGAAGCCGGCTAACACGTCAAACATGCATCAGCGCCCATTATTCATGTTTGTTCAGTCATGGCTTGGCTCAAGCCGCGCTAGACGGAAGTTCAAACAACAGGGACCCAGAGTGAATGTGAGCACTGTAATTTAGCGGGCCCCGCCTGGAAAGTCTCTTTCTTCAGTGTCCCGTCGTGTCTTGTGAGCAGCCCTGGAGCAGCGGTCCATCCCGTCCAGTCCATTCTAAGCAACCGCGTGCAGGATTTCATCAGAAGCCAAACCAGAAACGTCGTCGGGGCATCTCCACCAGAGAAACAGAGAAACTCTGCTGTTACATTATGAGTACTTGAAAGGTGGCCATCACGGCTAGAAATGTCCAAAAAGGCCTCGGGAAGAGAGTGATTTCTGTCCTGATTCCGGCCTTGGAGTAACATGATAGCATGCTCACTCGCTCGCTCGGACGACTGGATCCCGTCCCTTTGTCTTGCCGTCTCCACCCCGGGCTGGGTGCTGGGCTGCCCTGTGGGTGCCAGTAACATGGATGGAAAGTGCCAGTAAAACCGGGAGTTCTACAGTTAGCGTTGGCTTTGTGTTGGTCTAGCTCCAGTGGGTGATTCACACGCGCTTTCACCGCCATCGGCGCTGGCTCTCCTGCGATGATCGGTGTCGTATCATAACAAGTCCCAGCCAGGTAGAGCCTATCCTGGACCCTGCAGCCAGCGCCTCTTTCTTTCCGTCCCAGCTCAACCTCTCTTGCCTCGCTGACTTACACATCAACCCCCAACAACTTACCTTTTTTTTACAGTTCACTTCCCCCACTGTCAAGATCTCCTCTTCTTCTTTTCTCTCCTCGTACGTCCTCCCGGGGAAGACGGGACTCGCATAGACTCACTCCATCGTCATCGTCGTCATAAGGACAGGACATCGGTGGATGACGTCCCACGATCCCAGATTCCCCATCTTGAGATCCCCATCCCGAACCTCGACCCACGCTCTTCTGTGCTGTGCCCTGACAGCAGCTTGGACGCAGGACAAGGCTCACATGGCATGATACGTGATATCCACCTCGCTCGGCTCATTTAATTACCAGTTTCTTGCCTTGTACCTACAGCCTCAGCTTCACCCTCGGATCCAGCTCCAGAGTTCAGCTTTGTCACCTGTCGCGAGACCTCTCCCTGCATTGAAGCTCGTCACCTTGACCACCACCTCCTCCCAGCTCCCTCGCCTTTGTCATTCATGACGAAATTCTGCCAACTCCAGCGTGGTTGCTGTTCCAGCCACTCGATACCACCATCATGCCCATATTCCAGGCTGATTTAGACCACCATGAACTTGTCGAACCTCCAATCGACGTGCCTACCCAGAACCTGAGGCGCCTTTCAGAGGAGAGCATTCGCACTGAGCTTTGCGAAGGGCCCATCCCTGACAGTCCGCCTCAGTCTGGCACTCCTAAGAGAAGCGATGGTGGTGAAGCTGCGATATCGGATCGAGCTGCTTTGATTGAGAGGCTCAAGAGGGCTCAGTCTCCAACTTGGATCCCGAACCGACATGTATGTCATGATCACCTTATACCTTCCTCTATCTGCTAACCAAAACTCTCCAGCTTGAGTCAATCCTCCAGCACCATACATCTCCCACGAAGCGCCCTGAAACTCCAACCGAATCCTCAACCCTCCTTCCACCCGCTCGAATTACCCCCGAGAAGACCGACAGCCAGTCCGAATCAGACGACAACAGATTGCGCGATGGCCTCAGCATTGAGCGGCCGAGGTCGGCTTTGCACAGCGGAAACTTTACTGAAGAGCCAGCGGTGGTCAAAGACCATGACACTCCCGTCGGCAGGGCACATATCGACAGCCATGATGCCCCAGCAGAGGCCCCATGGATCGCTACGTCACCTCCCAGACATTTCACGCCCTTTCAGCATGACAAAGGGGTTCCGTTTCCAGGAAGCGCCGACAGTTTTCAGTCTGGAACCTCGCCCCTCTCGTCATCTCTCTCGTCAAGTTTCGTATATAAACCGCCCACGAGCCCTCTGGTTCAATCACACAGTTATGACGAGCTAGATATTCCTATGCCGCTGGACGGCTTTGGGTTTTCTTCTGGTCGGAATAATGCAAGGCGCTACATGCCAAACTCGGCTACATCATCCCCCTTCATGTCCCCATCTCCGGGATATTCGTTACCTCGTATACCTTCATACCGAAGGGAGGCTTTCCCGTATCAAGCTCATCAGCCTCGGAGGTCCTTGACCTCAACCCCGAGCTTCATGCAGCTCGGTACTTCACCACCAACCCCTGCGTTGCTCAGACCACGTCGAGCTTCGTTTGTAGCCGACTCTTCGCCGCTTCATCATGCGTCCATGGTTGGTTCATATGAAGAGAGCATTCTCCGAGGCCGCATGTCCACCACTCCCTCCAAGCCGTTAGACTTTGTTGCTCAAATTGGCGTCTTGGGCAGAGGAAAATGCAAGTCAAGCCTCAAGTGCCCACCTCACGTTAGTCTTGCGTTCCCCGCAGTGTACTACAGTTATGGCAGCACCTCGCATGGCCGCTCGAGCTCAGAAGACGGCCCGAGCCCATATGTTGGTCAAATCGATCTCGAAAATGGACTTCCCAACCCGGATGATGAACACCGGGCCAAGAGGAAGGCTCAGAGTCGATATGCTGACAGGAAGCCTCTGGAGGACGAGATGGATATCAGTATTGCCACGCCGGGGGCCGAACAAGACTCACGCCGGAACTCTAGAACCAAGCGCAGGTCTGGGTCTCCGAAAGCTCCTCCAGGAGGAAGCTACAGGATTCCCGAAAAGGGGCAGATTCAAATCATCATCAAGAACCCGAACAAGACGGCCGTCAAGCTCTTCCTGATCCCTTACGATCTGGCAGGCATGGAGCCCGGCACTAAGACGTTTGTTCGCCAGCGCAGCTATTCAGCTGGGCCAATCATCGAGAATGTCCCTGTCACATCCGAGGCAGACTCGACAGACCGGCCCATTTTGAGATATCTCGCTCATCTGCACATCTGCTGCCCTGCCAAGGGACGATACTACCTCTATAAGAGCATCCGAATCGTCTTTGCAAACCGCGTCCCTGATGGCAAGGAGAAACTGAGAAACGAGACAACTTGGCCAGAACCTCGCTTCACTCCGTACAAGCCCATCCGAGTCATGCATCCGCCGATGCCATCCCAGTCTGGGCCTGCAGCCATGCTGGTTGCTGACAAGGCCATGCGCAGACGCAGCGTTAGCTTCTACCCAGGCCCATCCTCCCAAGCATTCGACGCTATGGAGGGTATGGGCATGTATCAGGGGCCCAGCTCTTCGTCTGGAGGTTTCGCAGCTACCGACACGGTGCCAATCGATCCCATTCCCTTCCGTCTCCCTGCACGCGACCGTGTGGGAAGCGATGTGAGCGATGCCACCAACACTACTTCTGCCCTCACCATGGGGTTACGGTCTCCTGGTTCGTCCCAGGCAAGTCGACCATCGACCAAAGACTCGACGAGCGCGGCGCCTTGGGGTCCTACGCTTTATGAAAAGTTGAACAAGGGCGAGCCAGGCTATGGCGGCAACGCTTTTGCCATCAATAACGGACCAGGCACACGCGCTGGTGCTGAGGGCTTGCTATCCCAGCGTCTTCGCTCCCTCGGCATGAAACCACCACCACCTCCTGACACATCTGGCCAAGACAAAGATACGTCTCTGTAAACACAACATGCATGTGGCATCATTCCATTGTATGGATGAATACCTGCAAGATGCCACACGGTACATACACTCCTCTCAACTCAGGGAACCCTAATTGCTACATTTTGGGAGTCTCGGATATAGACCAGGGCCTTTGCCCTCTGGATGGCGTTGCTCTAGCTGGACTTGACCCAACTACGGGATGGGATGAAAACCGGGATTGGGACATCAGTTTGCTTGCTTTCAAGGCGTTTGGAGTAGCTCGATACCATGGACGGCATGCCATTTAGATAGGCACTTAGGTAGTTACGTAGTTTAGTTTGACAACAAATGACATCTCTCTCAACAAACATCTCACTGTCTAGGTAGGAGTATCTTGATTGATGAGTATATTGTACACAAAATCAACAACAGCAAAAGGCTCAGGAGAGTTATACATATCTACATACAGGTTTTTTTTCATTTATCCATCCATGCCATTCATCGACTTCCTCTCGTCATGCCTTCATAACTCTGACTTTTCGTACACTGATGCAACCCACATCATTTTTTCTTCTATCCTCGAGGCCTTGGCTAGTCCTCTTCCCGTTCTTACTGGATTATCTCCCTGAGAAGAGGAGGAGGCTTGGTCCTGTCCATCTTCCCGCGAGTGTTGGCTCCATGGTGATTCTTGACCGAGAAGGTCTTCTTCCGGCGAAAGTCGCCGTGAGGACGCTGATCGTACCGGTCCCAGAAGTCGTTCCAGTAGCTGAACCGCTCGCGAGCGGCCTGCTGGTCCGGAGTTTCTGGCATAAGGTCCTTGACCTCAATCTTGGCCTCGCCCACCTCATCTGCACCCTGCTCCTGTGTGGCCTGTTCCCGACGGCGCTTGGCCCACATGGCTGCGTACCGTCGGACCTTGCTGTGCAGAACGCTCTTCCATTCCTTCAGGTCCGAGGGGCTCCTGGGCTCGGGCGTGATGCCGAGGCTCTGCTCGCGCTTCTTCTCCTTGGCCAGCTCCTTGAGGAGGGCCTCCTTGACCTTGATCAGCTCGTGGTACGACATGCTCTGCAGGACCTTGTCGAGGTCACGGGCAGACACCTCCTTGCCGTTGATGATATATGTGGCAGGCATGCTCTCGATGTCCGAGGTGGTGAAGGCGTGGTGCAGACGGGGGTACTTTTCCTCGACGCTCGAGAGCTGGCGAGAGATGTCCTCGGACCACGCCGCCATCTTGCGCTTCTCGAGCCAGTCCTGCTGCAGGCGGTACACGACGTTCTTGGGCGCCTTGAGGATGCGCGTGTTCTGAAGCTCACGCTTCTCCTTGTTGGACCGCTGCGGGTTCCATCCTGTCCAGCCCGGCATGAGCATGGTCTCGCACCAGTACATTGCCCGCTCCCATCTGCCCAGCTCGGCCAGGAAGCGGATAGCCAACGCCCAGATGGCCCTTGTGAGCTTGAAGCCGGCGCCTACCACCTTGTCGATGCTGTCCGAGAGCCCCTGAGCGTCCTCCTTTTCCCTGTACACCCGCAGGACGACGTTCAGGATGCGAGAGAGGTCCCACTCGCTGCCCGCCAAGATTCCCTCACCCGAGGGCTTCTTGCTAACTGCAAGAGTGCGCTCCCAGGCCTTGTCCCAGAGCTCCATGACCTCGTCGTACTTTTCCTCCTTGTAGTGCGCAAGCATCAAGGCCGACATCACAGTAGGGGGGAACTGCTCTTGGCTCCGATACTCTGGGAACACTTGCGCAAACAGGCCCATGAGCTCTTCAGCAGAACCAAGCTCACGAAGCTCTACAAGGAGCGCAATAGCTCTTCCGACATGCTGACTCTCCTCTCTGAGCCTCGCAACATTACCCGCGTCACTGTTGCCGCCGGCGATAGTTGCATGACGACCAGCAGTTTTGGACGCTTCAACAGCTTTGCGGAAATGTTCGACAAACTCGTTGGCGAGGTTCTTGGTCCGTTCCTCTCCAGGCTTCCGCTTGGCAGCCGCGCTGACGAGCGCAACCAGAGCGCCAAAGGTGACAGGCATCTCGGACTTTTGCAGACGAGTATGAATGGTCTCGACCAGTTCAAACTCGCCGACGCGAGCAGCCCCCGCCATGACGATGGCGAAATGCTCTGGCGTGACGAGGAAGAGCTGCTCCTCATCGGCCCGCTTCAAGAGCGAGTAGGCGGGATGAATCTGGTTGACCTTGACGAGAGCTTGAAGAAGGAACCCATACGTCTCGTCGTCCCATTCCACGTTAAACTCTCGCATACGCCGGAGCAGATCGTACACCTTGTCGATCTTGCCCTCGACGCCATAGAAGTTGAGGAGCTGGTTCCAGATGGCCGAATGAGTAAGCTTGCGCTCAGTCAACTCGATACACAGACTCTCTGCCTCGGAGAGGAGGTTGTTCTGGCAGTATACTACCACCAGGGCCAGGGCCATCTCTTTGCTGATGGGCATTCCGATCTGTTGAGACCGACTGAGGAATTCCAGCGTCGTGTCCAGGTCTCCCTTCTTGGCACTCATGGCCATGACGTGGGCGTAGGTGAAGGAATCCGGTTGGTGATGCTTTGAGATCTCATCAAAGCACTTCATGACGCCCTCGTAGTCGCTCACTCGCATGTAAGCCTTGAGCACCGTGTTCCAACTGTCGATGTCCGGTCTCACCCCATACTCGTCCGTCATCTTCTCAAGCTCAGCCCAAGCACCCTCGACATCCCCAGCTTGGGAACAGGCATTCAGGGGGTTTCTGAAGCCGCGAGGGGTGTTGAGCATCTCGGGGAACTCCGCAGCGTACTGGTTCCACAAGTCCCGCGTCTTTTGGACGTCACCCTGCGAAGCGTACAGCTTCATGAATTTCTCGTAGCCCCATCGATTCAGGCCACCCTTGGTTCTGATCCAATCCTGGCGCAGCTCTTCAAGCCTGGGCGTGTTCTTGGGAAAGTTAACCTTGAACATGCCGCGAAAGACAGGCATGGCCGGTACCGCGCCAGGGAGCTCCCGGAACTTCTGGTAGAGGACAGGAAGCTTTTGAATGGTGGTGCGGGTCTCTTGCTTCTCGTACCAGCGGTCAAACATGCGGACAAAGTAGTCGTTGTATAGATCGGCATCGTTTAGGGTTTCGAGAATGATGGTAGCTTGCTCCGGACGACAAGGCTCCCACAGCGCCATCCTTGCAAAGTGTCTCCGAAAGATGCGGAAAGCGAGGTTGGAAACCTCGTCGCTCTTGATCTTCTTGTAGTATTCACCGCCTTCTTCTGTGACAAGATACTGACGGAAAGCAAAGTAGAGATCTCCTTGGTTGGGAAGAGTCGCGAGCTGCTGAAGCCGCTCCGTGCTGAGTGGCACCTCTGGTGACTTCTTGCGCTGTTCCTCGCAGTACGTGATCCAGACTTCCAGAGCTTCCCCCCACTTTTGCGAGCTCATGGCGTCAGCGATGAGATACTCGAGGCCATTGCTGAATCCCGTGTCTTGGAGTCCCTTTCTGAAGTAACCCATGGCAGATGGCATATCACCTGCGCGAAGTAGCAGGATTATTCCTGCTGTCAGGAGCGGCTCGGTCCATTCCTCCGAGGGTATTTGGCGAAAGACAGAGACTGCTCTCCCTGTCTCGACGACTCCGTGGGATTTGGAAAGATATTCGACTACCAGCCCACGGACAGGGCGCCGCTGGTCGTTGTCCATTCCACAGTACAAATCCCAGACATCCTGATACCGATGTTCGTCCTCCTCCAGAAGCTCCTGGATCTGCTCGAGCTCCGACTTGTCCTCATTGTTCTTGGAAGTGGTCGAGGCGGGTTGTGCGTTTGTGTCTTCTCCTTCGGCCGAGGAAAGGGGAGGCTCTGAAGAGAACGGCCTTCTCTGTGTCACGACAGCGGTCCGTTGCCCAGCTTGCGAGCTGGGAAGCTTGGGGTATATCTGGCGAAGCAGTGGGATGGTCGAGGTCGGATAGAGAAAGTCGAGCATAAAGGCCGAAGCAACCAATGTCGGCTGCAGCTGGCGAGAGGTTATATCTTGGATAATGGCCTCGGAATCAGTAGCCCGTGACGAGCTGGGCAATGCGCTGGCGAGCTCGATTGCGGAGGCGCCATGCTGCCAGAAGCCGGTGTGTAGCTGGCGAGAGCGTTTGGGTGTGGGCGACTGCCTTATAACGCGCTGGAGGCTGCGCGTTTCCAGGCTAGCAGCCGTTCGTTCAAGCATTGGTTCGAGAGGGGCCTGCTCTACGCCAGCATGCTTGGGGTGAGTTGCAAGCAGAACAGAGAGAAGCAAATTCGGCGGAGGAAAGTCGGTTCGGTTCGTGGGGTGCGGGTGCAGGGATTGAGAGACACAACGATGCGGGGGAAGTCTGATTAAGCACGAGATGGCACGACAGAGAGGGACGAAGGAGACAGATCAAGAACCTGATATCGACAAGGCTCGTAGTAAAAGAAAGAAGAAGTAAAAAGTTAAGCAGTGTCTCGATTCAAGCTCATCACTATCAGCCCATGAACGCTCTCATGGCGAAAAAAAATGTATGGAATTGTCAATGGCCAATGGGCGAGACTCCAACTACGGGAAATAGCGGGCCCGACGGTTCGACAGTTCTCGCCTCAGAACCCCGGCCTTGTCAGCAGAAGTGACCAATCAGCGTCAACCTCGGACTGAGAGCTTCACTACAGGTGCCAACAGACAAATAAAAGGTCATGATGGTTTCAATTGTTTATCAATTTGCCGGTTAGACCCAAGTCAAGCTCGGCTGCTTTCAATGTCGTAATCTTACATAAGAAAAAAACGTGTCGTGCTACCCCGAGGATACAATCTTTAATTGCAAAAGCCCATAGCGCCCTCTTATCCACTGGTTCCCCAAAAAGGTCCATTGCCATCCAATCCATTTTACCAAACAAAGGAAACTCCCCACGTGAGATATCCAGCTCTCTGTGCGTTTTGATCAGGGGAAAAAAGAAACAGGTAGAGAAAAATAATAGGTGGCATCCAGTCATCGTACAATCAAAGATTAAGGTAAGGTATATGATGTGGGTATAGATCTGGTTTCCATCTTCGTCCTTTCAATCTGAGCATTGAAGTTGGGGCGAGTGGAGATGCATGTACTGGTAGGTTGATAGGTGGGTAGACAGGCATAGTTGTGCCTTTATTCGCTGGCCTTGGCCTCTTCCTTCTCGTCGGAGGAAGAGGCTCGGACCTCGTTCCGCAGACCGGACAGGATATCGGCCTGTCGGGCCGCCTCGAGCTCCATCTCCAGCCGAGGTCCCCGACTTCGGCTCCGTGTCCGTTGTCGCCGCCGGAGGGGACGCTGCTGCTCGATGGGAGAGGCAACGCGGGAGGGACAGTGCTCTCGGCGGAGCCTGGCGTGGAGAAGCCTTCGCCTGGTTGGCGACAGAACCCTTCTCGGGGATGAGGCCCGTGATGTGTAGCCGAGAGAGGGGGACACTGCGCGGCGACGGGAACGTCCTCGAAGGGTGCTCGACTCATCCGAGGGCGCACAGCGGAATGAGCGGACGTTGCCGCGGGTCATGCTTCGCTCCCTCTTGCGGCCTCGCATGCCATCGTGGTCGGCAGCGGGAGAGACAATGGTGGGTGGTTCGGCAAAGGAGGAGCTGCCGGGTGCGACTCTCGCCGACATTGTGCCTTGGCTCCTTGGCGAAGTAGAAGAAAGAGCTGGCGGGATGATTGAGTTGTAGTTCGGACACGGAGCGAATGTAGATATGGGCAAGGCGAGAGGAGAGAGGCACAGAGTGGAAGCGAAGAAACAAGTGGTGTTGATTGATGATCAAGACGGAATAAACAAGACAAGGAGAGTATTATATAAGGAGTCTCTTTTGTATTGTTGGGTCACTCGAGGAACAACAGACTAGGGATGGAGTCGTCTGATGCAGGGAGACGTGGCAGCGGCATGTACGTTTGTTTTTGTGCAACTCGTGAAAAATGGCAGGAGTAAGAAGGAAAAAAGTAGGGCCTCCCTCTACATTATAAATAGTTGCAGGGTAAAACAAACAAAAGGGGGAGCGAATTGATGGAGGAGCAAGGCCAAGGGATGGGATGGAGGGGGTGCGGTGCGGCATTGACATCCGTCCCGTCAGTAGGCGAATTGGAAGCGAAGAAGCGTAAGGAGAAGAAAAGAAGAAGCAAGATCCTCAGGGCGTCAAATGTCAGTCATATGATGGAATGGGGTTGTTGGAGTGAGTGGTCTTGGCTTTGGCTCGGGGGACCCTTTGCCTTTCCCTTCCATGGATGTTTCGGGTCTGAGTCGCCTTACTTTCTAACCCCCTTGTCATGGACCCTGGAAGTCTTCCATTGACGATAATCCCAGTCGTTCCAAATTAACTGCAATGCAATGCAATGCTTCAGAAGTTGTCGCCGATTGAGCAAAAAGGATGGCTCCACGACGTGTGTTGGGATGTGATGTGCAACCCCAAGAATCAGCCCAATCCGCGGGGGCTGAACTCTGTCTTGATTAGTTGGATCGGGAGTTGGACAGCAGCATCTGCCTCGCACGGGATGGATGGAGCAAGCATGTTGGCAGAGGTGGTGGCAAGCCGTCAATCAACTCGACAGCAGCTCACCCTCCCCCGCGCAGGCCGTTGCTGCTACTCTACAGCACAGTAGAGCATGTAAGCCGTGTGTGTAGACCTTGGATTGGATGCTGCAACAAGAGCACAGTAGCGTCGTCTCAAGAAGAGCCGGCTGCTCCAAAGGACTTCCTCCTCGAGTGCTACCCCAGACAGAGTGCCGTCGGGGGTGAATCACCGGACGATCATCTCCCAGCTGGTGCTTACGAAACATGACGAACGCATGTCATGACGTATCAGCCAACGTCGGAAAACCTACAAAACGTGCTCAGGTGCCCTCTGTGCCTGGGCAGCCTGGCCTGCTGCCGGTGCGGTACGGTACGAGAAAACATGTGTTTTGGCGCATTGCTACCCATCATCAGCAGGATGCACAGTCTCGTCCACGTAACACTGCCTCGAGGCTCGACGGGATAACAGAAAACGTCCACACTCGCGCTCTGTAGCTATATCCGTCACCGTGGCTTGGTAGGTTCTCGTCATCATCAGCAGCTCGGCCGAGGAGGCTCACAAGGTGACTTGGTTCAATTCCTCCACCACACCCTCGCACGTCGATCAGAGGGCTCTCTTAGCGCCTAGGGCACCTGAGATGCATCGCTCGTTGGCTGTCTCAGCACGGCTCGCCTCAAGGTGGCGTCGGCTTGGAATCCTTCAAGCGTTTATTCCCCAGCAGTTAAACCAAAGCCGTTCTAGCAAGTGGCTCTTGCTTGAGGGGAAACCTTTGGGTTTCTGCCGCCGCGAGGAGCAAACACACGCTGATTTCGATGGGTCGAGACCAGTCCATTTGCGCTGGCCCGGCATAGAGTGTGCTAGCTGTGATAGGGCAGATGCGGCAGCCCGCCTGCGAGCTTATTCTAAGCAAGCAACAATAACAAAGCCGTGAGCCGTCAATGGAGGTTGTGATGGGAAACGAGAATCGCTTGTCCCACGGCGGCAGGCAGACATGATCCATGGCTTAAGCCGAGCAGGCAGGCAGGCACCCATTTAAACTCGAAGCCGGGTATCCTTCTTTTTTGAAAGGGTGTCAATCGCTAATCGGCCGTTACGCCGTGTCGGCGGAAACGAGTCTCAGCCCGGTGTCCTCGGGTGTCTCGAGTTCCGGGGCCGATAGCCAATGCATTTTCCAACCTTGAAAAAAATAGACGGCACATCATGGAGACAAGCTTGATCTCTTATCGTGTGCCTTGGCCTTCTTGGCAGACGGGATGATTATCAAAGCTGCAAGTAAATGAAGCGACTCTCGATGCGTAATCAATCACGCGAGATTGAATTTCACTATTACCTTGTAAATTCCAACAGATCAAGTCCTAACCACCAAATAGCCCCCATCTGTAAGCAGCCTTCATGATTGTTGTTTTATTTCCGCTTCCGGCTCAGGGGTACGTACCCACCGGAGTCCTTGCTCCTCCCGTTTCCGTCGTCTCTTCGTAGAGTAAAGGTAGCCTGTCACAAGCTGGAGAGTAGGAAGGAGGTGGCCACACGAGCCTGCTGGACCTAGAGGGATCCATCCATTGGATGACAACATGTGCCAGCTCTCAAACCCGCAACTGGTGAACAACCTACCAACACTCAGACCATCACTGTCCCGTCGTCATTTCAGGAGCTTCACTTCACTTGGTGACAGCGACAACGCGTCTACTGGCTGTTGTTGCTTCCTTCTTCCTCTTCTTCACCTTTAAAATCTTGACACCTTTTACCTTTCTCTTCTCCTCTTTTTTGGCTTACTCCCTTTAAAAATCCCCTCCTGGTGCTCATACTCTCCTCCATCCCTCCGTTCCCGTCCCCAGCAATCAAAATAATCTGCCCCTTTTCATCCTGCGATAGCACGCGCTGCCAACATCGGATAACGGAACGAACTTGCTCGCCGCCATCTAATCCGCGTTTCTACCTTAACCGACAAGGAATGGCCCTGCAAAACCCCTAAACCAACGCCGAATCCTCTCCTCCTTCGCCCCGTTGGCTCCCACGACCTTCGCAACCATGGCTCGATCCCGTCCAGCGACAACGGGCTACGAACGCCTCGCCCAGGCCGACGACCTCAGCGACGACTCTGATGATGATCCCCTCTCCCAATCCTACGCTTCGCTGCAGCCAGCCGCCGCGCCCCGATATGCCCCCGTCAACCAGCCGCGCCATCGCTCCGGCATGGCCAGCCCCAAGTCCTTCGCCTCATCTTCAAGGCCCAAGTTCCGTCATCGTGTCGGTAGCAACGCCGGCGTCGACCTCAAGGCCATCAATGCCCGGCTCGAGCGCTGGGCCGACGAAATCGCCTCACGCTTCAAGCGCAAGGGCAGGAATCAACCTGGCGAAGAGGAACGCCTCGAGATCCATTACTCGGTTTTCCAGCCTCCAGAGGGCGTTCGCCCTGTTACCGCTGAGAGTATGGCAGAACCTCAAGAAGGTTTCATGACAAGGGCCGAATTCGAGACTATCGTCGAGAGTGTTCGAACTGCTATTCGGCAAGAGATTCACCCGAGCATGATCTCACAGGGTAGCTCGGGCAGCTACTTCGCGCGGAATCCGGACGGTAAGATTGTAGGCGTGTTCAAGCCCAAAGACGAGGAGCCCTATGCAGCAGGAAACCCCAAATGGAACAAGTGGATTCATCGGAACCTGTTCCCTTGCTGCTTTGGACGAGCTTGGTATGCACCATTCGCCCCCGACCTTCAACCATCGCTAACCCCTCCTCAGCCTTATCCCCAACTTGTCCTATGTCAGTGAAGCCGCCGCCTATGTTCTCGATTGCCAGTTGAGAACACATCTCGTCCCATATACCGATGTTGTTTGGCTATCCTCCAAATCCTTCCACTACCCGTTCTGGGACCGACGCAAGTTCAACCGAAAGAAGAGACCTCTTCCCGCAAAGCCCGGCAGCTTCCAGGTCTTCCTCAAGGGCTTCAAGGACGCAAATGTGTTCCTACGTGAACATCCCTGGCCGGATCAGTACTGGTCGGGGTTCCGGACAAATGATGGGCAAAACAAGAAGAAGAGGAGGTGGACTGAGAGCTGTCGTCCCTCAGGGAATGCCTCGCCGGATGATGCGTACGCCAGTGATGACGAGCAGGGCCAGGATGATCACCTTTTGGGTCCTGAAAACTTCATCTGGACAGAAAACCTCAAAGAATCCTTACGCGAGGAGCTCGAAAAATTGGTCATTCTCGACTACATCATGCGAAACACGGATCGTGGCCTCGATAATTGGATGATCAAGGTCGACTGGGAAACCGGCAAGGCCTCGATAGCCTCAGATCCAATTCACTTGAACATGGAGCCGGTCGTTGAGGAAGAAGGCCCCCGTCCTGTTGATCTCTCACAGCAAGCCCCTCGTGCTACGAGAGCATCATACCCTTACAAGACACAAAAACCGATGAGTGCCTCTGGCCGACAATATGCAGGGAATGAGCCTACCATCAGCATTGGAGCTATCGACAACTCGCTTTCGTGGCCTTGGAAGCACCCGGATGCTTGGAGAAGGTGGGAATAAACCCTCGGCTTGGTTCTTTGTTATCGTGAGATATGCTAACCCTCAATGTTAGTTTCCCCTTTGGCTGGCTCTTCTTACCTGTCGACCTCATCGGCAGACCCTTTTCGCAAAAGACACGGGATCACTTTTTACCTCTGCTCACATCCACCACATGGTGGAGTCAAACGACTCTTGCTCTGAAGAGGGTGTTCCAGATGGATGTTGATTTCCAGGAGCGCATGTTTGCCAAACAAATTGCCGTCATGAAGGGTCAGGCGTGGAATGTCGTCGAGACGCTAAAGACGCCTGACCATGGCCCTCTGGAACTTACTCGCCGAGCGCGAGTCTGTGTCTGGGACGACCTTGTTGATGTCCCCGTTGCGGTCCCAATGCGTGCTACATCATCTGAAGTCCGCCGCAACCCCCACGTCCGCCAGTCCATGGACGAGGCCGACATCGCCAGCTCGGCTCCAACCAACAACCCTCCCATTGAGGATCTCCTCGGACTTGCCAGTGCCCCAGCAGATATGCCGCATCCCGGTCGGTTCGAGCTTGCTTCTCCAACGGGCGAGACAGCCCAGTCACCTGATGAGGTCCCTTCGAGCGATTCCAACCTCCTGGGACCTGCGGGGCAGCAGCAGCAGCGTGGTGGGGAGCTGAACGAGCGTCCCACCGTCCAGGCAGGCGGGTTCAGAAACAGTTACCAAGGGCCTGTACGTGCGCTCAATATGTACGAGCCGGCACGCCAACAGACGTCGCGGCAGCAGCGGAGGTACTCATTCGCCAATACTGCTGCGCGCCGCAGCAGCAACGCGATTGCGCAGCAGTACTATGGAGACATCCACGAGGCCTATACTGACGACCTAGAGGGTGACCTCGGTTATGCCGCAGCCGAGGGTCAGATGGGCAATCAACGCAAGGTCATCGTGGAGCGCCTCGAGGCTGTCAAGAGCAGGAACCCCGTCTTTACGTGCTGGTGAGCGCGTCTAACCGAACCGACTGAACACCCAGTTCAACTGAGCCTCGGCGGTGTTGGCTCAGGTTCCAACGCGACTGACTGTTGGTGGCTGCGACGGGGCTTGGGCGCGTGAAAGCGTGAGGTCTACTCCAGCCACAGTCGCCACGTTGTAACCGTCCTAATGCGCACCGTCGTATGAGATCACGACCCATGTCTTTAGAGCATCTTTAATTTTGGACCTCCAGGGGTTCGTTGCGTTGTTTGCCAGCCTCAGGACTTGGCCGACATGATGTTTGCGTGTCTTGCTTATTCGAGCTTATCATGCATGAGCGGCTGATGAAGGTGTCTCACACTTTCAAAACGACCTATCAACTGGGGCCCTCATCCATTTGATGAACCCCCTCCCCTTTACGTCCGCCTTGCCCCAGCCTCAGCCCCAGGCCCCAGGGAAGGAAGACGCAGTACAGTTCGAGCTGCAGAGGAAAGGGGAAAGAGGACCGACCAGGAAATGAAATTCAAGTTGACCTGCATACAGCACATAGGTAGCAATAGATTGGGGAGAAGACAGCGAAGCGAAGGTGGGCGCAGAGCGAGCGGGGTCGAGAGCTGACCTGTCATGTTGTACAGTATTTCCAATGGGCGTCTTGTGGTCCTTTTTTCTTCTTGTTTGCTTCGGTCTTGTTTGATCGTGTCTTGGGTCTGGTGGGAAGGCAATTTTAAACGCATCATGACGGTTAACAAAGACATGTAGCCAAAATAGAACAGCCTCGAGCGTGTCAGCGTCTTCTGGATGATGTCCTCTTTCAGTTCGGGTCCGACTGTCGAGCCCCTTTAGCTCGGTTACATCCAAATGAAAATGCTGCTGTAGCAGTGCAGCTCAGCTCTGCTTTGCTCTCAGTGGGTGATTCCAGAAGAAGCATGCCGCACGTGGGACGCAGAGGTCCGGTCCCAGAGGGTCGGACGGAGGGCGCCCAAGGGCTTGACAGTCAAGTCAAGTCAATGGATGGCTGGCAGCCTGCGAAGCGAGCTGTTGGTCGACCCTCGTTTCCTGCTCCTACCGTCATCCCGCGTGTCCAGCGTCCAGCATAGCCCACCGGTTTCCCGACTCTCTGGTCAAAATCCCGAGAGTCTGGGTCGGCAAGCCGTGGCTCGAGCATGGTTCCCCTGTCTCTTGCGGCACCAGCGATAGGTAGCGCATGAGCGCGAGCGCCTTGGACCAACCCCCTACGGAGATGGAGAGGTACATCGAGTAATTATCCCCTTTCAAGCAAAGTAGCGTCCATGTCTCGCCGTCGACTTTTGAGTATTTCCCGTGGGAGATCGCGGCTAACACACCGGTCTGGCAAGGATGGCATCTCTAACTAAACCGCTGGCATTGGCCTCCGTGCAGGCCTTAACGTTAGCAGGTGGTCAGAGAGGTCGCAATCGGTTGACGATCCTCCTCCGGCGTGCAGCCCTGCCTGGAATTCTTCGAATTCGGTGCTTCCTCTCCCCCACAAGACTCCATGCTGGCGGGCCGTAGCGGCCGTACAAGATTGGGTGTGGGTACCGGAGTGATGGGACGCCTCTGGGCGTGATAACGTCCGCAACGTTGCGGGAGTCCGCCGTGCCATCTAATGCAATATTATCTCGTAATCGTTTGCTGATCGCATGCGAGTCTTGTTTCGCTCTAGCTGCCCTGCGCTGGTGTGATCATGGATGGCCCAGCGCCGTGGTTGTTTCGTCTTGTCTCGCTGCTCTGCCGTCGAGTATCGTATCCCCAAGTCTCACTCTTCCGTGTCTGTCTTCTTTGGGGGCCCGCCAGCCTCTTGCCCTCGGCAGATACGCACAGTCCGCGACAAGGCACTGCCTGGCCTGGCTCCATCATGCCTCGGTCCTTCTCTGCCGTAGGCAGCTCCAGCAGGCCGGTCATGCCTAGATGAGGTTGAGCTTGTCAGGAAACCCCTGTGTGGGGATGCGGGAGTAGGGGTAAGGAATGGTCTTCCAAAGGAACCCACCAGTGCCGCTAACCCTCGACTGCACCAGACTCCCGGTTCTAGAGTTGCCTTTACAGGGCCCTTGAAACAGTGTCAGAGCGGTTAGAGGGCTCTCTGGCTTGTCCATGTCCCACCACCTTTGCCGTCCTGCGACCTGCAGCGGCCCGTCGACAAGCACAAACACAAGCAGCTAGACCGGTGCGAGTCCGTCTCGTTTGTTCCATCGACGGAAGCCTTTGTACAGTTTCCAAGCCGCTGATGTCGGCCAGGGAATCGACACGTCGTATGATGTTGGTCACAAGTAAGGGCGAGCCGATGGGGGGCACAAAAAGAACCTGCACACCAGCCGCGAGAGCCCGCAGCCCGATGCAACTTAGCGGCCCATTGCCAACGCCAATCTGGCCATGAGGCCTCCTTCCTCTTCCTTTCCTACCACTAGAATTCTCCTGTCTCCGGATGGTGCATATTGACCTGCCTGCTGGTCGAGGGCCCGTAGTTGGTCTAGCTGTGGACACAGGAGGCGGTGAAGAGATGAAGCTTCGTGACCGTGGTCCTGGAATCTCCCTTGCTTGACTTTGAGAGGCCCCCTAAGACTCCCAAGGTGGATCAGTCACGGTGCCCCTGAGGCCAGGCGATAGCCTCCCTCCATCATCGTGCCTTGTTTCTGAACATGCCGTCCGCCTCTGTCGCTTCCGCCACGGTCCCTCCTGAGATTGCCTCTCGAGGAAACCATGGGGTAAGTAAGCAGGGCTATCCCCGTGCTTGATCCATGCTGGTTAAACCGCTTTCCAGTTTAGCCAGTATAGCCAGTCACCTAGTAGAGCAAAGCCCCGAAGATGGCGGCGCGGCGGATTCAGCCCGTCTCTGTTCTGAGGTCCCAAGTCCATGTCCTCGGTATTGACATGGTCTGCCATTGGACAGTGCCCCCAAGTGGTCACTCAAGTGACCACAGGAGATGTTCCCTCACCCGCTGCAGAGCGTCATAACACAAGGCGTGAACCACACCTCTCGTAAAGTGCCATCTTTGGGGCGGCGTCTGGTAGCCCACACACACAGCCGCTGGCGTGGGGGAGAGACAGCCTCGCCATCGACGTGAAACAGTTCGCATCCCCCTCTCCATGGTTAGCCGTAGCCCCAAGCCATCCGCAGGTTCCGCAGGATTCCCGAAAAACAGATGTATGGATCTGAGATGGTGGGCGGGCTGCTGCCCAGAAATGGGCTCTTTGGGTGGCTCCAATGGAGCTCGAAGGGAATGAGACCCTGGAAATGCTGCATCTGTATTCGACCACAATCATGTCTGAACATGCGGCACACCAACCCCTCCACTAAGAGTGGAACCGGTGTCGTCGTCCAAGCATGGAGCCATAGAGAGGTCGACAATGAGGCAATCCCAGAAGTATCCCGGCCAGTTTCGTACATTTTCATCCCATCCCGGCCCCTTCCCACCAGGAGATCGATCATCCCTGATTCGTGCGTTGTTGCCTACTGCTCTTTGAGGTCGGTTGGGCATCGGATTGAGCCTGTTGGCCCATCCTCACACAACAGTTCAAAGGGCATCAACTTTGATCCCAAGTAGCATGCTGTCTTGCTCTTGGCTCCGGTTCCCAGCCTCAGCTTATTACCCTCGAGCCATTGCACATATAGAAATAACCCACAGCCGTAGGTCTGCGGGTAATCCCTGATGCCGAGGTGGACTCAAGCAATAGAGCTCCCAGAGGTCAAGATCGGCAATAGAACCTTAGGAAACACGCTTTCTCGACCAATCTGCCCGGCTGTTGGTCAAGTCATCTCCGCATTGTCCAAGAAAGCCTCGCGGTGCCCGTAAGTGCTACACAAGGCCGTTGTATGCAAGAGCCTCCATAAGCCCCCGATATGTCTTTGGAGACTGCATCCCGGCACTAGGGTGGCTCTTGACGTGTGGACTCGGGCCACGCTCAGGGTACCACATGATTTCCTAACACTTGATAGTGGCCCAAATTCCCCTTAGAAGGAAGGTAAATCGACTTACCTTTATCGTCTCTCGCAGACAAACACCAAACCCACTCGTGGGCTTTCCAAAGGCGACGCAGTTTGGAAAAACAATCCTGAACCATGGAAGCCGAGTAAGACAACCGAGATCTCTGAGTGTGAAGAACTCGCTAAGCCCCTCCCCCCCTTTCAAAAGAGACGGAACCGTGCCCCTTGACGAGACGTTTACCGAGACCATTGAACACTATGGCCGCAGTTATCAACATTACGCCTTGACGAACGGAGTCTATTTTGCACCGGTCGACGAGGTAGGACAACTTCCGGTAGCTAGGATAACTAAATCGTTAACGGAGCATGTCACACCGTTTTAGGACGAAATTTCACGCCTCGAGATGATGCACGGGGTGCTCAACAGACTCTTCGACAACCGTCTAATATTCCCGCCCATCAGGTCTCCGAGAAGGGTCCTTGACTGCGGTTGTGGCCCTGGGGACTGGGCTATGGAGGTTGCTTCGCAGTATCCTGATGCTGAGGTAAGTCGTTTCCCCCCGGTCCGACGCTCCTTGCTTCTCGTTACACGCGGTCCCTGTGAGGCGCCCTGATCGAAGAGGACTTGGCACACCACTCTGGGTGTGACGCAGCGAGATCGACTGTTTTGCCCAACACCCAGCAGCCCCTGAACATTTGTCTAAGAACATCCGAGCAGAGCTCTGTTCGAGAGGAACCGATAACCAGGGGCTGGCGGCTGCTGGGTCGCCAACGCCGAAGGGGTCGTTTCGTTTCTTACGATCATGCTCAGAGATGGTAATAGGCGGCTGATCGTCATCGACAGGTCCTAGGAATCGACATAAGTCCGCATATGATCCCCGAGAGCCCGCCCGACAACATGGAGCTCCAGGTTGATGACCTCAACGGAAGGTAGGTTGTCCAAGAGCGATCCAAGAGCAAAGCACTAAGCCATGACCCGGCATAGGTTCACGTTCCAATCCAACCACTTTGATGTTGTCCATAGCCAGATGGTAGCAGGCGGAATACACGCGAATCGATGGCGAAGCTACATTCGAGACATATTTCGGGTACTGAGGCCGGGTGGTTGGTGTCAGATGGTCGAGATATACTTCAACGCGCAGTCGGACAACGGGACGTTGACTCGAGGCAAGCCTTCCAATCTTCAATCAAGGGGTCGTCGACCAGTAATAACCATTCCATCCAGATCACGCTCTATCACGGTGGTCGAGGCGGTATCTGCAGAGCCAACAGCCGTACAAAGACCCTCGGGCACCATTGCAGATGGCAACCTGGATGAACAGTGCGGGGTTTACCGAAGTCGAATCGAGGTTGTTGACCCTGCCGATGTGTGCTTGGTCAAACGGTAGGGCGCAGGATATAACTTTGTTGTCGGGACCATGCTGATCATGGCACTGCAGATGCTCGAGAGTATGAGATTGGATGGGCGAACAACGAAAACGTGAATCAGCTCCTATACTCGCTGGCACTCTACCCCTTCACACAGTTCCTAGGGTGCGTCGGTATCAGTTGAACTCCACGGTACCGTGTGTTTGCTAAGTTCTCGGCAGGATGTCGTTTAACGATTTTCAGCTCCTGATTGCCCAAGCAAGGAGCGAAGCCGGCAACCCGGCATTCAAGGTGAACACCCCCTGATTTTTCAAACCTGAAACTTGGTCGAAAGTTAGAGGTCTAACATGGTAAACGTGACTACGGTTGGCAGGCTTACTTCCCCATGTAAGTCGACTGTGTCTTGGCTGCTTGATTGAACTGTGATGTTGACCATTGAACACCAGATATGTATGTATTGGCCGGAAGCCACGTCGACCATAGGCGATACGAAGCCCAACAGAAGCGTCTGGAAAGGCCGTGGGGCGAGGGCGGTGGGCAGGGGAATGCATGCAAGTGCCGGGGAAGGGACAGAGGCCTTTCATTGACTTGAGGGGACCGATTGAAATAGATGACGATGACCAGGAGAAGGGGGCGAGGCTGTAAATGCGCGTGATGGGTCGTTGAAAGAAGGTTTGTATGGTTGGGGAGGGAGGTGGATGTGGCGCGTCGTCAAACGGATACTTAGTGCAGGAAGGCACAATGAGAAAACACCAGGTCAGGAGGCAACCCAACCTACTAGGGAGGAAGGCACAACCTCTGAGGTGCAATGCGGAGTGAAGGAAGGAGCCTAGTCACGGGAGAAGGGAGCAGATTCCCTAGGTTGCTGCAGGTGCTCGGACTCAAAGATCCAGGTAAACAGGAAGATCCATCTACGGCTCTACGAAGTGGCTGCTCATCCCTTCTTATTGCTTCCAGGGAGTGACTCGCAACGGTTGGCCCCATGGAGGCTCGGTACCGGCTGGCTGGGACCCGGTGAGGGAACAGCTGGAGACTTGGCCTATCCGCTGCGACTCGAGCGACCACACCTACCCAGGAAGTCCCCGTCCCCGTCCGTGTCCACCACGGATGGAGGTCAAGCCGCAGAAGGACGACTCATGAATGGGCCAAAGAGCGTGGGTGCAAGATGGGCAAGGTAGGTAGGTCGCGATCCTGGCCGGGCCGTCCCCTTTCTTACCCACCACACGCACGAGAACCCACCTCTCCCGAACGGGCACGATTGGTGATCACGATCTCGTCTCTTTTTACATCCCTGGTCAGTCAAGTCCCTTCCATGAGGGATCTATCGATGTGTTCATCTCCCCATCTCCACCTACGTTGCCTGGTAGGGGTTTGGGTTTCCAAGGAGATGATCCATGGTAGTCAACTACCGGGCCCAGCCAAGGACTTGATGCCCAATAGTGCTATTCTAGCGAGCTCAAAGGCGGTGGAACCTGTCAGGACGGTCAAGACCGTTGACAAGTGCAGCTGTCACCGAGTCCAGGTGCGTCATCTGTTGCTGATGCCCTCGAGCCTCCCCTTGATCTGTCCCCCTCTGGTGAAGCTAGCGCGGAACCCTAGTGGGATGCAATATCAACGGAATCATCCCCGACCCTTGTCAAAGCATGGGAGGCTGGGGGCACCAAAGATCAGGTGATTTAGCGTGCTAGAAGGCCTTGACAATCAACATCAACAACGGCAAGACCGGATATTTACTGGACATTGTCTCTTGGAAACCCGCAACGGTCGTGACGAGGTCGCGGGATATACGGAGGACAAACCACATCAGAACTGGGGGGAATGGGCCAATGAACCATCAAACACCCCCGGTATTGATAATCTCGAAAATTTCCGAAACCGTCTCCCCCGTAATCGCCCAGTAGCCCAGTGCACTGGCCTGGGCCGCCCTGACAAGCCCGCCCAGGTCGACTCCCACGTCGCCCTACAGGCCGTTGCACACCGCTAGGGCCCGGCAGACAAATCACAGCCGTCAATTGACGCCGCAGATGCACATGGGAAATTTTGAGCTCCCAACTTATCCAGCTTGAGCTTTCATCACCTCGAGATTCGATCGTCACGTTGCATATACTCTCATCCCATCGCCAACCGCGCTTCTTAGACCTGAATTGGCTCCCTCGACCCAACACCTCCATCCTTCATCTACAGCATTATCGATCACAATGTCCTGCAAGCCCTCCATGCACCTCCTCCGAGCGCTACGGGCGCCTCAGCCTTGCTTGGCCTACCGACAACCTGCCAACCGACTCTCGTCCGCCTCCCTCTGCCGCTTCTACTCGACACCAGCTGGCGATGCGCCCCCTCCGCTGCTGTCCAAGCTCAAGTCTGAACTCAAGACGGCCATGCGCGCCAAGGATGCCCCCCGCCTAGCCGTTCTCCGAGCAATCATGTCGGCGAACCTCAACGCCTCCAAGACGTCGACTCCCATCAAGACGGATGTGCAGCTAGTGGCCCTGATCCGCAAGATCCAGAAGGGAGCCTTTGACGCCGTTGCCGAGGCCAAGGCTGCCGGCCGTGAAGACCTGGTCCAGAAGGAGGAGGAGCAGATCAAGGTACTGGATGAGTACATTTCCAACAGTGGCGTGCAGACTCTGGGTGAGGCCGAGCTCAAGGCCCTGGTTCAGGACGCTGTTGAGGCTTCCAAGGCTGCTGGCGTTCAGGCCAAGGCCATTATGGGTGATGTCATGAAGCGACTATCGGGTGCTCTCGAAGGCAAGGATGTTGACAGGAAGGAGTTGGCCAAGCTGGTCAAGGAGCTGACAAGCTAAGTCGGTGCTGACAAGCATCCAATGATGGTGTAAGATATGTACATTATTGTGCTAAAGTGGCATTGGAGCTGCTATTGAACCCTCTCCATACCCCAATCATCTGTATGAATTTACGCTGTTGTAACCACACACACACACACATTATGCGATTTGAGGCCATTCACATCCGACTCGGAGAATATTCTAAAACCACAACATCAATTCAAGGCATAAAGCTTCTTCTTGTACTATGAAGAACTTTTCAGGCAGATTGGGATACCTCGACGATGATCCCAAGGTCATGAGTCCAATTTCAGTGTCACTCACTCATAAAGCAACTTGCTTCGTTCAGCTGATCGCTGGTCCCCTATAGCTTTGAAGGTGACTCGCTCCCAGAATCCCATTCAATCACCAACTTGCCGAACTGCTTGCCTTCAGCCATATCCGCAAAGATCCCTTCGATCTCGTCGAGGTTATCCAACCCCTTGACTATCCGGCTGACGACCGGACGAATCTTCTTCTCGCTCACAAAGGCCACCATCTCGCGGAACTCCTTTCGGGAACCCATCGTCGACCCCTTGAGCTCAATGTTCTGCAGCACCGCCGACATGAGCCAGTCCATCTTGGGCGATGTGGTCATGCCATATTGCACAATGACTCCGCCCACCTTGAGCAGTCGCACCGTCCTCGCCACGACCTCGCCGCCAGCCCCGTCGATGACGGCATCCAGGTATGGCCTGTCAGCCGGAAGCAGTGCCCTGAGCTCCTTATCCCACGCCTCGTGCTTGTAGTTGACGCCGCCGAGTGCTCCCATCTCTCTAGCCTTTGCAAGCTTGGCTTCACTGCCCGAGGTGACAAAGATGTTGCAGCCAAATGCCGCGGCAAACTGAAGAACCGCCAAAGCAACGCCACCGCCAATTCCTGTAAGGAGAATGTTTGCGCCGGGGAATGCGGCGTTGCTCTTTGTGACGAGAGCTCGCCAGCCCGTGAGGCCGACAAGCGGTAGAGAGGCGCCCTCGGCAGGGGTGAGGTGTCCAGGTGCAGGTTCGACTTCATCCTCTGGTACGACGATATAGTCCTGTGCAGTACCAACGTCGGTGATTCTAGATCCGCCTGTCACGGTGAACTTGCGACTGTCCTCGGGACCAGCAGGGTCAGAGTCCCAGCCGCGCATGGGTGTGAGGATGACGGGCTTGTTGAGCAGCTCCTTGCGACTGACATTAGGTCCAAGGGCCACGACAGTTCCGTAGCCATCTGCCAGAAGTGGATTGGTGAAAGAGATGGCAGGATAGAGATGACGCCGTATAAAGAGGTCCCGATGGTTGAGAGCTGCCGCTGAGAGGCGAACTAGAACCTCATTTGCACCCGGTGTTGGCTTAGGGACTTGTACGACTTGAATGCTAAGGGTAAAGATGAGTAAATATAGATGATAACTTGATCAATTCGATCCTTACGGATAGTAGACCTTTCCAGGCTTGGCGCCTTCAATATGCTGCAGGGTAAGAGCTCGAGGCATTGTGATGTCGCGCTGTTATGACCTGCAATTGAGATTGGATATTGCGTGGGGGGGTACGTTGAAGTATTGATTAAGATGATATAACTCAGCTCAAATAGGTAGGTAGGTAGATATATAAATGTATCTTTGATGTGCCTCAGGTCAGGTAGTCTTTTACTAATCCGGCCTGCTCGGTGAGGAGGAGGCTTGTTTAAGAGCCGACCAAGCGGCCCCGCTACCGGCGGCGGACCGAACCTCGGCTGTGTCTTGCTTGCATCGATGACGGACGAACTCCCCAGACGGTGCAGCTGCTCAACTACTAATGATGGCCCTGCAGCAATAATTAAAGTGAAACTATGATTAAACCACTTATATATATCAGGCTCTGTATCCTTGCTCATTCGGATTCACTTGAGTATGTTTCTGCGCTCTTAGCCAGAAGTGTGACGAGCCACCGCATTTGCAATCAGTAGCTTTGTAGTTGGTAGGACGAGGACGAGGACGTTTCTACTCGGTGGATGATCCAGCATACCCTTATGACTTGTTCACTTGATGGCCATGTGCGTGAACAATGTCCACCACAGTTTACCAAAAAGGTGGCTACCCTGGAAGAGATGTCGGGCTTCACGGACGAAAGAAGAAGGACTTCATGGACAAGATAAAGAAGGGGTTCTCACATGGGGTATTGATCTCGATATAAGCAAAAGAATCGAGGACTACCATTTAACTCTGATTGGAAATAAAAGACCAGTGCTTGAGATGTTTGTCATCAATTGTCGCCACTGGGATGGTCCCCGAGCTGTCACTTTCAGGTCCCCGAGCCAAGTCTGTATCCCGAACTCGGTAGCTGAAGCTGTCAGCACCTTAATGAGACCGACCAATTCGCTACTGTACTTGTTTATTCCACTAGATGTAAGTCCCCGTTGACTTGCACATTGAACACTGCAAAATACTCCCGTGTAGCTAGCTCGGCGACGAGAATATGCATCCTGCTGTTGAACCCACGCTCAATGGGTCCGTCCCCAGATGGCATCACTTTCCCCAATTCTGACGCTACCTACTTAGCAATCGGGACGTCGGCCATGGCGGGCACCTGGGCCAATTCTTGACAACAGGCTTCCGGCCCTTACTTCGGCGACCTGAGTCTTGGACGTGAAATTTTGCATTCCTTCTTAATAAGGATTGATTTGTGAGCATTGTAACACGTCCTTTGCTCTGAGCAGCATTTCCCCTACTCAAAACTGTCCTACTTAAGGTTCCCTGCCGACGCTCCGAAGACCGGCATACACACCAAAACACCATCCTCACTGGTGATCCACCAACTGCGTATTCCACCCCAACGACCCAAATTATCTCTTCACCATGGCTTCGCTGATATCGGGTGCTGTTTTCGGCGCCGCTACTGTGGTTGCCGGTGTCTACTCGCCATCCGTAATCATCAACCAGTTCAAGTTTGAAGAATGGCACATGCTGCAGACCTTTCTCGGCGCAGCGGCGACCAGCGCGTGGGCATCCCTCCCTCCGACATATCTTGAATTTACTGACATAGAGTTATAGCGCCGTATACAAACTTGCCGAAGGCGCTGGCATCGTAAATCTCAAGCCCCGCAGCTCCTCGCCCATCGGCCTCTTCGGCCAATATGACGGCAACGTCCTCGGCGGGTTTCTTCTCGGCGCTGGCATGGCCCTCTCAGGCTCATGCCCAGGAACTGTACTCGCCCAGGTCGGAGCTGGATTGCAAACTGGTTTCTACGCCCTGGGCGGAGCTGTACTGGGTGGTATTGTGTGGACAGGATTCCTCTCCAAGGCCGTCAAGGCGCAAAAGGAGAGAACAGGAGTAAAGCCCGAGACTGTCACCCTCAACGAAAAGCTCGGCGTCTCCAAGGCCGCGACTGTCATCCTGTTCGAGACCATTTGCCTTTCTGCCATTGCTGCCTCGGTCGTCTACACTACTGGCTCGGATTGGACCCTCTTCTCCGCCGGTAGCGGCCTCTTCATCGGTTTCGCCCAGCTCTTCTCTCTCCTCGTCCGCCGTTCCATGCTCGGTGTCTCTGGCTCCTACGAGGAACTTGGAAACCACTTCTGGTGGCTCCTCAAAGGTGCCGACCGTGCCTCATGCCCCAGCAGCCGCCAGAACATGCTGTTCGCGACGGGCGTGGCGACGGGCGCCTGGGCTATCTCCAAGTACTTTCCCGAATTTCTCGCAGCGTCCATCGTCGAGACTGAGCCGCGACTGGCTGCTGCCGGCGGATTCATCATGGTGGTTGGATCGAGACTGGCTGGGGGTTGCACCTCTGGACATGGTATTAGTGGTCTGTCACTCCTGTCGACGTCGAGCGCCGTCACCATCGGCACTACTTTTGCTGCTGCAGGCTTGATTGCGCCCCTGGTCCACTAGATGAACGCTCGCATGAAATCTATTTATACTTGGGGTTTAAACGGGGCTATTTGGTATATACATATCTGGATAGATATGGGTATTTGGTATCTCTTGGGTTTGGACATAACTGAGGTTGTTGTAGAATAGAACAAAAGGTAGACTGTTATAATCAAATACATCCAACAACTCATGATTTCCTTATGTTAAGCCACTGGCCCTTGGTCAGTCGTGTTTCCGCACCCCTTTCTGGCAGTGACCTCAATCTCAATCTTCATCTCCTCCTTCATCAGCGCAGACTGCAACATAGTCGCCGCAGGCCGAACATGGCCGAACCACTTCTGCAGCACCGGCCAAGTCTTTGGGAAGTCATCACGGTCAGGCAGGATGTATCGGACGCGGACTACGTCGTCGACAGAGGCGCCTGCATCCTTGAGAGCCGTGGCGATGTTGGTCATTGTCTGGTCAGCCTGCTCGGCCACGTCGGGAGAGATGTCGCCGGTGCTGTAGTTGTAACTATGACACATGTTAGACCCAAATGTGACGAGTTCTCAAGTCTCGGAAGAGAAAATAACCCAGTTGTACCGCTCACGAATACCCAATCCCCCGTGACGACGGCTCGTGAATAGCCAATCTGTGCTTCAAACGCGGAGCCGGAGCTGATGTTTTGACGAGATGTCATGATTGCTTTGCTTTGTGAAGAGAAGAGTATCTACAGGTGAGATAGAAACAAGGAGAGGGGGAAAACTAAACCAAGCTCGAGGAGATTAAATATTCAAGAGCGTCTTGGCCTTGCTGTTCTAATATTGTGACTCACCTGTACTATGTCTACATCTACTCATGGCTCCGTCGGAGGCTATCAAGGTGGGGTCACTCGGCCATGATATTATCCCGGATTCGACTCCGTCTGTTCCTCACAAGTCGGGATACTGGGAATATTGATGTCTCTCAAGGTAGCAAAACGATGAACAAAGTATATGACAACAAGTTGAATACACATTTTCCCCAACTATGAATCCTTAACTACCTAGAGACATGAAAAAACGCCGAGTCATTTTCAGGGTATCATACACCTCGAGAGCCCCTGGGTTATGGGCCAGCAACTCACACCAGTTGCCCAGCCACGTAGTATGCAGAGCCAAGTGCCCCTGTTTACTCTTCCGACTTCTTGCGCTTCTTCTTGGGTCGGCCTCCCTCTTCGGGCGGGACAAACTCGGCCTCGCGCTCCTTGGCCTTGTCCTCCTTTCGCTGCTTCTGCTTTTCCTTGCGCTCCTCCTGCGCGGCGCGCTCCTTGCCCTGCTTGCCCAGGAAGTACTCGCCTGACTCGATCTGCTTGTCGACCTTGCTCTTCTCGGGGGCAGGGGGGAACGGCGTGTAGACCTTCTTGGTCTTGTCGGTGACCTTGAGTGGCACGCGTCGTCGGCTGAGTGTCTTCTTCTTGAAGTTAGGGAGGAAGCGGTCCCAGCTCTCGTTGGCCAGCTCGGGATCCTTTGCGAGCTCGCGCTTGATCATGAGCTCCTTGATGTGATAGATTGGGTGGATATTGGCCATGCAGTCCTCCACAACTCTCCGCATCTCCTTCAAGCCCTTGTAGGGGCCCATGGCAGACACCGTGTTACCGTGGACCAGGATGTACGTCTCGGTGAGCAGCTCGAGGGCCTTGAGGGTCGAGCCGTTGGGTCCGAGTATTCTCTGTCGTCGCTTGACAAATCTCTCCTTATTCCGGACGAGGCTGCGGATCTTGATGATATCGCAGGCAACGCCATCGTCGAGGATCTTGATGGCCTGTGGCGCGGGGACACTTCGAGCTAGGAGCTTGATGAGGTCGCGTGCGTTGAGGATGGCGGCAGGGTCAAAGGTTTTTCGAGTAGTCTTGACGGTCATGGAACCCTCGACCAAATCTAGGGTGCAGGCGATGCCGGTCTTTTCGAGTGCCTTGGTGACGAGAGGCCAGGCCTCCTTCAGGTAGACTTCTCGGTATTTGGGGAAGAGAGTCGCGAACGAAGACTCTTCAGTAAAAGTGCCTCCGACATTGTCCTTGGGGGTGAATGCATCGACCTTCCACTTGTCAATGTCGTCCGTATCCCACGGCTTCTCCTTCTTGTGAGTGGAAGGCATGTTGGCCGTGTTATTGCGAGGATGAGGTGGAAGAAAAAGATGGGTGAGTTTCCCAAGATGCGATTTCCCAAGTTTTTTTTTCTAGAGCTGCCAGATGCAAAAGATGACCGAGACGCAGAGACAAGTGGGGCCACTTGGTTCCATGTGGGGGATGGGAGGACCCCCCTACAGTGGGCCAATCAGGACGCTAGCTGAGCCGGCGACTCTCGAAATTCTCCAGCTCTCAAAACACCACGTCGAAACGTCGAGTCGCAAGATCACGTCGAATTCAACACAGCAGTCATCATGTCCAAGGGTCGAGGCGCCGGAGTTGCTGATCAGATCGTCAAGCTGATCGTGGGGGCCGGACAGGCCAGTCCTAGCCCTCCCGTCGGTCCTGCGCTGGGTTCCAAGGGTGTCAAGTCGATGGACTTTTGCAAGGTCAGTAATACACACGAGGAGGCGCAGGAGGCGGTTGACTATATGAGGCTGAGGACCAATTTCTCACTGTGATACAGGAATTCAATGCTCGAACTGCGCACATCACTACCGGTACACCAATGCCCTGCCGAGTCGTCGTCCGCGCCGACCGATCATTCACCTTCGATGTCCGAACACCGCACACATCGTGGCTGCTCCTCAACGCCGCTGATGCACCCATCAAGAAGGGAAGCCGAAAGGGTTCCAGCAACCCTGGCCACGAAACGGTCGGCACCATCAGCCTGAAGCATGTTTACGAGATTGCCAAGATCAAGCAGACCGAGCTACGACTCTCCGGTTTGTCCCTGGAGGGACTTTGCAGGTCAATCATTTACCAGGCAAAGTCGATAGGCGTTAATGTCGTGCCTTGAGGAAGGACTCATTGGGTTGAAGGAATGATGGGAGCCACAGGCATGTGGTGTGTATAAATGATCTCCGGTCAGATATTGAACCTGTACAACATATTATGAATAGGGAGAGGTCACCAACTACAAATGAATTGTACGATTGCATCGATCAAAGGTTTTGAAGAGATTGGACTTGGCTACATATCGGTCTTGTCCTGAGCTTCATTGATGTCAAGGAACATTCCGGCTATCGCACTGAGAGCCAAAGAATTCAGCGTTCGGACTCGGTCGGTGAGCCCCAAGTCATATCACATGGTTACGGTCGATCAATGAGTTCATGTGAATCCGATAGTTGGAAACCTTGGGGTTATTACGTGCTCTTGGTCCACTGTACGCGTGGCATGCAGAGACGCTCTCGTATCCGGATGAAGATGAAGCCACATCCAAATCACATACTGTATAATAGTAATCTCAATTGTGGCTTTATCCACTGAGCTCATGGATCTTGTGTGGATCAGATCGTTTGGTTCCTGAATCTCGTCCCTCGGGCTCCGTAACTCTGTTGATCAGATCACGATAACCATATCGGGTCATCTTTGGGGCACCAACATATGTAAAAAGAAATGTTGGGCAGAGATCCAGAATAAAAAAAAAGCTTGACCGAAATAAAAGCAAGGGTCATCAAGTGAACAATGGCCCACTGGGTAGAGAGATCGAGCGAGTTGAGACGCCCATCCCCATCACTCAGGCGAGATGCAACGATGAATCCATGGATCAATTTGCAAGGTACCTGGTACTTGGATCGGCGACTGGGCACACAACCCCCGGAGCTAGCCCCTGGCCGGGAATATTGGCAGAGAGACTTGGGACAGCCTTGTGGTTCCATGGGTCCAGTCTAGAAGGCTTCCATTTTGGCCACCACGAAAGAAAAAAGCCTGCAATTTGATTGTTTGCTTGCCACGTGTATGCCCCCACGAAGGAGTCGTGTGCCTGTTACAGGGCACAGCACGGGGAGGAACGTATTCAGCTTACATCCGACTGGAAAAGATAAGAGCAGTGTCACAATAAGCTGTGGGGGCGTTGGCGTAATTCTCTTCAACTGCCCATCTCAAAGACAGTCATGGCAGTGAAGGTTTTTTTTCTTCTTTAAGTGAATGGGGGTTACATTCTTGCTCCGCTGTTGTGTGTCATTCATGCCGGGTGGCAGCCCCGAGAGCTCCGCCACCGCGGGCCGGCCTTGCTGCGAACGGACCGCAAGCTTCACGGCCTGAAAGAAATTTTCTGCTTTCGCTTCCTTGAGCGGGTGACCGCTGTCACGGCCCCCGTCTCATGTTGTACTGACCGTGACACGCTCGGAACAGATCCGTGGCTTAAGCTTGGCCCCCAGCGGAATCTGCTGACAGGGGAAATGCTGTGAGCAGGAGAAAACAAGGAGAGGGTCATTTCGATACTATATATCTTCAGGAGACGTACCTATTCATGGAAACGCGATGCCAAGGCGCTTCTCTCATGACAAACCAGTTGGGAACCACATACCGGCTACGACCCGAACCGGCCAAGCCGACAAAGCTAACCGGACATCTTCGCAGATCTGAGTAAGAGGGCGGAGGTTCTTGTTCTCTTTTTGCAGTAGTCGTGCGCCCTTACATGAGATCCATTGTGTTACGGCACAGCCAACAACAGTCATAAACGATACGAGACGAGCATGAAGAAACAGCCAGATCTTCCAGGGCCCTGAAGCTGAGCTGCTCTGAAACTCAGTGTGAGATAGATGACTGCATGATACTTTCCATCGTTCACGCATCGAACACCTATAGACGAAAAATTTGTACCGGGAGCCCTGGTTCGTGATACGCCAGGGCCATGTCCCAAGCTCGAATAAGGCCGCAGGAAGAGGCCCTCACCATGGCCTGGGTACCTAAAGTACCCAATACTTGCCAGAGTAAATTGACCATTTGCAGCTGAGAACTAGACAACCGTGCCACATCGACCCTGTCTGTTGGGCTCTCACTTACTGTGCTACCTGAGAGAAGTCTTCTGAAATAAACTCGTGTAACCCTTTTGTTTCCTTTCTTTTTCCCCTGATGTCAATCTTCGCCATCCTGTACGACCAATTCTTGGTCGTCAGCTGCCCAGAGACACCTCTAGGGCGCCTCTAGCCTGCTTCTAGCACGCGCAGAAGTCGCTGTTGGTACGTGCGAACGCGGCCCTAGCTTCCTAGGTTCCCAGTAAGACACCAAAGGGAGAGAGAACCGAAAAGGTGGGAGGAAAGAAGTGGAAAAGCAAGTGAGAGGTGCCCCACCAACCAACACGGCCGTCCTCTTTTATCATCGCCGTCGCAACTCTTTGCTCTGATCTCGCTTCCTCTTTCAACCCTCCCCAAAATCGCTACCCTCGTTTTCTTCCCCTGCCTTTGGATCAACCTCCATCGCCAGTATCTATTCGCATCCCATGGCATCTTCTACTGCTCCTGGTGAGCGCCCTCGCTCCCAGGACCTTTCTGGTAAGTCTATATCTTCCGGTTCAGCCGAGTATCTGAGCTGCCCCACCTTGATCTGCTGCTCTGCGCGCCCGTCTTCATCGCCAGAGCCTCTGGACACCACAATCGCTGACATGGCTCTCTCTCAAGCTCCAGAGCCGTCCCAGAAACCTGAAGAGCCTGCGGTCGCCCAAGAAAAGGCGGTCGAAGATGCTCCTGCCGTCCGCTTCTCCGCTGCCGTCCAGGAGATCTCACCTACCGAACCCGCCGCTCCCGAGCAGCAGTCGTCATCGAGCCCAGACGAGACGGCCCCGTCGAGCTCCTTCACAGAGGTCACCGCCGATCAACTCAAAGCTTTCACCAAGTCACTCCACGGCCGGCCTCTTCAGGAAGTCCGTCTGACCAGCTGTCAATTCGAGCCCTTCTCGCTCCCACCGTCCAGAGTATGTGCTTTCAGCCCCTCTTTTACTCTGAAGTTGCGCTTGCCTGAGTCTCCGCATACGGCGTTGGTTCAGCTGACGACCGATTGCTCCGCCGGTGTCCCTTCCGCCGTTGAGTGCTGGAGCTTGCAGCACAGCCCTAGTTTCCTTACCCCAGCTCAAGGTTCTGCTACTGACGCTAACTGATGTCATCGCAGGTCCCATCTCATGAAGATGAATCGGGTCAGTCCACAAGACTGCCCACCCCTACCTCGGCCAACTTCCAATCCACACACAGCAGCCCACGACTTTCTGCATTGGCGTCCCCTCCCCTCACTCCCGCTGGATCCGGCCAAGCTAGTACCGAACGGAAGCCCAGGGAAGGGCAGGCGACGAACGAACCCCCAATCATCACCCCTCAGCCATCGTCTTCACACGAGAAGCCTACACCAGCTCCTGACAGGAGACCCTCTACACACCGAGCTACCTCGGATCATGAAGTTCGTAGGGCTTCGTCAGCCGAGGAGCAGCACAAGTCCCACCGTCGGGGCATGTTTGGTGTTGGTCCTGGGTCTGTGCCAGTTTCTAGAGAATCTAGTCCTTCTCGAAGCTCAGCATCCAACTTCTACTCCAAACCAGTCACCCCCGGTGGCGATGTCAACGATCCTTATGCAAAGGGCCGCCGGCCCGCACCTGCACCACATGCGACCAAGAACTCAATCGACCCCAGGTTTATCTTTTCTAGGAAGAAGAAACACAGCTCTCCCCATGGATCTAGGTCAAACGTGAATGAGAAGCGCGCTTCTTCAATTTTTGGCAGTGCCAAGAACAGCACTGAGGACCTTTCGCACAACGATAGCGCCGCTACTGGTATCATTCACCCGGGCCATGGCTCTATGGCGGATCTGAAGCGCTTCTTCCGGAAGTCAGGCCATCATCACAAGAAGAGGGACTCTTCCCCAGCGCCATCGATCAAGCTGGGAAAGTCGCCCCTGGCTTCCAGGTCCACTCAGCAGTTGCCTTTTGGAGATGATCATGGGTTGTCCTCCAAATACGGCAAGCTCGGCAAGTTTCTGGGATCTGGTGCCGGTGGTTCGGTACGATTGATGAAACGCAAGGACGACGGTACCGTGTTTGCTGTCAAGGAATTCCGCGCAAGGCATACATACGAAACCGAAAAGGAGTACAACAAAAAGGTGACGGCCGAGTTTTGCGTTGGATCGACCCTCCACCATGGCAACATCATTGAGACGTTGGATATCTTGCAGGAAAAGGGCAGGTGGTACGAAGTCATGGAGTACGCACCGTTCGACCTGTTTGCGATCGTTATGACCGGTCGGATGTCTCGGGAAGAGATAACGTGCTGCTTCCTGCAGATCCTCAATGGCGTGACATATCTGCACAGCGTGGGCCTTGCTCATCGTGACCTCAAGCTAGACAATGTGGTTGTCAGCGGCAAGGGTATCATGAAGATTATCGACTTTGGTAGCGCCCATGTCTTCAAGTATCCCTTCGAGACTGGCACCGTACCCGCCAAGGGCAAGTTCTGTTCTATTTGTATGACGATAACCAGGCGCTAATCGTTTTCAGGTATCGTTGGTTCTGATCCTTATCTCGCCCCTGAGGTTTACGACTCCAAGGAGTACGATGCCGTGGCCGTGGATATTTGGTCACTGGCCATCATCTTCTGCTGCATGACTCTGCGCCGGTTCCCTTGGAAACTGCCGCGAATGACGGACAATTCGTTCAAGCTGTTTGCGGCGGATCCAACTCCTGGGCATGATCCAAAGAAGTTGATCGTGCCATCTAAGTCAGCGAACGACCTGACCACGACCCCGGCACGGGACTTCTTGGCTGAGGATGAAGGAAAGCGAAAGTCTCATCATGAGCGAAAAGAGGAGACGGGTTCGCACTCGGCGGCTTCTACAGGCGATTCCAAGGCACCTGCCTCTGGAGGCGAGAAGAAGGAAGTTATCCGAGGCCCGTGGCGCATTTTGAGATTGCTCCCGAGAGAAAGTCGACATATCGTCAGCAGGATGCTTGAGCTCGATCCTAAAAAGCGGGCTCGAATGGATGAGATCCTCCAAGAGCCGTGGGTTGCCGACACTGTAATCTGTCAGCAGTTCGACCACGGCGAGGTGGTGCCGGCCGAAAATCACACCCACATCTTGGAGCCGCCGGCGAACCAGCAGCCGGAGAAGAAGTAATGACTGGACGGATGAACAGACAACACATTGTATTACATGCTTTTATGGACATGTTGACAGGGTTTGGCGTTTCTGAGAGCGATTGGTGGGCATAAATTGGAGGACAGCAGGGAAGCGTGTTATTTTGCATGTGGATGGACATGGCATTACTCGACAGCGTATGATGATTGACAACAGATAGAAGTTGGATAAGCAATTGTAAAAGTGTGTGGCGTAGTTGCAACAGGATACAGGTAGCGATACTCGGTTTCAATTGACTACAGTAGTAGTTAGGTCAATGATGAGGATGCAGTTGAATAACAAGATCGTCTCAATGATTGGCTTCCTGGGCTCTATTCCGTCATGATAACCACTCCAAGTTGTTCGGCAACTCGGCGTTGTCGGCAATGGAGGCACGTGCGGCACGGCGGTGACGGCGAAGGTCCTGTTTGCCGGAGACGTATTGCCGGGGTCTCGCCTCGGAACCGGGGAAATCAAGCGCCGAGGGGAAGCTTGAAGGGAAAAAATTGCTGACCTTCTTCTGGAAGCTGTTGGAAGAGATGAGGTCCACTCCGATTTGAACTCCGCTGAACTCCAAGCCCGACTCTTCTCCCTCTTTACTCCATCTTTGTTTACGACTCTACGATTCTCCTCTGTCCTACCGCTTAACCGCCTTTTCACATAATCACAATGGTGCGTGCATTGCGTTGCTTGCGTTGGGAGGGCTCTTAGAAGATGGGCCTTGGAGTGCTTCATCCTGGAATCCTCGGCATACTGCCCATGGCAATTGAATAGCCGGTTGAAGGGTCGAGGGACAAAGGATTGAAGCATGAAAGAGCCATTGGAGGAGATGCCATGCTCTCAAGGGCGAACCAAGACTAACATGTTATGCTGCAGGCCACCTCCATCAAGTCCATCCGAGCCCTCGCTCCCCTCCTGGACCGTGTCCTCGTCCAGCGTGTCAAGGCCGAGGCCAAGACCGCCAGCGGCATCTTCCTCCCCGAGTCTAGCGTTGAGAAGCTCAACGAGGCCAAGGTCCTCGCCGTTGGCCCCGGCGCCCTCGACAAGAAGGGTAACCGACTACCCATGGGCGTTGCCGTTGGTGACCGCGTCCTCATCCCCCAATTCGGCGGCTCTCCCGTCAAGGCCGGCGAGGAGGAGTACCAGCTCTTCCGCGACAGCGAGTGAGTGCCCGCGCTTGGATCTTGAAGTGAAGGGGCAGTTATAGACTAACATGGCTACAGGATCCTGGCCAAGATCAACGAATAAGATACCCCCAGCATTCAACTGGAGTTAGCATGTACCATATTGTACCATAAGGGAAACGGCAGACGCAAGAGACGGAATTCTTTTGCTGAAGCCGAACGGAAGGGGAAGACGGAGGAGTTGACTGTAATGTAGGCGCATGATGAAGACGAAGTACGCGGTGGAGCAAAATATCTGTGTCTATATATGTGCATGGACATGAGAGAAGAGGTGATACATGTTGGTCGCGCATCGAGTCAGAATCAAATCTCCACTCTTGCCCTTTCAACTCATGATATCCATGAATGACGATGTGGGACATGGCATGGGATGGAAACAAAGTAAAACAATTGATGTGTATTAAAAGGACTGAATTCTTCCGCTTTGCATAGCCGCCAGAACCCTCTGGAGGCAAGGAACGGGGAATGGCGTGCCGCGCAGAAGCAGCGGCAAGAGGATCGATCAATTGGCTCTCGGTTGATCTTGACCGTGGGTCGGCGTGAGGGCTGCCGAAGCGCCAATGGGTGAGGACCCAAGGGCCGAAGGAAAGGTCTGGATGCTTTTTTGGTGGTTCTATGGATGCAGCATAGGTCCGATGAGGTCTGACATTCTCTGAGTGACCAAGCTTGTGTTGCTAAACAAGAATGAAGGCCATAAGTTAAATGGTTGAACTAAACCGTTTGCTTTTGATACTCACTCTCTCAACCTGGGGATCTTGGCACAAGGACTAGGAAAATAAGAATAAAGAGCACACGTACGGATATAAGCTATACTTTTCCAGATATAAAGTGTCTACTGGGTGGTTTCACGTTTATGCTAGGCTTGAAACGAGAACAAGCTTATTCCTCCGTGAGGCATGAATACGATGTAGTATTGAGGTTATACCCCTGCTGTAACAGTAGCCGCAGATAGACTGAGGTTCACCTGCCCGGTTGTTGGAACAAGTAGGAATGCTAGTGTAAACAGGAGGGTAGCACCCGTCCGTTCATGGAGATCAGGTTTCAAGGAACGATCTACGCAGGCAAGATGGGATGACAGCGGGATAACTTTCGCATCTTGTTGGTCGAAGCTCTGGCCCCTTGACCTTGAGAGGATGGAGTTTCGGGTCCCTTTGATGAGATTAGACTGGGGGAGGAGGATCGATGGTATCCTTGTCTTCAGGTCTTGGTATGGAGCGGGATATGATTAAATCCTCTGGAAACAAGGTGCTGGGTTTGAAACCGTTTATCCGATCATGTGAGTGCCACGGCATTGTGGTGAGTATGAGTTGAGTAGCTGAGATGAAGGTTTACACTCTTGGTTGGCTTCTAGGACAAGAGCGATGCAGATACGAAGGCGCACAGAGGTATACAGGCTGAACAGGTGATCCCTGAGACGAGCGAAGGATGAATAGGATTGATCGCTCAGGTTGAGTTAAGGACTGAGCAAGCTGGATGTTTAGAGTCGCACCACTGAACGCCGCCGACGCGCCTGGTGGAGGGGGCCCTGCAGGCATTAGTTGGCTTGGCCGGGAGTGTCGGGCGGGATATTGATGGATGGATGGGGGGTTTGAGGATCCGTGGATCATGGATGACCCTTGTCGCTGTTTCGTCTGCGTTTGTTTCTGGTTGTATTAGAAGTTGCGTTGGATCGTTGTTTATGTTGGAACCAAGAACTACCATCAAGAGATGCCTTGTACGAGATGTGGCATCAGTACAGGAGAGATTGCTCGAGTCATATATGTCACTCTCACTCTCTCTCCTGATTAATGCTCCGTAGCGCGTGCCTTCCCTTCTGCCCACAGCGGAATACCGTCCACTCAGCGCTTGCAGTGCAAACCTTGACGCAGGTACCGACACATTTACACGCACGCGCTCGCGCACGCACACACGGGTACCTTGCAACTCTGCCTTGATTCGTTTCATCTTGAGCATCTTGGCACTCAGCACTTGTCCCCTCTTCGCTCCCCTTCCTGAGATGATACGCCACATGGATGACCAGTAGATGGCCCGCATCCCCCCTTGCAAGCCAGCCCCAGGTTCCCAGCCCACCTCGGCGGCTGTTCCGTTTGAGTGCGGCTTGCAGGAGCCGGCAAGTGCCCAGCTCTCTCTCCCGTGTGTATTGCTGCTGGGGGGATGAGAGGAGGATGATTCTAGGGGCGAAGCCACTGTTTTAGGTGCTGGTGGCGTTTGGACCGACCATAGAGACGGTCCCGCGTGTGTAACTCGATGGGCTCGTCCCGCAGGTCGTCGGTCACCGATATCCAGGCCCAACACCAGGGATGTAGGTTGTTGCTATGAGGTCTGTGGAAACCCTATCTGTGGGCTTGCTCCCCTGCCCTGTCCTGTCCATGGTCTGAGCTGAGCTGAGCTTGTTGGGGCCTACTGGTCTTGGCCATGTAGGTGAGCCCGCGAAATGAGGGTATATCAACGCACCATGTCCCCCGACTTTTATGATGGCTTCTCCTTCTCTCGTCACTCACCAATTCTTCCTCAATCCGGTGTTGAGAAGCTGTTTCTTTTCCCTCCCTTTCTATTCTTCATCTTCTTTCCCCTTTGTGGATTTCACAGTCACTCCTTTCTTGCCGCTTTCCAAGGCATACACGCTCCCTACAGCAAAACCACTACGACTTCTGCCCAAGCGGCCTTGCAGAAACTGGACTTTCTGCCCATTACCTCTTTTCGTTTTTTTTTCTTGAATCCCATCATCTTTTGAACCCTTCACCATGAAGTTCCTTTCTACCGTTCTGGGCCTCGCCTCTGTTGCGAACGCCCATACACTCTTCACCACTTTCTACGTCGATGGGAAGAACCAGGGTGACGGAACTTGTGTTCGTCAGCCCGAGGATTCTTCTACTGCTAACGGCCCCATCTATCCCATTACTGGAGATGTCATGGCTTGTGGTATGTTCAACTGTCATGCCCCAGTTGGGCCTGTGCCGATGGAAACACCATGCAACTAGTGACTGACAAAGACTCTTGTAGGCCGAGATGGCGACAAGCCCGCCAAGTTCATCTGCCCCGCCCCCGGCGGTGCCCAGCTCACCTTTCACTTCCGTGAGGCTCCCACCTACCACCGACCTGGAGCCATTGCAGAGGGCCACAAGGGCCCCTGCTCTGTCTATGTCAAGAAGGTTGACAACATCCTCACCGACTCTGCTGCCGGTGCTGGGTGGTTCAAGATCTGGGAAGACGGCTACAACGTCAAGGAGGACACATGGTGTACCGACCGTCTCCGAGCCAACAACGGCCTCCTCTCGGTCGACCTGCCCACTGGTCTGCCCTCAGGCTACTACTTGGTCCGCCCCGAGGTCCTCGCCCTGCACAACGCTCCCGAGGGTGACCCCCAGTTTTATCAGGGTTGTGCCCAGATCTTCATTGAGAACGGCCCCAACGTTCCTCTTCAGGTCCCTGAGAAGTACGAAGTCAGCATTCCCGGCTACGTCGAGAAGGACACCCCCGGCCTCACCTTCAACATCTATGAGAAGCCTCTCGGCGAGTACCCCATCCCCGGCCCCAATGTCTGGGTTCCCACCTCTGAGGAGACTGGCACCAAGCAGACCCAGAAGTACGGTGTCATCCCTGATGACTGCCTTGTGAAGAATGGTAACTGGTGCGCCAAGCCCATGGCCAAGTACTCTGGCCACGAGGTGTGCTGGGCCGCTGCCAAGGAGTGCTGGAGCCAGAGCGATTTTTGCTGGGAGACTGCCGCCCCTTCTGGTGGCGCCAACTGTGAGGTTTGGAGCGACTACTGCAAGGAGATGGACAACCAGTGCGAAAACGAGAACTTTGAGGGCCCTCCCAAGTTCACCGGAAAGGAGGTGTTTGCCAAGCCCGGCCCCATCCCCGCCCCCTACGACGGCACCGAGGTGAACAAAGACGGCAAGGACACTACAACCAGTGTCATCGAGAAGCCCTCCACCACCAAGGCTGCGGCTCCCGCCAAGACCACGGCCAGCGCTCCTAAGGCCAGCGCCCCCAAGGCTGAGAAGCCCGAGACGGTCGAGTACAACGAGGAGGATTTCCCAACCTATGAGGAGACCCCTACCGGGTTCATCACTGACCCTACTACCACTTACGCTAGTAAGCCCAAGGAGACCTCAGCTGTCCCAGTCAAGGAGGGAAACTCTGGCCTCAAGGTCTCCCAAGACGGCCGCTGCGGCGGCGAGACGGGTCAGACTTGCGAGGGCAGCTCATTCGGCAACTGCTGCTCCAAGAAGGGCCGCTGTGGCCGCAAGAGCCGACAATGCGGCTGCGGCTGCCAGAAGTCCTTTGGCATCTGCGGAGTGTAAGATGCCAGAGTGGATATCTTGGAGAGGGACGGGTGCTTAAACTTCTGTGTGTTGGAAATTTTTTATTCACTTCATCATGTACATTTGGGGTTATATGGTTCTTTTGAGATGACGAGATCTTGACCTGAGGAAGATTGGCTGGATCAGTCATGTACAATACCAACAAAAGGCTTATGAGACTATGCGAGCAATGAATCAGAGACTTGCCGCTCACCTAGCTTATCGTCCTCTCAATATTGTGTATGTCATATGTAACTCATCTACCTGAAGAGACGAGGTTCCGCCTTGTATGAGTTGGCAATGGCTAGCTGAGCATGAATATTCAAGGATGATGAGACAGACGGGAAGAGGTGAAACCTGTGAGAATCAGGCAGCGAATGAGGATGAGCATCGACTCTGCCACAACTTGTTCTATGTAATGAAAGGGACGAGTGTAATGTGTGGCGAAAAGGACGACGACAAGAGTGTGGCTGAGAGATGGTGTCTGGTGACAACCACGATGACGTCGAGGAGCAAGGGGTTAAAGAGGAAAAAATCTGGCAAAAAAAGTCTCCTTGCTTGGGGAAATTATAGGGACGATCCGGGCTTGTGCAACGGTGGTGCAAAGGGAGGGACGCCACAACGTTCTGAGTGCTTCAGGGGTGGTGCTGTGGTATGCATCCATCAGATTGATTTGTACGGATACCTGCGGAGTATGGAGGGATGGGCTGGAGTTGAGGTATCTAGTTGACAGGTAAGGAGTATCTAATTAGATAGAGGACAGGTGTAACAGTGATGTGACGGTCAAGTCGAATATGGATGAATATTTGGTCATATTTCACCAGATCCAAGTTGGATAATCAACCGATCATCGACCTCCCTACCCATGCCTAACATTTAGCAGCATGACCATCCATCCATCTGATGTGATCCTGTCACTGATTAGACTCGAAGCTTGTTCTTGTCAGGCTCCCATATTCGGAAGATATCCATGTCTGTTTGAATGATGCCTGCTTTCGCCAGCTGGCAATTGGACCTCTCCCCACTGAGACAATGGGACCTAGAACCCCGGGCGGAGGGCGCTGTGAGGGCGGGCACCTCGGCCCCTGTAGAGGCGCACTAGCCCGCTGTGCAGGTGCCTACCTACCTATGCCAGGCAAGTAGGCTGTCACCTGCCGACGCTGCACACCTGCACGCACCTGCACCAGCACAAGCCTGGAAGGTAGCCGCTGCCTCAACCTACAGTACCTAAAAGGTTAGGTAACCTTGTCCCGCGGCCAAACTCGCTCTCTCTGCCTGGATCCATCTTCAACCTTCAAACCCTCGACTCGACGACCGCCTCCGATTCCCTCAACCTCGCTCTCCGCCCTCCCGACCTCCTTTGTCCGTCGTCGTCGCCCATCTTTCCTCGATCGCATAGTCTACTACTCTGCTCTGCTCTTCCGCTGCCATCGGCTTCGCCCCTTCATCATGTCGAATAATCGCAACTACGATTTCCTGGTACGATACCTTTTACCTGTCCACGCTTCCCTCCTCCCCCCCCCCACCGCCCGCAAGCCCGCTCAACTACCCCCCTGCGTCCCTGGCATTTTTGTCTCGAACCAACCACCAGATGGGCCATGTGAATTTGCAGAATCCGAAATGTTGCCCTTCGCGATCGCCAACCTGTTCCCGCCATGGTGTTGTTGTGTTGCTTCCCCGCTGACCATGTGCTGTCTCTTCCTCCACCGTATAGATCAAGCTGCTCCTGATAGGCGACTCCGGCGTCGGCAAGTCGTGCTGTCTGCTGCGCTTCAGCGAAGACTCCTTCACCCCGTCCTTCATCACCACCATCGGTATCGACTTTAAGATCAGGACCATTGAACTCGATGGAAAGCGCGTCAAGCTGCAGATTTGGGATACCGCCGGCCAGGAGCGCTTCCGCACCATCACCACCGCCTACTACCGCGGTGCTATGGGCATCCTCCTGGTCTACGACGTCACCGATGAGCGCTCATTCAACAGTATGTCTCCGTGTCCTCTTGTCCTGCTGAGCCCTGATGGTTCATCCCGCCATCTATCATTGACGCGGCCTGCTCGGCGCCGCCGGTGAAGCCATGGCACCCCAATCCACACACCATGCTGACAATGCCATTGTAGACATCCGTACCTGGTTCCAGAACGTCGAGCAACACGCCACCGAGGGCGTCAACAAGATCCTGATCGGAAACAAGTGCGACTGGGAGGAGAAGCGCGTCGTCTCTACCGAGCAAGGCCAGGCCCTCGCCGACGAGCTGGGCATCCCCTTCCTCGAGGTCTCGGCCAAGAGCAACATCAACATCGACAAGGCCTTCTACAGCCTAGCCGCCGACATCAAGAAGCGACTCATCGACAACTCCAAGAACGACCAACCCTCGGCGAGCGGCGTCAACGTTGGCGACAAGAGCGAAGCCGGCGGCAGCAAGTGCTGCTGAGCCGCCGAATACCCCGAGGAGTCCGTATCTGTCTTTTCTCCGTCTGCCGTCCTTATTTATTAAACTTATAACTTTTGTTAACTTGGCACGCCGTGGAGCAGGTCGGCGTGCCGATGCTGTGCTGTGCTGCGATGCAATGCGATGCGAGTTGGAGAGTGAGTTCACCAAGAGAGTGGGAAGCGAATATGAGTGTAGCAGGAGGAAAGGCAACCGAAAGAGAGGAGGAACAGATGGATGATGGCTGGCTGGCTGGCTGTGAGTTGAGCAGGGCGGCAATCTCGGCCATCATGAAAGAGGAGATGCGACACTACACTACGCGCGAGGTTTTGGTCATGTCCCATTCTCCCCCTGACCGACCTTCCACCCCCATCTTAGAGAGCAAATCCGGTCTGGAGTTTCGGTTTTTGATCTGGGTCTAATATACATTGCTTTCGTTACGTGTCTGGTCTGTTTACGCTTGGATCGAGAGGCTGCTTTAACATTGTTCACGAGAGGCGAAGCATTGCAGATGGGAGCACACAGTAGAGAAGCTGCATCGCGAGAGGCTGCTGGACAGATGGCCGCAGATAGGACGGCATTGAGAGGAGGAGTGTACCTTGGCTGATTCACTTTTTGATCTGTTATCTGTTCTATCATGTACAATCGCTAAAACTCAATATATGATGCCGTCACTGTCGTTTTTCGACCCTCGTCATCCACCTCGATCTCGCGCTGATTCCAGCTCCGAATGAAACGCCAGGCAATCTCGGAGTTTTTGAAGAGTAGGACAAAGCGAGTCGTAAGCTTGAAGTGAAAATTAGAGTCGCCCACGGGCACTCGCATGTGGCGCTCGCCAAGCATGTCAAGGTCCTCGGTGGTGCGGGAGAGCGAGTAGGCTAGGCTGACGTTCCACGGATGGTTGCGCTCGGCGCCGTCTTTCCTGATCAACTTGTCAAGTCTCGGGCCTGACACGGCCGTGTGCCGCAGCTGCAGCAGCACGGCGGTTGGGGGGAGTCTATAGCCGGAGCGGCGGACGAGGAGGTCCATGAGGTGCTGCCATGGCCACTTGCCCCTAACACGGGCCAGACTGGAGGTGATGGTGCCCGGGTACGAGCCCGGGACGAGGGAGAACTGCTCGAGCTCGGCCTCGAACTCGCCGTCGCCTCGCAGCTCGGGCGGGACCTCACTGGTCCAGAGGCCGGTGGTGCAGTGCAGCTTTATCCGAGCGAGACGGAGGAGGCGGTCGAGCGTGGCCCGGTAGAGCTCGGCAGCAGAGCTCGAGTCGAACGAGATGTGGTAGGTGCCGAGAGGATCGAGGGTCCACGGGTCACGCTCCTGCTGGACTATTAAATCTCCAAGTTAGCTTCTGGCGACTGGTGCAGGTTAGAGGGGCACGCACCCTCCTTGATGAGATTCCTCCAGCTGGCAAGATCCTTGGCGTTTAGACGCAAAAAGTCGTTCGAGACCAACGACGTCGGCAGACCTTGGAGGACGAGCATGCGGTAAGCCTCGGGGTTGCGCTTCCGAAACTGATTCTTGGCCTCGAGACGGCTCCTCTCCTCGATGGGATTGAGCCCGGTCCCGGGGGCCGCGACGGGCTTCCTCCACTTGGCGAACTCGTCGTCCTTGGGGTCGAGCTCGACCCTTGGGATCCCGAGCTCACGGTCGTCTTTGCCGTCCGGGGCCTTCCTCCCGGGCACCATCCACCGCGGGTCCTTGGGGTTATGGGCCGACGAGAGGGATCTGGCGCCGAGGGCCGCGCGTGGGAGCCATCGGGGGCGGATCATCCGGGCGGAGGCGCGTAGTCGAACATGGGACGCCCCTGGGGAGAGGGAATTGAGTGAGGGTCGGAGGTGGGAGGAGCTCGGAATGTTGGTGGTTCTGGCGAGAATTGGACAATGTTTTGCGCCAAAGGCTGGAAAAGGTTTAGTGGACCCTTGGGTGGGACGTTATCATGGCAGGACTCATGATGAGGGGAGGATGACTGTTGGTTAACTCTTTGATGTATTTATCGATTTATCGCACCAAGGGTTAATACTTTATGATCAATTGTATGCGGTGCCCGTTAACTTGAGAGAATATCCGCGGTTGAAGCCCTGTCCTGCTTAATCGATCACTCGGGATGATAGTCTGCGAGGATAGTAACGAGATCCGAGTCTCGTCTAAACCCCTCACTAAGCATTGGGGAAATGGGCAAATGAGCGTCAAAATTTAGTTGTAAGGATATACAAAATATACATTTCGTGTTACTCTTATCCTCTATATTTTCCAAGACTTTGTAAAATTATTCAGACCAGAATAGTCGGAACCTGTGTCATTTTTCTCAACCATAGTCAGGCTCCTGCACTAGTTTGCAATTCTTGCTATTTGCGTGTATCGAAACTTTTACACTGATCAACCACAACCAAGCCAAGGCCAATAGAGGCTGAACCAAGGGTCACCTCTTTACCTCATCTTTCGGTACTCTTTCTTTATTTGACCTGACAGTCTTCGCTCTTCAACATGCTCGCAAAGAGCATCGACGCCAAGGTGCGGCCTCTGGCCAACACCAGCCTCGAAAAGTCGAGCCTCATCGGCGCCGCACGCATCTACGTGAGCAAGGACACGATGCTCTCGCTCAACGGGAACCTCGAGAGCGGCAAGCACTGCATCGTCACGAGGCTCGACAACCCCCGCGAGGCGAAGGAGGACGGCGGCCCCCGGGAGGAGCTCCGGCGGGAGGCGTCGCTGTGGATTCTGCCCGAGAAGAACCTCAACCCCAACGTCGTGATGATGACCAGGGCTTTCCAGGATGCGACGGGGTTCAAGATCGGCGACCTCGTGCGCATCGCGCTCGCGGGGACGACGCCTGATGCGGAGGAGATTGTCGTTCAGGATGCTACTGAAAAGACTGAGAAGACGGCCAACGATATTGAGAGTATGAAGAAGCATGAAAAGGAGGCCCGGTATCCTCCTTCTTGGGAGGCATCTCTCGCTTGTGCCCTAGGTACGTCAACTATACCACCGGCCATGGAGTAAATACTAACCTGTGATGTCCAGCTCGTGCTGACCAAGTCTATCCTGGCATGGTCCTGGAGGCAATCCTCTCCAGCAAATACCGACGGGCTTTCAAGGTGGTATCCGTCAACTCTCAAACCAACAGCCTGGCCCGTTTCAACAATGCCTCATCAGCCATCCGCATCTCAGACGGGGATGAACCAGAAGCCGAAGTCAACGGCCAGACAGGTGGTGATCTCATCGTGACGGGCGTTCCTGGAATGGGCACCCAGGTCGAGGTCCTCAACACCTTCCTCGATGCCTTCACAAGACCATTCTACTTCAAGGGCGAGCAAAAGTCATGCGGATTTGTTATCCACGGCGGCCAAGGTACCGGCAAGACCTTCTTCCTGGAACGTGTGGCGGCGACAAGATGGGGCAGGGTTCATTGGATCAAGCCATCCGAAAAGATTGCCGCCATCAGAGAGACGTTCAAGCTGGCCCAGAGCCAACAGCCAAGCATGGTCCTCATCGATGACTTCGAGGCCTTGATCAACAAGGACCGGTCTAATAGAGACACTGTTATTGATACTATCGCCGAGGAGCTGGACCAGCTCTCCGCCATTGCATCATCAGGCACCGCCATGCCTCAGGTCGTGGTGATCGCAACCTGCACAGATTATCTTACAGACATCCCGGCCAAGCTTCAGAAGACGCGTCGCTTCAGTGGAAATGTCGCCCTCCCTATTCCCAGGACTTCGGAGCGTCTCGAGATCTTGAACTTCTTCAACCCCCCTGTCAGACCTGAGGAGAAGCAGAATCTACTGCTAGAGTTGGCCCAGCGTACTCACGCCTACAGCCCCCAGGACCTGGACAAGCTTGTTTCAAACGCCATACAAGGTGCTGCCCGCAGGCTTCGGAAATCGGGCGCTGATCCCTCAGTCGAGCAAGAACATTTCCTCGAACAGACGGATCTGGAGCAGGCGAGACAGGCAACTCGGCCTACCGCCATGCGCGACATCAACCTAAACCCTCCAACCATCCACTGGCAAGATGTCGGTGGCCAAGATGTCCTGAAGAAGGCGCTGAACCGTATGATCAGATACACCAAGGTGAGGTTTTCACGAAACCCCTGAAGCCACCATGACTAACTCTCCTTCAGCATCCCGAGCGCTCCCTCCGTCCTCCACCAAAAGGTCTCCTTCTATATGGCCCCCCAGGTTGTTCCAAGACCCTCTCGGCCCAGGCTGCCGCCACCGAGTCCGGTTTCAACTTCTTTGCCATCAAGGGTGCTGAGCTCCTGAACATGTACGTCGGCGAGACTGAGCGTGCAGTCCGCACTCTCTTTGAGCGAGCCCGCAACGCCTCCCCCTCCATCATCTTCTTCGATGAGATCGACTCCATCGGCGGTTCGCGTACTGGCGGCTCGGGGACTCGCAGCACGGGCGGTGTCAACATCCTCACCACCCTCCTCACCGAGATGGATGGCTTCGAGGCTCTCTCGGGCGTGCTTGTGCTCGCAGCCACCAACCGTCCCGAGGCTATGGACCCTGCTCTGATGCGTCCCGGCCGTTTTGATCAGGTACTCTACGTCGGACCACCCGATGCATCTGCTCGCGAGGCCATCTTCAACGTGCACCTCCGTGGTCTACCCCTAGCCCCTGACGTCGACATCCCGAACCTTTCAGCTCGTTCAGAAGGCTACTCTGGCGCCGAGATCAAGTCAATCTGTGATGGGACGTACATGCTCGTGCAGGAACGGTTTGACGATGACGAAACCAACAAGCTCGAGTTGAGCATGCCAGACTTGGTGACTGTGCTGGAGAGAACGCCGCGCAACATTACCAAGCAGATGATTGACGGATACGAGATGTGGTCGAAGCAGTTCAAGAAAGTCTAGAGTGAGGGTTATCATCTCACATTCATTGTTTCCTTTGTCAACTATACATGAAGATATGGTACCCTGTGTTAGATAACAACATGATGGTACAGAGTAGATGCTTACGTCGGTAGGGATGGCAGGGTCATAGACAAAAGTTTGTTTTTTCATCTACGAGTCTTTGTTTTCATTCCATCATCGCGAGAGGCCTCGTCGTTCAGACTCCGGCTCACCCTCTCGTTTTTCAGAGAGACCATCCCATCCATAGTCATATATGTTATGATACACAGCTAGCCAGCCACCTTTCCTCGCATCGGCCGCTCGTCAACTGGCAGACCGCCGCTCATCTAGAGCCACCTCCTCCCCCTTTCGCGATCCTGCCAATCTCATCACCCAAGAAATCCCGTTTCGTTTCCCTCCCATGCCGTGCCGTGCCGTGCCATGCCGTCGCTTCTCGACGACTCTATCACCCAGAAGAAGGCCGAGTCTCGGCCCAGACGGAGAGCCCCATTAGACCAGTCCAAGAGTCGCCAGTCTCCCAGGGCGCCTCGGCAAGGAGCCGCCGGGAGACGAGCAAATCATGTGAAACCAAGAGTATAGTGACGAGAAGCCACAAGGAGAATTCAAACACAACGCCAGTCTCCTCCGCATAGACCATTCATCCCTTAACCAGCCATCCTTGCCAAATGTAATTTGTGAGGGAACGAGTCCTCCAAGCCCACGCACGTCCCCCCCGTTCCCTGGTAAACCAAAACAGACCAAATACCCGTACGCCATCGCCGAAAGAAGGGCACAATCAATTTTTCACGAGTCTTCGTTGGATCCTGGGCCGCTGCCTGTCCGTAGAGCCGACGAGAGGCTGATGGCAATCTTCTTGGGGCCATTGCCGCTAGTAGGGCCGGCGTTGAAGCTCTTGCGTCTGCGGAGGACGCCATGAGATGCTCCTGAGCCGCTACCAACAGAGCCACTGCTGTTGCGTCGCTTGTTCTGTAGAAGCTTACCCAGCTCATCTTCGTCCTCGTCCTCTTCGCGTCGGCGTTTTTCTGACAGTCGTTCCAGCGGCGGCACAACTCCGAGACTCGAGTCGATTGGAGACCCCACGGCGTCCGACGCTACGTCGCTTTGGCTCTCTGATGATGCGTGGGGATCGACGTTTTCGTCCGTCTCTTCATCGGATGCGTAATCCACGAGAGGCTTCGATGTCGCAGAGCCGTTGGTCGAAGGTGCCTTCTCTGGGTCCTTGTTCTGTGAGTCCTCCTCTTCCTCAGGGTCCGATCCTGCCCAGTACTCTTCTTGCTCCTGCTCGACATGGATTTGCTCCATCAATCTCGCTGGCTGTGGTCTCCTACCCATCTCATCCTCGCCCTCTAGGAAGTAATCCATGTTTGATGTATAACCCTGAGTTTGATCATATCGAAGAATGATGTCTCGGAACGTGGGCATGGAGCTCAGACCTAGCAGTCGCTCCCGGTAGTTCACTACGAGGTGTTTGATCAGATCTTTAACGTTCTCCTTCTTGATGAACTCGAAAAACTCCAGCGACGCGGAACCCAGGAGGTTGTCCCTGGGTATGGTTTCGATAAGCACATCGAGGATTGGTCCCAGCACTTGCTTTTCCGTCAGCTGCTTGATGTAGAACTCGTCCTGAAGTCCAATCAAAGAGCGGAAGAATCGGATAGCAACTATTGCAGATTAGCATGGATAGATTGACAAACGGACAACTGGTATAGCGTACCCAGTCGCAAATACTTCTCGGGACATTTGAGAAGTTGAGCAACTCGCTGAGCGATATTGTTCGACATGACGAAAAACTTGCAGCGTAGATTATGCTGTCGGATAAAGAAACACAGAATCTCTATCAGATACGTAAACATGGACGCTTGTTGTACGGGGAAGCTCATGTCTGTCCGCTTCTCCAGGTCGAGCAATGGCTTGAACAGCCTCGGCGCAGATCGTTCGTAGAATCTGTGCAGGAAGATGTCTTGCTGGGGATCCAGGCTCCCTTGAGGACGCGGTCTCCCACCAAATTCACCATTCGTCTTTGCAAAGCTCTCGGCGTTTGGCATTTGCGCAGGTCCAGGGTCCAGGAGCACTTTGAGAGCTTCTGATATTTGCGACTTGACACCTAGGTCAACTTCCACCAAGAGGAGATCGATCAGCGAGTCCGTCAGGGGCGGCTGGTTCTCGTGCATCTGGCGGTAGAGCGTCTGGCGGATCATCTGGGGGTCGTGGTCGATGATGGAGATGAGAATATCCGTAGCACCGACCCTCACTCCAACATCGTGGTGTCGCAACCCAAAGTGGATGACCTGCAAAAGGCCGTGGGCGATAAAGTTGTTGTACAAGGTCTGGCGGGCCGGTGGCTGGATGTTCTTTGCTATAGCACAACACTGCTGAATAAACAGGACCGCCTCCTTCTTCCTCTTCTGATCGTTGTTGGTAGAGCTAAAGATACCAAACAGTTCGTTAAGGAACGCTGCATTCGCTTGGAGATGTTGGACAATGTCGACCTGGTTAAAAAAGATGAGGGAATTGAGGACCGAGAAAGTAGGGTCGTCGAGTATGCGCGCGAGGACAACATCTTTGAGGTACTGTAGCCGATATGTCTGATGGATCTTCCGACGGGTCTGCTCATCCTCGATCCGCACCACTTCCTTGTAGCGACCTTGATTGCCGAGCCAGTGACGATGATTAGCTTTGTGGCTGGGGAAGTCTGGGTCATACTCGAGGGCGCCAACGACACCCAACACGCATTCGTCTGATACAGCATGCTCGATAATCGAAGTGTCGTTGAGGAGGATGACTGTCTTCATGATGTTGCAGAGCCGATGCAGGTCCTGGAGGCTCTCAAGATCTTCAGCCATCTCAACCATGGGGATGAGTTTGCCAATGTAATCCTCAGCCATGATGGCTTTTGCAAGCGCATCGCGACCGTTAGCTGTCGTACTCATCATCCGCATGGTTGACTCAATCTCGCCGAGATTCCCGAGTTCGGCGCTGGGCAGGTTGATCGTGGGCGGAACGTCGATAGCGAGGTCGTCGGAGAGGCCATCGTCTAGACATTTGGCATCAGCAAAGTAATCCTCCTCGGATGAGGAGCAGGTCTGCATACCGGCGCCAGCAAGGTTGTGAAAGGTTTGCTGGACGCTGCTCACGAATCGCCTGAGAGAGTCAGTGCTCGGCCCTGATGAATGAGACACGGGACAAACCAGATCATGGAGCATCCTTCGGCTTCTTGAAAGCTAAGAGCCATATCCACGCCATTACTCGGCTCCTGCCATACGATGAGGGTATCTGCGAATCAAGTCAGACATATGACGTCTCCAGCGCAAATCGAGCATCAAGACGTGCCTTGCTGCTTCTGAAAGCCATCTTCTTTCTGGATCTTGGTCTCTAGTAGGAGGCGGTCGGGCTGGTCTTCGGATTCAACGATGACGCGCGGATCCTTGCGACCATCTTCGAGCTAGAGATCGCCTCAGTTAGCAACGCATCTCTTGCGCAAGGAGAGAAAAAAAGGCCAGGGCAGATGAAAGGACAGCGACATACAGTCTCGAAACTCGCGCTGCAGAAGCCGGTACCTCGGTCGAACCAGTCATTGTTACGGAGCTCGTAGACCTTGACGCGCTTCTTATCGGTGGGCTGATGAGGCACGGGCTGTGCCATCATCAAAGAATCGGGCTCCCCCTCGACAGTGAGGTTCGTGTACGCAGCCAGATCCGGGGCAAGTTCGAGATGCTGTTGCAGGGACAGCTCCGAGGGTTCGTTGTGGCTCAGGATCGTAAGCGCCGCCACGGTTTCTCACGGTGCGCGCAGACACGGCGCGACAGTCGGCTTTGTCAGGAAGCGAAACGCCCTGAATGATGATTGCGTCGTTGCGCTGCGGCGCGGTAATCAATTCTGTTCAACGAAGAGCGAGGGGCAGCCGTCAATGCGCCATGCAAGAGGGACGTTTTGAGAGCGAGCAGGCGACGGCCGGTGGATCGGAGGGTGGAGGTTGGATTGGATGACTGGACTGGCGACACGCCACGGAGACGAGCGGCGGGAAGGAGAGAGCGACGCCGGCGACAAAATGAAAGCGCGACGAACGGGCGACGACGACGGCGACAGCAGGTATCAAATTGCCGGTAGCGGCAGGGCGGAGGCCGAAGCGGAGATGCGGGTTGGGTTTGGCGATCGGGCTCCGATAAAAGTGAGGACTTTTGAGGCTGTCGAGGATTGCGGATGAGGTGGGCAATGCGCGTGACCAGGCTGCCAGATGGTGTTGGGTTTGGGCCTTGGGGCCCTTTTTGGAGGGGAGGGGGGCGCGAAAAGCTCTTTGCAGCCACTGAAGCCACATTGTGTGAGGCTGGTGCCTGATTTTCATCCAATGACAGCCTCTAATGAGTGGGGGCTGGTTACGTGATTGTGGCTAGTGGTTCGCCACACCCCTAGAAGACGTGGCAGAGCGAGGCTTGACCCCTTGATTGATAGCCACTCAATCTGCTCCAAAAAGAAAAGAATGGCCCCATCCCGTCCAATGCTCGTGTTTCTGCTCCATTCTTCTCCAGTTTCTCCAATGCCTGTTGTGACCCCTGCCCTGTTATTTTGGTGATGCAGTCTACGCCATCATGCGGCAGATTGAGTTGACTGAAGGGGATTCGGACGGGCAGGGCCGAAACCATGATTGTGGTTTGCAGGCTCTGTTGAACACAAATGATTGGCTCTTGTGACAAAAGAAAAGGGTATTGCAGCAAGTTTGGCGGACATGCAGCTGTCCGCTGGTCCATCTATTGTCATGGACGAATCGCCACTTACACTTTGCTTGACGATCCCTAAGGATGTCACGCGATTCCTGCATTTCCCATCAGCAGGGTATTCGTGTCAGCTTGAGCAACGCGTCGTCGAATATGCAGGTCAGTCTTATAATCAGGGTCTCTCACGACCCCTGTGATGATGCTAGCTTCAGCAATTGAGTTGGGTCATGACGCTACCCTGCAGGAACGTGTCGGCGATTTTGTGAGTCAAATCTTGTGAATGGCCTGGAGAAGGTTTACCTTGCACGTGCTAGATTTAGCCGCATTCTTGATGATCACATCTTTTTCTCTCTATCTTAACGTTGCTAATCTAATAGCTTAACGAAGCTGTGTGCAGTGGGCTCTGTTAAACGATATACCCCTGAACACCTGTGGAACCCAAGTGACTAGGACAATGAAGAATTACCACATCGGCATAGAAGTTTCACTTTTGAGGTGAATTAATAGCCACAAGCGAGTATTGCTCCCTGCTGTGAATTCGACGAATGTTGACTGGTGCTGGTCATCCGCACATATCATCACCACCATGAGCTCTCCAGAGTTAGCCGCGGCATGGCGGTGTTGAAAAACCACTGCCTGACAGTCTGGCTGTGCCGAGACATGTGGCCGGTGAGAGATACGCCAGGACAAGTGATTGGTGAGAAATATCTCCTAGACAGAGAGGTAGTAGCCAACATCACCATTGGTCTCTCGGTAGTCAACATGTCCCCGAACATTGGCGGCCTCCGTCTCCATCCAGTCTGTCAGCTATGATCATGTAGCCTCAATAGCAACTAGGTACTCCACGAGACAAGCAGAGCAGCCCAGACACAGCCACGCCACTTCCAACGTGCTTGACCGCTCTGTTACCTTGTGAGGGCGGGGATATTTAGGCACAATAGACGACAGCCAAGACGCGATCGATGTCTACGAGTGAGCCATCCCGCGAAAAGTGTACTGTCTAACGTCCCGGGAGGAAGCCAAGGCTACTTGAATGAGTCTCAAGAAATACAGAGGCCATGACTCGGCTAGTCCGACGGACCTCGCGACGAATCAAGAGCTGAATAGATCAGCTGGAGTGTTGCCGTGTGTGGCTCCTCACGTGGCACAGCAACCGGCTCTCTTGACGAGCCATCGGGCAATTACAAATGCCACAGACGGCTCCAGCTCTTCACCGCTGTTGCTGCTGTTGCTGCTGAATAGGGAATGGAGCTGTCTGTGAGAGTTTGGTGCCCCAAGTTCTAGGCCAAGACCAGGCCTTTGACAACCCTGGCAGAAGGGGCAGCTCGCTAACTCTTCCGGGAAGATCAGGGAGGATTCTAAAAATTCTAGCGCCGATGAGATGCCTGATTAAGCGTGGCGGGAGGTGGGGGCATCTCGTGTCCTTTATGCTTCAGGGCCGGAACGAGACAATGCTCAGAATCCCGATGCTTCCGGTCATGAAGTATCTGAAAGGTCCATGGAAGTGACCCCATTTTGCGTTTTCCCTCTATTTTCCCCTTCATTTCTTTCTTCTTCAAAGTCATAACCGTGAAAACCATCCAGGGCTGCCCTTGATGTCACGTCGTCTTGTGGCTTGACATGGGTGACACGCTTGGCGTAGATCGACCAGGGGGGCCTGGACTGTCAAACCTGTCACAGCGCGGAAAGTTCCTGTCCTGCCGACAACATCCCACCGCCCGCCATATTCCAAGCAGCAGAGACAGGGTTGAGATCTACAGTGCACGAACCATCCTGACGGCATTGAAACAGAAAAAGGTGTTTGCCATGCAAGGCACAGGGCTTGCAACAGTTGGAGCTGCCCTATGACAGGGCCGAAGTCGATCGGTGCGGGCGTCCGGAATGGATTGGCGCCACTGCATCGAGCCCTGTGAGCCTCGAGGCATCTGGATGGTTGATCCTGTGAGCCTCATGGTGAGGTCAGCACTGGAATAGGGAAACCGTTGAGGAAAGGATGTGTCGTATTCCCGCGTCAGTTGACGTAGATGCGGCGTCTTGCTGGGAGTCAAGCCTCTCCCTGACGTGTAAGTGGCCTTACAAGGGGGATGCTCCATATCATTGAAGACATGGTGAAACGACGGCAGAGAATTCTACCTCCACAATCACTCATGACACAAAGCAACTCGTGTCTTGGCTATGCGAGTAGTCACAACGGCTGAGCATGACTGAATAGCGAGCAGGCTGCAAGTCATCTTCTCCACAGGGACTATTCGACTTGAACAAGACAAGACCGGCAAGAGGAGACAATACGACGACGTAGGCGACAATAGCAGAGGCCATCGCTAAGAAAGAGACGGGCCAAGAGTCTGCGGCCTTATTCAAAGCCCATGACCTTTATTATTTTGGCTTTTGTGGCGCTGCTTGCTGCCAGGGGGACGGCGATCGTGGATCGGTCGCGGCCCAAGCCACCACCACCACGAGTGACAATGACTACCAGACTCCCGGGACGCGAGGAGCTCGCCATGATGGAGCCCTCGTGAGAGGTGAGCATGGGCGAGACCTGGGTCCTGGGACCCGTTTCCGACAAGTCGTCAGTTCTGTAGTTCAGAATACAGTGGATACTTCGAGATCCAGGCCAGGCCATGCTGCTACCCACGTGGTAGAGTCCCATCGCGGAAGATTCCATGGCCAGCACGCGGACGGCCGGGACTATCGATGTTTCTCCTCTAGCCGAGTTGTCTGTTTCAATCGAGATCATGTTTTAGTACTGGATCTTTCTCCTCCAACCGAGTTCTCTGTTTCAATCGAGATCATGTTTTAGTACCGAATCTTTCAGCTTCTGGATTCTCTCAGTGTGGATCCGTATTGTCCGATTCATGTCCTGCGTCAAACATGCGACATTGTGGCTCAACGCTCAACGTAGATGCGTTCCCCATTGCTTCTCCTGCAGGCTTCTACTCTCTCGCGGTTGTTTCATCATGAACCCCTAGTTTCCTATTCTGCTCATCGCTGACGGCATCAGGAACAAAAAACAGTCCTCGTGGCGTACGACTTTAACCGCCTCTGAAGGTTGGGCTCTTGGCCATCGATGCAGTCTAGAACACAGGCCAGGATCGGCCACTCCACGCCGTTGCGGGCCACCAACTTTCCAGCTTTCTGGGCATGCTCGCTTGACGCTGAGGGCTGTTCAACTTTGACGCCCGCTTCCAACGCATCCGGGTTCTCTAGCGCCGTCAGGGCGCCCGAGGCGGTATCGCTCCTTGTTGGACAAAAGCTTTATATCCATCCGTCTTCTCCCTCAAGATGACGACTCTCTTCTCCAGAACCAGCAACACACAATACTACAACACAACCAACACCCAACCCTCTCTACAACTAAGACAACTATTACCACAACTTCAACTTTCAACCCAACAACCATCACCATGTCCATTCTCAGTCACCTCAAGCGCGCCCGTGACCACAAGGAGGCCGTCAAGGCCAAGGTCGAGCAGCCCAAGAACACCAAGCCCACTCAGGCCTACCGTCACATCCCCACGCATGCCGCCTGCGACTCGGTGAGCAGCTGCCCCATGGGCTCGCGCCGCTCCAAGGTGCGCGCTGAGAACCGCAAGCGCGCCGCAAAGGCTGTGGCAGAGACCGTCGCCGAGAGCCACCACATCCAGATGAACTTTCCCGGCTCCACAACCTCCTCTCCCTTTGCCAGCAGTAGCAGTAGCGGCTCTTCCACTGCCACATACCAGGCTAGCGAGGCTGACTACTACGACGGCGATATCAGCCCCATGAGCCGCTCACCTGCCCAGAGCTTTGGCTTCCCTACTCCCCCTATACGCAACTTCTCCCAGCCCGGCGAGGCGGCTTACCCTCATCATCCATCTCTCAAGGGCAAGGAGGTCGTCCGGGGTCCGACATACGGCATGGCCTACTCGGTGTCTCCCAGCAAGGACTCGCTCCCCGAGTACTTCCAGACGGCACTCATGATCTGATTGCATTCTCTACAGGAGGCTTGTTACCCCTGGAGGGTTGAGCAGCCTCATGAAGCACTCAAGCAAGAGCACGCCAGCCTCCAAAGGCACACGGCGTCCGGCTTCGGTCAACGATCGAGCCGCGCTCTCGCAACCGCTGGCATCGAGCAGGACTCAGAGCCGGACAAACTATAAAAAAAAAGACGCTTCTGAAGCTTCTGGGCTGGAATTCGAAGCGTCGCTTAAATAGACGCTACATAAGACGGACCCTCGGGAATCTTGAGCGACTCGGGCCTAGAGCCACGTGGAATGGCCTCATTCTTGCCTGTCATGTAATAATTAGACTTTTTCTTGTTCTTCTAGAACTAGATGATTGTGGGTTGTATTAGCAAGCGTCTTAAATAGCTCTGCCTGGCGTGGAATTAAATCAACAATAATTCTCTCACATGGATGCATTCAGATCATGGTGACCGACTTGCAGTGCGCGCTTTAATTCGGGTATCGGTGGTAGTTTAGTGGATTCCGGGTGTTGGCCATGTCCGATATTTCCAATTGCTCAACCTTGAAGCAATAATGGAACCGTGATGATGATTGTGTGGTGTTGATTGCATAAAGAAGTCATGGTGGATTAAATGTTGGAATTTAATGCGCGTCCCTGGGCTGCAGGCTAAGACTCCTAAAATAACTACCCTCTAAATGGCTCTGACTGGCTCAGCGCATCCCCGTCCCTGGCCATCTACGTAATCGACAGGGACCTTCCATCTCGAGATCCAGCTTCGTGGCCTCAGAAGCAACTTGGGTTCGCGCAACCTCGTATCGTATAGCGGGCTTCTTCTTTACACTTTTTTCATCATTTTCCCAGCTGGCGTATCGCATTTCTCTCCTTACCTTTCTCTTTGACTTTTGACCCCTCATCTCTGTACTTCTAATGCGCCTGCCTTGAATTTACGACCTTCATTTCCCCCCTCCGCATTCTGCTTCCGCAGAGTTGCTTACTCCTTCTCTCCAACAATGGCCGTCGCAACACCTCTCGAGCTGCCCTCCACGTTTCTACGGCCTCTCTGGGCCTGGATTGAAGCTACGCCAGTTTATGTTCTCGTCGTCCTCTTGATTGCGCTCATTGCGCTCGCTCTTCTTGCTGTATGCTACTGCCCCGCGCCCCGCTGGGATCTGCTAAGCTGACCTCTTGAAGCTCTTCGCCCTTCTTCACCTCGTCGCGCCAAAGCCTCGCCCAGTCGTCGCGTCAGAAAAGAGATACATCACCAGTCATCCCGAGACCGGCCGTACACACCCTCTACCTCTACCCTGCTGGTACGATCGCTGGCTCGCCGAGCGCCAGGCCAGCGAGCAGCACATCCAGCCCGCCGAGGCCTTCCCAACCCCGGATGCCGGCAGCATCGAACCCGCCGATGTGCGCCTCAGTGTCGTATTCCCGGCATATAATGAAGAGGCCCGCGTCACGCCGACTCTCGAAGAAGCCGTCGCCTATCTCGACAAGCACTTTGGCCGTACTACGCATGCCAAGACCGGCGCCGCCAGCCCAACGACCAAGCGACATGTGCGCAACGCCCCCAAGGAGGATCTCGGAGGCTACGAGATCTTGGTAGTCGATGATGGTAGCAGCGACAAGACGGTGGACGTCGTGCTTCAGTTCGCCAAGGACAATGACCTCCACGGCATCCTGAGAGTCATCTCGCTGGAGAAGAACAGAGGAAAAGGCGGAGCCACCACACACGGATTCCGACATGTCAGGGGTGAATACGTGCTATTTGCCGATGCAGATGGTGCATCACGCTTCAGCGACGTCGGAAAGCTCATCGAAGGATGCGAAGAGGTTGTTGATGGATCCCACCGTGGTGTAGCTATCGGTAGTCGAGCCCACCTTGTCGGTAGTGAGGCTGTTGTCAAGGTAAATGCGACTTTCATACCCTCAAGAGTACATCTAACATTCTCCAGCGCTCGGCTCTGCGAAACTTCCTCATGCGATCCTTCCATCTCGTCCTCATGATCCTCACGCCCCCCGCGACATCGCGCATCCGCGACACCCAGTGTGGCTTCAAGCTCTTCTCGCGCGCCTCCCTCCCTCACATCATCCCCTACATGCACACCGAAGGCTGGATCTTCGACATTGAGATGCTCATGCTCGCCGAGTCGGCCCCCGCCACCCCGGTCCTTGGCAGCGACGGAAGTGTTATCGGCACCAGCCCGGGCATCAAGGTTGCCGAGGTGCCCATTGAGTGGCACGAGGTTGGCGGAAGCAAGCTCAACGTCATCCAGGACAGCATCAAGATGGCCATCGGCCTTGCGGTGCTGAGGGCGAGCTGGATGATGGGTGTGTACCGGAGGAGGCTGACATGATGGGGACATTGGCAAGTAGACGGACGTAATGATGAATGTATGCAAAATGGTCACATGAACCACAAGTATATAGAAATAAAAGGCCTTGTTTAGAACAAGTATCCCTCACGAGTGAGGACAGCATCACCAACGACGTATGAGTGAAACAGTCAAGACTACTGCATTAAGATTACTTATAAATCTAGCCCCAGCCTCTCAGACATGAGCCACAGCCAAATCTGAGAAGTGTATATCTAACAGAAAGCCACATCCACGCTCAGCAAAACATCTCAGATGCTCAAATGTCTCATAACCGTGCAAGGCGGGAATCATATGTACAGAGGCCCTGGCCCTAGGTAGATAGGATAGGTAGGTATCTAGGGGAAACCCAAATCAACTCAACTTGGCAAACAAACCCAGCAATGCTCCTCAAACGCCGCAACTCGCACCATATGCTGTTTTACGTCTTCTCTTTTTCTTTTCTTTCACGCAGCAGCTTTCTTTCAAACATGCCTGAATCTATAGCCGAGCTCACTGAAAGGTTTCCCGGTACATGATGGGGAGAAAGACGATGCAGGCCCTCCACAGGATGAGGACGGCGTCGATGATGGCGAGGGGAGCCTTGAGGATCCCAAACACGCCGCAGCCGACGACGGAGCAGGCGTTGAGCCAGATGGCGAGGAAGGCGACGGAGAAGAAGTGGTAGGCGAGGACAAGCGGGCGCTGAAGGATGCCGCCGAGGAGGGCCACGGGGCCGTCAGTTGTGCCGCGCTTGAAGTAGCTGAAGCAGCCGTATTGGAGGGCGCGCAGCTGGCGGTCGTTGGCGGCGAAGAGGGCGTAGAGGGCCTGGGCGAGGACGTTGATGATGCCCGTCAGGGGCTTACGCCTCCAGTAGAGCTCATCCAGAGCCTTGTTGATGGCCTTGGGGTCGTCCAGGTTAGGCACGCGGTCAGGGTGCAGCAGCTCTGCCAGGATAACAACGTCGTTGAAGGCGACGCTCATGCCACCGCCGGTGAGAGGATGGCGCATGTTCATGGCATCGCCGAGGAGGATCGCTCCGTTGGAGCGCTGTTTCGTAGGAGGGAGCCAGCTGTTGGGCATGCTGCGGGGGATCTTGCCATCCTCGAGGGCCTTCTCGAAAGAGGGTCGGAGCGAGGGAGGCAGAGCAGGGAGGACAAAGTTTTGGATGTAGCCGCGCACGCCGCCGTTCTCAGGCGAGGCCTCGGGGATTCCTTGGGGCACGTCGATGAGGGCGCGAGTCTCATGAGTGCCGATCTGGTAGAGGAGGATGGGGAAGGCATTTCCGATAATGACATGGCCGTGTCCGGGCTCGGGGAGTTCGCAGTCGATAAGCTCGAGGGCGTAAAACTTGGAGCAAACCTTGGGCTTCGACTTGAGAATCTCCTTGCGCCACTTGGAGTCGTAGCCATCCGCGATGATGGTCAACTGGCCAAAGTAGTAGTCTGGTTCCTTGACGCCCGTCTCTTTGTTTGTGGTGCGGCTCTCGACGCCGAGGACCTGGTCGGACTGCTCGCCGCGCAGGGTCTTGACGACTTCGGTCTCGACAACAGTGATGTTTTCGTGGTTTATACACGAGTTGCGCAGGTTGGTGATGAAGCGACCATGGTGAAAACAGCACCCGGCGGGCTTCTTGCCGCTCTCGATCTGGTTATGTCCGCCCCAAGGATGTGTGACATTGCTGTTCCCGTCGAGGTTGGGATAGGGGATGACGACCTTTTCGCCGTGGTAAATGACCGTGTAGCCGTAGCAGGGCATGGCGTCGATACCCTCGACGCAGTGCTTGAGGCCAAGCTGCTCGAGAGAGGCGGCACCGCCGGGCTGGAGCAGTTCGCCGACGATGCGATCGGGCTCCTTGAGCCAGCGCTCGAGGAGGAGGACGGAGCGGCCCTGGTTCGCGAGAGCGAAGGCGACGGTGCAGCCAAAGACGCCGGCGCCGACGACGACGACATCGGCTTCATGATATTGCTCGCGACGGCGAGTCTGCGACTCGGCGGTTGTAAGTATCGCAGCCATGATTTCGAAGTGGGAGGCGAGACGTTCGAGTCCTTTGTCAAGGAGGCGTTCGATTGGCAGTGGGGGGAGGGTCCTTTTTATCAATCGCGAATCGGGGGGGGAGAGGCGAGAAATTGGATGGTTTTTCGGATCGCCCCGAAATTAAGACAAGGTCGTAAGAGGATTACAAGCGAGAGAGAGGTAAAAGAGGAGTCGACGAGGAAGAGAAATGAGGAGAAAATAAAGAGGAAGAAGCCAAGGTTCAAGAGTCAGGTCTTTTTTTGAGATTGGCCCCAAGAGGTTATCTCCGAAGTAATGTGATTGAAGTAAAGGCAGGTTGATATCGGGGGTCGGGCACTACCGTTCCGGATCAATGACGCTCTGAAGGAAGCAACCAAGCGCGGGTGCACAATCACATCAATTGATGCAGGAATATGGGCAATTGAGCCGTTTTAAACGTGCAAGAAGATCAATGACAACGAGCCTCTCTCCCCCCTCTCTTTTCTACCCGCAATTGGCCGGACATGCGCCGTTTATAGGGATCCTCCTCCCTCTCTGTGAGAAGCCCATTCTCCGTGGGATTGATGGCGGGCCTCTCTGGCCTGTGATGATTTCTCCCACCTCCAGGATGTCGGTCCAATTAGCCTATGAGGCGTCACTGATTCGCAGATTCTGCCCCATGACCTTCAGGGATCGGGGGGTTTTCTCAGGCCAGGGGACCACCTCAGAAAAGAAGAAAACGAAAACCCTGAAAGACTGATTTGATCATGCTCCATCCACATCCTCCAGGGACCTTTTCGCGCTGTAAGAGCCCTGTAACATGGTCACCCCGCGACGCTGTGCTTCCCCCAACAGGTCCTTGACAAATCGCGCCACTGCCCTGACCGCCTAGACTATAACCAATCAGTGTCCCCGAACGCCGTTGGAGATGGTTCGATGGCCCGAGAGGACACCGCCAGGTTCCGGCTGGGAAGCATGTGAAAGGGTCCCCCCCATATTCAACTTGGTGATGCACCAACTTGACCAGCCCAGAAATCGTACGTGGTTCAACGGCACAGGGCAAATTTGCTTCTGCCGTGTCCCGGTATCATTTCGTCGTCTGTCTATCGGGACCTCAGTCCAGTAAACAGGCGCCAGTTTTTTGGGTTTTCTGAGAGCTTGTGAATTGGTCGCTCTGCTGTCCAATTGATGCTGGGCTGATGACCTCTCGCGTACTCGTTCATGATGGCTACACGAATACGCGCTGGCGGCATTGAGTCCTCGGCATTTTAAGGGTCCTCCTTTTGGTTTCAAACGCCGTTTGTTGGGGTCGATCGCTTACGAAGGAAGGATTCACATGTGAAATCCCACTTTGCTTGACATTTCCTAGTCCAGAAATTGGGAGCACAAGACCGATTTAGCCTCATCTTTGGTCTCATACCTAGGTACCTACTCATCCATCATATTCACGTTCACACGACACCAGTAACTCTTTTACTTCTTTTCATTTCATTTCGCTTTTATACAAATGGTAGTATGTAGCAGTTACTTGTAATAAAGTAGTCTCAGACCATGAGAAAAATCTGGGTGTTCATCAATGTACCCAGGAAAACGCCCTCCGGTGGCATGCGCCATGATAGCATGAGCTCTATATGTCTTCTCAAAACCATACCCCAGCCAGGCCATTCCTCTCCAAGTACGCCTGTTCCTGCTCGCTCATCTCGGGGGATGGTGTCCTCTCTCTTCTTGGCCTCGATCGCTGTTCCCTTCGAGCGTCTTCGGCTCCGTTGCCCCAAGCCAGTACATCGTCTTCCTGCCTTGTCTCATCAGGCCGTATTGTTGTCTCTTGTGAAGTCGTTTCATCTTGGACTATGCTCCTCTTGATCTTGGACGTTTGACGCTCCACTTGAGCATCTGGGAAGAACCCCCCGTCAAACGCTGGTGGCTGCTCCGCCATCCCAAATACGCTCACAATCTCCTTCTTTAATGTCTCCCTCTCTCGTCGATTTGTTGCCCGTAATGACTTGATATGTTGCAGCGCATCGTCGAGGCAAACCAAAGCTTCCTCGCGCTCTATGTCGGCAGCGCCATCCCTCGCCGCCCTCCCGACTATCGTCTTGATTGCCAGCTTGATTGACTCCTTGCATTCCTTGCTGCCCTGCCACCAGTCTGACTTTGACGTGAAGGAAGTCACCAGCGATTGGAGGTCTTCGTACCGCCTCTGACCTGTATAGGCATAGACGAGGCTGGAAAAGTTGAACTTGTTGTATGCCAATTCGCCCATGCCATTCGTCTCTGCTGCGATCTCACACACCTTGATTGCAGCATCTTGCCTGCCCTTTTGCATCAAAACCCGTACCGCCTTGTTGTACACACTGTCATGAACGTGTTGCCCCTGGTTCAGAGTCTCTTGAAGCAAGTTGCCCACATCATCACCGCACTCAAGCCGTGAGATCAGCATTGGTACCAAAGCTCCGTTGATGTCATGCTTCTCCTCATGCGCCTTGCTGACCAGCTCAGATGCTGTGCGAGAATGTGGGCCTTCCAGGTGGATGTTGGCAACTACAGCCAGTCGAAGGCAGCGCGCTGAAACCCCCAGGCCCTTGTCGACAGCTTCTTGATACGCGTTGTACACACGGCCCCATTCTTCCTGCAGTGCCAGCGTGTTCATATATTTAAACACGGTCCGTTCGAAGGCTGGGATCGAGTCACCTCGACAGTCGGGTAATGTTGATACAATGGCATAACCATCTCCCTGTTCACCTGGCAAGGGCATGTGCAAGTCGTGCAGGGCGCCGTTAGCCTTGTACCTGGCTAGAAGGGGGTCGTGTAGCCCGGGCATGGAGGTTTGTAGGTCCTTCAACATCTGTAGCAAATCCGCCCGGGTCAGATTCCAGTATTTGCAGCTTTTGTCGGCAACCTCGTTGAAGAAGATTTGATCCATCTCTAGCCCACCATCCTGGCAGAATCGAAGCCAGGCGACCAAGGCCTTGAGGTCGCGATTCCGTCCGTGCCTGTCAAGTACTGCAAAGGCAAGGGTCTTGCTCAAAACCATCCGATGAAGTGAGATAAGATCCCGCACAAAGATGTCAATCTCTGCTGATGAGTGGTCCTGGCAATAGATTCTGGTTAACCAGGAGAGGACGTTCTGAAACGCAGGCGAGGGCTTGTCTTTCTTGAAAAACGTATCCAGTCGGGTCCAGACTGTGTTCCATAGACCCAGTTCAGCATCTCGTACAACGAATCGACCTCGAAGCTTGACGTCGGCCTCGGCCTGCTTGGGTTTCAGCTCTTGGAGGTATGCCAGTTCTTCGGCCGCTGTCGCATCGTCTCCGGCATCAAGGGCAATAAGAGTGAGTCTCCGTCTGATGGCGTACTGCCTGGTGGTAGAAAAAGCAGACATACCACACTCTTGTAGTGTATCGTATATCTCCTTGACTCGGCCAAAGTCCTGGGTTGTCTTCCAGTAATGAGAGAGAAAGCCGGTGATCCACTCGCTCCGATATTTGTATGAAGTTCCCTCTAATCTTTGATCTTGGAGTCGAGAAAACTCCTTGACGAGGTGCCGGACACCTTCCTTGTCACCAGTCTGTAGATGATCCATGAACGGGACAGCAAGGAGGTAAAGATCCTTGCAAACGGGATTAATCGTATCCAGGATGAGGGGCACATTGCTGTACTCCTGAGAACTTGCTGTGGACTGGAGAAGGCGAATGCCCTTGGAGAAGACGGCATGGGATTCCTCAACCCCTGATGTTATCAACTCTTGAAACATTCCAACACACTTCCTCTGTTGCTCAGCAATCTCACTGTGAGCCAAGGCCGGGGACTCCAATTCGGTGAGGAGAGCATCCAAATCCCTGAACGGAGCATCTGAGGTTTGACTAGTAAACTTCTGTGTGATTCCTTCAGCGTTCACGTCTTGACTCAGTAATGACGGTTTTACACTGGTTGCCTCGGATGATACATGTTGATGAACGGCATCCAGATTGTTCGGTTCCTGGGTTTGATGGGCGTTTGGTGTCCTTGGATTCCACCCCAAATATGGCATATTAGTGTTTGAAAACTCGTCGACAGAAATCCTCAGGAGGGGGGGAATCCGGGTAAAGGAGCTGCTATCCGAGATCCTGGAGGATTCTTTTCGAGACACATCCCACTCGTCCCATCTGAGTTGACGCGCCTGGGCTGTGGTGGGAGAATTGCCATCCTGACCAAGTGTCGTCTTGAACCCATCAATTGACTCGACCTCCCTTGATTCCGACACCTCATTCTTCAAACTGTCAATTCGGCGCCTTCGACGACGAACTGAATTTTTGGGTGCTGGCACAGGATTGAAATCATGGGCGATCTCAACTGGAAAGGCTTCCCGTCGGCCGTAGCTCTCAGCCAATGCAGCCGAGTTGTGATGTACCCGGGCTGTATGAAGCTTCTTGGCGTTGTCGATGGCGGCTCGGGCAATATTCAGGCGTCGACGTCGTTCTTCGGCGAGGATAATGACGGAGCAGGACGTCGTCAAGAGCACGCCGCGGAGAGCGTTGATGGCAGCCCTGGAGGGGGCGGGGTTGGGAGACGCCATATTAGGCGGTCGTCATCTTGAGTCGGACCAGTACTGCCTAACTCCGGCTTCACGGGTCCGTATGCGCGTTCGTTGGAGGGCAATTCGTGTCGTCGGATGTCGCTCAAGATTATTCTCGTGGTGTGATCGGCTCCGGGCGAGATTGAAGCACTGGGCAGATCGTAACCAATCGAATGACCCCGGGGGCACGGAAGCTATGTTACCCCGTTGAGCAAGCCTTGGTCGATCACGTGATATGTATCATGCATTAGCTAACCAGGTTTACAACGATATCTGCAAGCTGCTTGCCTTAACGCCGTTAACACCGGTTTTCAGTCCATGAGCTTCATCAAAACATCCAGATGTGGAGTGGACAACCAAGGATGGTGGCCTTGCAATGAGACATGCGGAAGATCCCCGCTGTTGGTCGATGCGATGCAGGCAGTCTTTTCCCTTGACCTCATCCACTATGAGGGGTGGATGTTTGACACACCTAACCTTAGCAGACAAAGTCTCATCAGTACAGAGTGTTGGATTTCCAGGTTGTTTGCTGTATCAAACTAATATCATAGCATAAGATCATGATCTAAAATGTATTAGAGCTCCAATTAGAGTCTCCAATGAATTTATTTAATTCTTATGATAGCATATAGGTTGGAAAACAATGTGCAGCCAAGTTGATGTGTCTCCTCCAAGTCAAAGCGTGATGGCTCGGGGAGATATTCAGCCCGCGATCCGAACCAGGTCATGGCTGGGGCGAATCTACCTTCCCATCGTGTCACCATTGGCCACAGATGGTATCAAGCCAAACTTCGGGACAACCTGGAGCAATCTGGTGTTGGTCCAACCCACGTTGGCACCGGAGTTTAGAGTAATTACGGACAGGACTTGGACAAATCATGGATACCTTGAGAAACTTAAATACTGCGAGATGTTTGCAAAGAGTGTCTCAATATCATGAACCAAACAATTCGTCCTCTACGTCTCATCAATCGATCGACCCTTGCCTCCAAAAAAGGCCAGTGCTACCCGTATAAGTACGGCACCTGCCCTCACTGATTCACCGACAACATTTCAACTGAATTCAAACCGAAAACCTCTAGCTCGGCTTTTCCCCTCTACAAGCCAACCTTCTTTAACATCAATCACCATGGCTCTTCCTATGGCACCACCCCCCAAGAGCCCCTTGGGTCACTATCGACTGTTGTCGCCATCGGCAGCGGTGCGAGTCTCCCCCCTCTGCCTGGGCACCATGAACTTTGGCAATGCTTGGTAAGTCATAGACTGCGAGTCTCATTCTTCAGCCTCTGACTCTCTACCAGGAAGGACTACATGGGAGAATGCGACCAGTCGACCACCGAGTCAATTCTTGACTTTTTCTATGAACAGGTTTGAATCCAAGATGCTCTTTACGCAATGCCGACACACTTACATGATGAAGGGAGGAAACTTTATCGACACCGCCAACAACTACCATTTCCAGGAGTCTGAGAAATGGTTGGGAGAGTGGATGAAGAAGCGCGGAGTCCGCGATGAGATGGGTTTGTTGTACAAGGACTCATATTGACAGATGGCTTGCTGACCTTGTTTCCAGTCGTCGCCACCAAGTACACAACCAACTTCCGGTCTGGTCCTGAAGGTACCAACGTCATGATCAACTTCACTGGAAACGGCACCAAGAGTCTTGTCACTTCAGTCAACAACAGTCTGAAGAACCTGCAAACCGACTACATTGATCTGGTAGGCCACTTATAGGCAGAATGTGAGTGCCAAGTATTAACCATGGGACAGCTCTATGTTCACTGGTGGGACTACAGCACCAGTATCCCTGAGTTGATGCAGTCGCTCAACCAACTGGTTGTTTCTGGCAAAGTCTTGTACTTGGGCATCAGTGACACCCCAGCCTGGGTTGTGAGGTGAGTCTACAGCTTCTCGTCGAGTTGCAACTGCTTATCCCTTTACAGCAAGGCGAATGAGTATGCTCGCAACAACGGCCTACGCCAGTTCTCAGTGTACCAAGGTCGCTGGTCTGCGGCTTCTCGTGAATTTGAGCGAGAAATCATCCCCATGTGCAGAGCCGAGGGTATGGGAATTGCTCCTTGGGGTGCCCTCGGTGGCGGCAAGTTCAAGACGGAGGAACAGCGCAGGGCGCAGGAAGGGCGAAAGGTGGAGGCGAGCCAAGGAGAGATCAAGACCAGTCAGGTGCTGGAATCGATTGCTGACCGTAAGAACTCGCTCATCACCAGCGTTGCCCTTGCATATGTGATGCACAAAACACTCTACGTCTTCCCAATTGTGGGTGGCCGGAAGGTGGAGCATCTCAGGGGCAACATTGAAGCTCTCACTCTCGAACTCACCGAGGAGGACATCGTCGAGATTGACAGTGCTGTCGAATTCGATCCAGGCTTTCCTCATAACTTCCTCCATCGCCCCGGACAGGGAATTGGAAATCAGGACGTCTGGCTGCTCAAGATGGGCGGCACATTCGACAACGTCCCTTTGCCTAAGGTGAGAGTTCCCAGTCAGCGTACTAATGGCATCCCCTACTAACCAATATCTAGCCTATCTCTCCGGCCAAGCGAGGGGAGTAGAGTGCCCGTCTCAAGGCACCATTTTGGAGATGGGTACCATCCCGGTCCATGCTGCCAGCATGGAGAGAAAGAAGCGGTGCTTGGGCGAGGAATGTTTGGTAAAGGCCGCATACATTACAGAAGAATGAGGCCGCAAAATTTCCTCAAACAGGGGCTCTATGGAAGATGGCGAACGATGGTGGATGCCGAAGGAGGACGGCAGAAAATCCCATCTCACTTGCTACGATCCTTTTGGGAAGTAGCTCTTAGCTGCTTTTAAATACAATTATTGAGAATCAACTATCTCATGATCAGTTCACGAACGAATTAATTGACCATCAAGTCCTCGGTAGATTTGTCCTTCGAGGTTGCTGTCGAGTGCCTGGGAAGGAAAGCACGGGATAGAAGCCCCTTCCTTGAGGAACGATTGGAACGTTCTTGCCAACTGCGCCTAGGAACCTTGAAACCCGACCTTTGTCACTCGCCAATACTGGTTTTTCACTTCTTCAATATTCACTGCTCTTCCAAGTTGATGTCATTTGTCTTGTTTATGTACCTGTCGACTACCATGGACGGGGAAATAGTGTCGGAAGCGAAGGAGCAGGCCAGTGGGCCGGAGGCCCCGAAAAGAGCCTTCCACCCAGACGATCAAGAGCGCCAGCCGACACCGAGCATTGTCCATAGCCCTTGCGCGCAGGAGTTGGATGAAGACGACGGGCCCGGCGAAGTGGACGTCGTGAAATCGACTTCAGATGAGTTTGCTTACATTCGATGGTACGTTCGACCCAGGCGATACGAGCAATACGCTGACCCGTTACCTTCGCGCAGTATTCCAGAGACCCCGCCTCCTAGCGGCTCGATTACTTTGGAAACTGTGGTACGAAAGGAGGAAGAAGGCGAGAGTTCAGATGTCGGTGGGCGAGTGGTCGCATGCAAACACCGAAGGACCAAGAGAAAGCGGGTGGAACCGATCCTTTCCAGTGAGGAAGATGAATCAACGACCTCCGAGGGCATAACAAGTATGTGATCCATACGTAGACTTCCTGGACCACAAATCTGACATGTGGCTAACAACATCAACGTTGAAGACACTGAAGTCGGGCAGAACGCTTCACCTGGGAGACGGCAAACAGATCCTTCGGGATCTTGCTCTGAATCGAAATTGAAGCCTCTACCCCGTGGGGCCCCTCGTATCATCGAAAAGAAGGGGAGGTACACGATACACAAAGGCATCCGCATTCGAGATTACAAGGTCCCGAGTCCTGACTCGTCATCATACCTTCCACCGCCCAGTAGCCCCGAGTTTCAGTGTCGTGATGGCTTCGATGCGAACGAGGCATCGCTTGAATACCCTCAGCCAATGAATCTGCGACTTCAGGAGATAGGAGACCTGGAGGCAGCATCGCCAGATCCAGATGACGAAATGCCTGGCAGAGAAGGAAATCAACTGAGCAGGAGCCCATCACTCGGAACAGCAAGACAGGAATGAATCTGTATCGGATCATTAGTTCCTGTTCTGATCGCGACTAAACAAAGGAGGCGTTCAAATACTCACAAATATAATGCCAGTCCATATAGGGTATCCAAGTGGCACAGCCCCTAGGTTCAAGACTACCTTCAATTATAAGCAAACGAAGTTCTGTCCTCGCCCCAACGCCTTTTCATATGAGATCGCCTTCCATTTGACATTGCCGTCTCTATTTAGCTCCCTTGCCCTTGGCCTCATTCTCTCCAAGCTCACGAATCAGAATCGCTGTCTGGCCCGCTCCGTTGTAGTCCTCCTGACCAGTCTCGAATCCTGGGCACACGCCAACAGCGAGATACTTGCCGTCGCTCGAGAAAGCAAGGGCAGCAACGCTGTTGGGGAACTTTTGATACTGTTTTAGTCGACGCTTGGCCTCGGCATCCCACAGCGCAGCGGTTCCGTCACCACCGCCAGAGGCAAAGGTTCCGTGAACTGGGTGGAAGGCCAGCGCGTTGACGGGATACACGATGTCGCCATCTCCATCGGGCGCTGCCTGTCTGTGGCACTTGAAAGCGTACTTGCGCGCCTGCGACTCGGCAGTATCCTCGAACCACTCCACCGCGACTCGGCCCTCGATGCTGCTGGTGGCGTATCCGGCGTCATTGGGCATGCAGGATACCGCCCGCGTGAGATATCGGAGCGAAGATTCCCGCTGCTGCCATGGCTGAAGGTCTGTCGACCCGGTTACGAACAGATCGGCAATTGTCTTGAGGTCGTAAATGTTGATTACTCGGCCAGCCATCGCAACGACGACCTTGGTCGGGCTGGCTGCCAGCGCATGGGGCTTTCCGGGGAGGGAGACTCGAATGGGGGCGCTCGAGGGGTCGGCAAGGTTGTGGAGGTTGAGACTGCAATCCCATGACGCGGAGACGAGAATGGCTGGTCGCAAGTTAGCTTGAGTCGAGTTAAGGTCGGGAATGTGACTTGCAATGCGTCGGGCTGTATGCCACACAGCGGACTGGCGCAGCATGCTTGCTCAACTCAGTCTTTTCGCCCGTCTCCAAGTTGATCCTGTCCACTTCAATCAGCTCTGCATCTCGATGCGCGGCCAGTCGCAATGCACCCACCTGTTTACCACCCAGTCCATGCCAGCAGTAAAGGCTTCGTTGTCGCCAGCTCCGAAACAGACATCTAGAACAGGCGCTCTGTGCTCGTACGTGTTGACGAGGGTCGCTTCTCCCGCCCCGCCGGCGACATCATAACAATAAACCTTCTTGTCCCACGACGAGACGAGGAGCTTGGTCCCAGAGGACGGCGCGAAGGCGATTGACGACACGGCGTCGCCCGGGGCCGGGGAGAGTTCGTACTGGGTCGCTAGAGCTTTGTCAGAGACTTGCTCGACTGGTTTGGTCAGGTAGACGCGTAAAACTTACCGGGAGCCATGTTTGTGTATGCTCTTGACGACACACTCGATGTTGGGGTTTGGAGCTTGTAGAGTGCCCGGACTGTTTTGAAGCTCGGGTGGACTTCGGGCCGTTGATTGATGGTACCTGCAGGGGCCACACCACATGAACTTTTAGGGAGTGAGAGTGATGGAAGAGGAGAAACACTCATGAATGAGCTCTTGAAATCAATCAAATGAGATATTTCAACATGAGTTTCATAGAGATTTCTCATTGTACAAGTCTATAAGTTTGCCGGCCGTATCTTACACCGTCTGTATACCACATCATCTTGAGATGCCTGTCGTCGTCTTACTCCAAGGGCCGCTGATGCTCCCACCACCGAATCGGCCCAAACTTGCGAAGCGGAAAGACAATGTGCGTGACCCTCCCTGTGAGAAGCTGCTTCGACACGGGCCCGTACGTGTTGCTGTCGAGGCTCGATCCAGGTGGTCCATCACCCTCCACCCAGACATGGCCCTGCGGCACTCGCACTGTCGGCAGCGGATGCGGTGCTTTTGTCCTGACCACGTCGTTTTCGAGGGCCACGACTCGCTTGACTGCGATGACCTCGGGATGAAGCGGACTCCTTTTTAAACGAAACGTTAGTTTAGATCTTTTATATTTTCTCTCAAAATTATGCAGAGGATCAAGAGCCCTACCGCAGCGTCACAACCATGCCCCTCTCAATACCCTCATGCGGCGACCACTTCCAGTTCAGGATCACGTCCCGCCGCAGCGTCGAGTCCTTTTCGTCGTTTATGAGCGGGTACATGGACGCGCCGTCGACGACCGTCAGCTCAGCGACGTGCAGGTTGAACATGGCGATGACGGGGATCCAGGTTGCGAGGCCGATCAGCTTCCAGGTGGTTGACCCGACCACTCCTCCTCCTCCGCCGCCGCCGGCTCTGAATCGTGCCCAGGCTGAGCCGAGAGCCATTGCGGTCGCCCTCTTTTATCTCTTGGTTTTAAGGTTAGAGATGGTCGACATTTCTCTGTGAAACAAAGAAAACGCCGTGGTGCTGCCTTGGAGATTCAATGTCCATGGGTCGAGTTGAGGTTGCAAGTACCTATAGAAATTCCCATGCCTGTGCGACTAAGCCCTTCTCGGTTAGCGCCAACCGCGATCAACTCACCTCAACATAACCCCCTGAAACCTCGAAACCAACATCACCTTCAGATAGATGCCATCACATTACGGGATCATGTCTTTCATTTTCAACTATAAACCAAGCACTGTTGGCAATCCTAGCTAACCACGTCGCCCCAGGGCCTCGGCTACCATTGAACTACTCGTTAACAACGCCGTTTCAGACGCCAACTTGACTTCCCACCACTCCCGGAATAACTACATGAAAGTCGGAACTTTTGTGATGCTTCTGCAGCCCAGGCACATGCTTTCTTTCAGCTTCCCAGGCCGCCTCTAATTACACCATTTTTCCATCGTCCGACGACCCCATCATGGGGTTCAACCTGGGGCAGCCTTGGCTGTCCTGCCGGCTCAGCCTGCCCCGGAGAGGCTTCGTCTGGCCATGACCTAAATGGTCTCAGGGATGTTGTCGTCGCTGTCGCTCATGCTCTCGTCTCCGCTGACCTCGGCATTCTCGCGCTCGCGCTTCTCCATCAGTGCTTGGAGCTCGGCATCATCACTCTCAGTGACAGCCTTGGGCTCCATCTTGACCACCAAGTTACCGCCAGATGCCTCGATGTTCTTTCTAATGTCGACGATAGCCTCCTCCAGGCGTGCAATACCAACGGCCTTGTCCAAGCATGTGCTGGTCAGGACGTAGAGAGGGGGCGACACCAGCTTGACCTTGACCTGGGTCTCTTCGGTGTTGTTGGCCTCAGCAGTGCGCAGGGCAGCCTTGACGGCATCGATACCCTCATAGCCGAAGCAGGTGACCTCGATATCGGCTCGGACCTTGGTGGGCTGAGGGGTAAGTCGCTTGGTGATGTAGGTCTTGAGCTCCTCGGTGACGGCCTCGCTGGGAAAGGTGATGTCGTTCCACACCTCGGGGTTGCTGCTCATAATTAGCATCTAAGCCCATCATTCGAGAACACATGGACTAACGTGATAGAGAGCTTGAAAGCGTCGATGGCGTGGCCGTACTTCTTGTTCAGAGGCCAGGCTATGGTCTCATAGAGGGTCTCGATCGGGGTCTGGGTCTTCTCGGCAACGTGTCGCATGATGGAGTGGACCATCTTGCCCTTGTTGTATCGCTCCTCGCACTTGCCGATATCCTCGGGGGAGACTCGTCGCTTCGACAGATCGATGTATCCTGCGCCAACGTCAATCTCCATGTTGGAAGCGCCCGGCGTGGCTGCGCTGCGTACCCTTCTCCTTGTCCACACGGAGCACCACGACGACCTCATTGCGACCAACTCGAATGAGCTTCTGGATACTTCGGATACGTCTTCGAGAAAGCTCGGAGAGCAAGATCATGCCGTCGATGTTGTCGTACTCCAGGAGCTTAACATAGGCACCCATCTCGGCGATCTGTGGCGGGTCAGAGGGAGGATTCCGGGCAGACGAGGCTGCTACTGACCTGCTTGACATTGACCATGACAAAGCTGTCAATCTCCGGATACTTCTCCTCGTAAAAACGGCAGTTTGTTAACGACATCTTGGCGGTGTTGTCGAGGAATCAAGGTAGGGTCGGGTTCTCAAAGTGAGGTGGGGTTTTCGAACTCTGGCGGCGTCGCACGCACGCGAGTCGGGGGTCGAAAAAAATGTCGAAAAAACCTGGTGTGATTCTCGGTCGGTTTGCGATGGTATCGACGCGTGGATGGTCGATTATCTCGATGCTAGGCCGTAAATCGTGCTGCGGGTGTGGTTGTCAAGGGAAGAGTCATAATTTTGACATTTTACAGGCAGTGATGATGGTGGGGTGTGGCGGGGTAAACGCCGGCTGAACGCCAATCCAAGCGTGAAACTGGCGACTTTTGTTTCTTGGCCTGTGTAGGTGTTTCTACTTGTAAATTGGGGAGTTGATGGTGGGATATTGCTATTGATGCTATGATATGAAGTGAATATGTAGCATTTTGCAAGTTCTAGGCTGTCTTAATATCCATGTTCTCTGCGTCTGAATCTCGAGTGGGCTACCATGTCCCTGATGGAATAAAAGAATAGCTCACTATCAGAGCAGAGGCACTTATGGTTTTCACTTAGATACCTATATTCAATCTCATGGGGTTAAAAACTCATATATTCATATATATATGACGGAATAGCTCCTTATCAATGGCCAGTACCTTCCTAATAACCTTATCAACTTTTTACATAGAGCACAGTTCTATCACCAGTATTTCGGTGTTTTCTGTCCGCCACTGGCACGCCACTCATGGTCAGCCAGCGCACCGCACCCCGGGCAGCGCAAAGAATTTCTCAGCCCGAGACCCTACGTCAATGGATTTCCGGCTGCCCTTGAAGCGTGGTCCAATCAAGCCCCGGTAGACCGCTACGAGACGCCACTGAACAAGCCCGCTACGGCCAATGCCCAGCTGTCGGGGACCGGCAAAGCAGCCGCAATTCGAGATTGGATCTAAACCAACAAAATTCTCGACAAATCCACGCGACATCGACTTCTTATCCCTCCCTCTCTGCGCACCCTGCGACGCCCGGCCCTCTCTCCCTTGCCAGCACCGCAACAGAGCACTGCGACAGATCCTGGGATCCTCTCCCTTTTATTCTGGGCTGCTCCTGTTCAGTCTTTGGCCGTGACCTGCGCTGCGCCGAGTTGCGAGCCCACCCCCAGTCCTCGATTCTCCGATTTCTTCCCCGGACATGCCCTTGGGTCTCCAACAGGACTCCGACCTCGTCTTCGCCCCCTCCTCGACGACGACAGCCACCACGGCGGCCGACGGATCGACGACGTCCGCGAGCGACTTTGCGCCCTCCCCGGAGCATCGCCATGCCGGTTGGACGGGCCGTCGCTCGGATAGCAGTAGTGCCGGGCTCGCAACTCAACAGAACATGACCAACCAGCAAGATGTCGAGGCTGAGGGCCGACCGCCATATCTCCATGTACGTTTTCACCGCGGGCGTCCCTTGTTCAGCGCCAATCGTTTCCGATCCGTCCGAATTCGAACTGCGCTAACACGGGGCGGCAATGCCAGGCCATGATTGCGGGTGGCATCGGAGGATCGACCGGCGACTTGTTGATGCACTCTCTCGACACCGTAAAGACAAGACAGCAGGGCGACCCTCACGTTCCGTCGAAATACACGTCGCTGGGGCAGTCCTACTACACCATATGGAGGCAAGAAGGTATCCGGCGGGGTCTGTACGGCGGCTGGATACCTGCGCTCGGCGGTTCATTCCCCGGCACCGTAATGTTCTTTGGCACATATGAATGGAGCAAACGATTCCTCATAGATCATGGCGTGCAGCAGCATCTGTCATATCTATCAGCAGGTACGACGGCTTCTGCAAGACTCGATTGCTCTAGTAGACCGAGCGCTAACAAACCTCGGCAGGCTTCCTTGGAGATTTAGCCGCCTCCATCGTCTACGTCCCATCCGAGGTTCTAAAAACCCGACTTCAGCTCCAGGGCCGTTACAACAACCCCCATTTCATATCGGGCTACAACTACCGAGGCACTCTCGACGCTGCTCGCACCATTGTGCGCACCGAGGGTGTTCCTGCTCTCTTTTACGGCTACAAGGCCACCCTCTACCGTGACCTACCCTTCTCGGCCCTTCAGTTCATGTTCTGGGAGCAGTTCACCACGTGGGCCCGCAAGTACAAGCAGAGCCGTGATATTGGCGTCTCCCTCGAGCTCCTGACTGGCGCTGCGGCTGGCGGTCTTGCCGGTGTCATCACTTGCCCTCTCGATGTCGTCAAGACACGGCTTCAGACCCAGGTCAACACCCCAGCCGAGGCCCGGGCCTCCAAGGATCACCATGCTTCTTCCCAGGTCCGACACATCTCGACATCTTCTCCAAACACTCACCGACCACGGCCCGGCGCCATCGCCCTGGAGACCTCGTCCGTCTTCACTGGCCTTCGCGTCATCTACCGCACCGAGGGTGTGGCAGGTTGGTTCCGCGGCGTCGGACCGCGCGGTGTATGGACATTTATTCAGAGCGGCTGCATGCTGTTCTTGTACCAACGAATCCTTCGGCAGCTAGAGGTTTTGATGCCCGTCGAGCACGAAGAAATGTAAACATCTCCACACATGCACATACACTCTTGTACCTTTTTTACGCCCCCTACCTTTTCTTCATACCTTGTCGTTATTCTGCATGATTTGGCATTTATGTGCACGCGCTCGAAACGGTCAAGACGTCTCCCCGTTCCCCCTTTCATTCCATAGAGGAGAAGCTCACCCTTTGAAAAAGAAGACATGAATTGTGATGGCTATATATGTACGGATAGAGAAAGAGACGCACGAGGCTGTGGGCAGCCGTCATTGTTGGGCGTTGGGAAATAGAAGGGAATGGCTGATCACATATATCAGAACAACACGGTCATAGAGATAGAGAGCGCCAAGAATAAAGCCTCTCGATTGACTTTGCAAGTATGAGATTATGCTCGGATGGTTCATGAATTGGTGACTATTCTAACTGATTCCATGTTGCTGGGAAAGGGAGGTTGAGCAAACCTCCATATAATGCTTGAAATGCATCTCGTCATATGCCTTGGTATAAAACAAAACTCCTAAAAACAGCAGAAATAATAGGGCAGGAAGCAAAGATCATGATTGCGATGGCCACCTCCACCGACTCTATCCCGATATTAAGCGTCAGGGTCGCTCTCTGACAGGCAAGGCAGTTCTTCAAAGTCCCCCGCACGAGTACGCAGCTCATCCCGCGCCAGACACACGGCGATGGCGATAGTTAGGGCATTCCAAACGCTCTGGTTCTCCTCCTGAAAGTCGATCTGGACTTGAAAGCTGACGTAGGCATCCGATCCTTTCGAGGAGTCGGTCGTGAGGAGGAGAACCGAGGTGTTGAGGATGAAGAGGCCATATACAACGGGTGGATGGTGACGGTAGGTGTGTCTGGGAGGTGTTTGGGGCTCGATGGGGGATGGAGGTGAACGTGAACGTGTGGGCGATGGTTCTCTCGAAGGCGTTTTAGCTTGCGCTGGAGGCTTTGTCGATTTCTTCGTCTCGACAGATTTCGGTTTGTCCTTGTCTCGACGAGAGTCGACCATCTTTTTGCGTCCTTTTTTGTGATGCTGAATCAACTTGTCGACGTCGATGCCACCAAGACGGGGGCTCTGAAGTTCAGGCTCAACCTTGACCTTGCCATCAGGACATGGCGTTTCGGGCGAGAACTCTTTGATACAGAGACGCGGATTGCGTCGTATCTCAGTGGATGCTGACCATCTTCCAAACGTTGGCAAGTAGTCATCCGGCTCGACCTTGATCATGGGGGAGGCCATGATGCTCGGCTTGAGCACATCCCAGAACCGCGGATTCGAGTCCTCTCTGAGGAACTCGCGCTGTAGCTTGGCGAGGGATCTCATACGGCCCTGGATGTACTCTGTAATGTCGTACTCGGACATGGTTGTGTCGACAACTTCGGTCATGACGTTGGGCACTATGCGGAGGTGGGCGTAGTCGGCGTCCTGGGCTGCCCAGCTGATGTACTTGTCGAGTTCCCGCTTGATGAGATGCGAGACCTTTCTCCGAAGGCCGCTCTGGATGCTGACCCTCGCCTTTGCGGTGAGATCAATCAACCGGGTCAGTGCCAGGGTTGCTACGCAATGTCAGAGAGGCATCCAAATACTCGCGAAGGGAAGCTCACCTCGAAAGTCCTTGGAGTGGGCATAGATGATAGGGGGGAAGTCATCCGAAGTCTTGAAGATGACATCCGAGAGGGGAACACCACGGAGGTCGACATCCCACGTTGGAGGCAGCATCGGGAGGTCCTGACGCATGAAGAGGATCTCAAAGAGCCGCTCTTCGGCAGGAGCCCAGCCGCTGGCGCCGGGATAGCGTTCCTTTTCCTGCTTCATCTCCTCCTCTAGACTCTTGAAGTAATAGCTGTCGTTCTCTTCGGAGAGGAAGCTGAGTTGAGCATCCAGACAGAAGCTCGGCGACCTCGACATCTTGTATATATCGCCTTCACTGTCGTCGTCATTATGTTTGCCGTGACTCAAAGAGTCCTTTGCACTAGTCGGGCCTTGCATCTTTGATGTGGTGATATCATGGGGGTTGGTGAAACGTAGAGGCGATCTCGGAGTTTCTCCTCTTTTTTGGCGGGGAGAAAGAAAGTGAAGCCTGATGTCGCAGAGCAGGAAGTGCAACTACTTCACTGCCAGCAGCTGATGAAAGCCGGCAACACAGAGGCATATCTCCTGTAAAAGGGCGCAAACGAGCTACGAGTCGAGCAAACCAATGCAAACAGAGATAATACAGAGCAATTAACTCCTATTTAATAACAAGTAACTTATTTTATACGAATTTCCACCGCTAATTGCCCCAAAGTGAAGATATCGTCACCTCGAGTGGTCGTGTAAGTTAGGGTGTGTGTGCAAGTCCATTCATCAGCGCACGCCCCCGGAAATTCTATTCTGCCGTCGAGGCCAATCAGAAGCCAGTCATCGAAATTCTTCACGTCCAAGATCAACCGCCGTGACAACCTCAATTCCCGGGCTCAACGACGAACCATGGCCGAGGTAGCAAAGACGGTGGCCCGCCAATTGCCCGGCTTCAAGCTGGGACAGAAGCAGGTCTTTCTGTCAGTCGACCCCGATTGCCCTCCCAATTGCCCTCTCCTAACCTTTTTGCTCCCAGGCCCAACCATGTAATCACATTCCTCCGAAAGGACTTCCTCCCGCCCAACGAGGCCACCTTCAAGGTGCCCCTGCGGTTCACAAAGTTCGATCTTCGAGACTACCTCTGGAACCTCTACAACGTCGAGGTCACAAAGGTCAGGTCGTACGTCAAGCAGCAACCCCTCACCCAGCGCAACTCGCACTCGCGCTCGTGGTACCGCCCGCAGCCCCTCAAGATCATGACGGTCGAGCTGGCCAAGCCCTTCCAGTGGCCCGAGATCCCCGAGGACAAGCAGGCCTGGAGCAACCAGCTGTGGCAGATGCGCGAGGATCTCATGGACAAGCGGAACGACGAGCAAATCCAGCGCCAGCGCTTCCAGATCGGATTGAAGAGCAAAGAGCCCTGGAGCAAGGAGAGGCAGGCGCTGGCGGACGTGGCGAACAAGTACTTGTCAGGCGAGGAGAAGTGGTCCAACAACGTCGCTCTTGATCCCAAATGGGACAAGATTCTGGAAAAGAAGGACACAACGTCTGCGCAAAAGGAGGTTTGAGCGGTCTATCGGAGAGAGATATCACAGCGGATGACTGACGGCAGTACACTGCTAATGAGATAATGATTCGGAGCCACAGGGAAGGGGACAGCCTCTGTAGGATACCCGGGCACCATGTACATTATTGTAACTAGTCCTGAACGGCAAAGGATGTTGGCGGGTAAAAATTATGAGTGCAAATATAGACGCTAAATCTCCCGCAATTCTACACGCCCTCCGCCTCTCTCCAGTGCTCAGGCTGCTGGAAGCGCAGCACCTCGTCTCCCCAACTCCACCAGCCAGCAGTCAAGTTGCGGGCAAAGATCTCCAGCCCGAGAAAGCCTTGGCCGAGGATGTCTTGGAAGAGGCCTCGCAGGTTCGGCTTCCGCGAGTGGACGTCGGGGACCGCCACGATGACTCTGGAGTTGAGAGCACTGGGCTTCTTGCTACCGATCCGCTTCGCGATGACGAGTTTCTCCCACGGCTTCCTCCACGCCGAGTCGACATCGTAGAGCGGCTCGCCCGATGCGGCAACCTTGAGCCATGTCCACTCGGTCACAACCTCAAGACCCCAGGCAGTAAACAGACCCGTTGGAGAGGTCAGAAAGGCTTGGATGCTAGGCTTGTTAGTGATCCAGACAGCAACTAGTCCGTCCGGTGCGAGGTGCGATGCCAGAGGAATGTGTAGCAAGAGACTGCGCATGTCATCGAGATTCCGCACAGTAGCATACTTGTCCGTCTTTCTCCTCACAGACCGGTTTGGCCAAGGTGGATCCAGCACGACAAGGTTGAACGAGGGAGCTGACATGTGAAAGGAATCACAAAGAGCCTCGATAGAGCCATGAAGAGGCTCGGCTTTCTCTGGCAGCAGAGCGGGTAATAACGGGGCCTGGGGTTGAAGGACACGGGGACGGAGGAAGGGCCCGGTGTATGACACGGCCAGGTCCTGCAGGGCGCTACCAACAGCAGCAGCAGTCATGAGCTCAGCGAGCTGGGCGGCGGGAGACGCGGCAGCCGACGGATCATCTCGGCCGTGCCGGGGCTCCGGGGTTGGATACGGAGCTGCGGGGGGTTCTGCGGAGACGATGCGAAGGCGGGGGACTTGGGACGGGAGAACCTGGCTCTCCTCCAGGGACGAGGGTATGTCGATGACGACAAGGCTCTTGGTTGGGTTCTCAAAGAGAACAGACGACGGCCGGCAGTTGTCGCTGGTCCCCTGGCACTCGGCGGCCATGGCTCCCCTGAGATGATAGTAGATTGGAGGTTTGCTTGCCTGTTTGGCTTGGCCCGCGGCTGATGTTGGGGAATTGCGGGCATACTCGGCAAACCTCGGCTCGGTCATTGGTTACCGGAACCGTTTGTCCAATGCCCTGTGAACCCTTGACTTCCAGTGGGTTTTTGGTCAGTGAGACGCCTACTGCCCCAGGTTTTCTTTGCTTCTGGGGATTTTGTTCCGCTGCGTGACCACCTGCAATTTTGTGGGGGAAGGCCCCTCGGCCACTCAACGGCCCCCTGACCACTAAGCGTCGGTTTAATGACGTCTCCTGCCGCTGACAGCCGGGGAAATTCTGCCGCAGGCAAGGGCCATCTCCAAAAACCTCTGCCGTATCCCGTACCGTCTCCGAGTCCGTCCATTCCCCGCAACCCGGAAAAGATCCTTTCCTCCTTCAACCTCGACCTGCCAACAGGAGCATTCGCTCTCCGAAAACACTCTCCTTGGTCAACTCTGCCGCGGAATGTCTCTTCGATAGGCGTCGAATCCGTTCACCAAAGCCAGCCACGTGCTGCTCGATCCGAGGGGGAATGTCCTCCGCTGACGCCGCTCACATGGAGCACGCTCCTATGTCCGATCATGCGCGAAACCCCAACGACCAAGGCCATGGCTCCGAGGGCTTCAACAAGGCGCGGAAGCAGTCCCCTCCCGTGTGCCCTACAGACGACGAAGCGGTGGCCCCAAAGCGCAAGACGCAGAGCCTGGACTATGTCTGGAGATCTGGAGTTGCGGGCGGCTTTGCCGGATCTGCTGTGAGTGCAACCCCAGCGCGATAGGGTCAATCCGTTTGTTTGCAGTATTTTCTGACCTTTTCTGTAGGCCAAGACAGTCGTCGCACCTCTTGATCGAGTCAAAATTCTGTTCCAAGCCAGCAACCCCTTGTTCGCCAAATATACCGGTTCGTGGTTTGGCGTCGCAAAGGCCATGAGGGACATCTACCATTACGAGGGCGCCATGGGCCTCTACCGTGGACATTCTGCAACTCTCCTACGAATCTTCCCCTACGCTGGTATTAAATTCCTCGCATATGAACAAATCCGAGCCATCGTTATCCCCCGAAAATCACACGAGACACCGATGAGAAGGCTACTCAGTGGAAGTTTGGCGGGCGTGACGTCCGTCTTTTTCACGTATCCCCTAGAAGTTATCCGAGTACGACTAGCTTTCGAGACCAAGCGTGAGGGCCACTCTACTCTCACTTCGATATGCCGTCAGATCTACAACGAACAACCCGTGCAAAAATCCACGACCGCCAGGCTACCCAACGCCCCTGCACCTGTGTCAGCCACCGCAGAGGCTGCCGCAGCGACGGTGCAGGCAGTGGCCCCCCGAGCAGGACTGGTCAACTTTTATAGGGGATTTACGCCTACTGTGTTGGGCATGATCCCGTACGCTGGTATGTCATTTTTAACTCACGACACCGTGGGGGATATCATGCGCTCTCCAGCCTTTGCGCAGTACACGACGCTGCCAAAGAAGACGAACCATCCTCCCGGGAAGCCGGCTCCTCTGCGGTCATGGGCAGAACTCTGCTCTGGAGGTATCGCTGGTCTGATCTCACAAACTACATCATACCCGCTCGAGGTGATCCGGCGACGGATGCAAGTCGGCGGAGCCGTTGGCGACGGCAGACGACTACGGATCGGTGAGACGGCCGCCATGATCTTCCGGGAGAGGGGCATCCCCGGCTTCTTCGTCGGCTTGACCATCGGGTACGTCAAAGTTATCCCCATGGTGGCCATCAGTTTCTACACGTACGAACGCATGAAGCTCGTGTTAAGTATATAAGTGCTTTGGGCAAAGGGAGGCTATCCTGGCTGGCGTTGACGGAGTCTTTGTGTGGTATGGCGTGCAAACATATACCTCTTGGGGGAGGTCTTTGATTTGGGAACGGTTGAGTGTACACGGGTAGACGCGCTGTTCAAAGTGTTGTTTTTATTGTTATCCTCTCTTATCAGGTGCCCCTGGATAGATGCTTGTGACGGTTTGGGGCGCTTGTGTCTTACATTGGTACAATCATGGCTATTTGATACATACATGATCTCTCTGGTCTGGTCACAGTTGTGACCAACTACAGCAGCCTGTGGTAGAAGATATGAGTTGCATTAAAAGGGGGTGGCCAGTTGGCAACTTGGGTATTTCAGTCTTCAAGTCGGTGAATAGAGGGCAGATTTACAACTTCCAACATAGATGCCATAGTCATAAATGTGGCATGGCCTTTTTCTCACTCTGGCATTATTATCGTATGCTCATTCAGCGAGGTTATTCAATGAAATGACGTTTCATGATATCTCCTTCAGAATACCCTGATTACATCCATTCTTCAGTATCCAGGTTATCTTGCGTCAGATGCCCATGCCCCTTGTCGATCAATGTCTCATTTCTTTAACGGTTAGAGTTGAACCAAGGCTTGGACGAACAAAGCTTCAGGCGACGATCAAATATCCCCATTCAATGCCCGGCGTATGGCTTTACTCGTTTCGTACCCAGCTTGATGACGATGTCGGTTCGCCACGCCTTTAACGGACGGAAGCGGAGGGCTCCGTCCTCCAAGGGAGCTTCTCGAAGTCTTACTCGTTCTGGAAAGCCTCCCCGTCTGAGTCGGATATTACTCAGCTCGCGCGGGCCCAACCCAAAGGCCGTAGGCGGGCGATCGACAGAGGATGAACCGGTGGTCCCCTCGGGGAGTGTGGGCTCGGCGCCGTTGGAGAGGCTAATGCGCTTGTCTTGGCCCTCCCCGGGTAAGGGATTTCGCACGTGCCCACATGGTTTCCCTCCCCCCCCCTTCACTTTTCCTAGTCGAGAAGGAAAAGAGAAGTTGTAGGGAGGGAGTGGACGTAGGCTGATGGGCGCAAGCGTCTGAGTGGGCAAAAAACGGCCGTGGGCTTCTAGAATCATTGGTGCGTACCCGACAAGTATACGGTACTTTGGAGGGAGATTCGGCGAAGGATTTCCCTGTGAATTATGTAAATGGCCCGAGGCCTCACGCTTGACGGTAAGAGGCTTGGAGGTGCATGTCTTGCCAGGGGGAGGATTGGAATAGGACGGCTCGGATGGACATTATACCTGCTGATCATGACGAACATGTCATGAAACTCGGTTCATTGACATGGCAAAGTTGGATTGCCCATCACATCACAACCCATTGGCAATCTGTGTGGTGTTGACAATCAAACAAGGGCAACTTTCATGTCGCACAGCCAAGACGCCGAAGAAAGTATCAATCAACAAAATCCCGTAATCGCACCGGGAATACTCCTCTCACACCCCTCACCAAGAAGGTTCACCAGATCAGACAGTAAGAGAAGGATGAGTCAATGCAATTGGAATCAACTAACGCAAATGCCCATCTCTACCCTACAGCCTCGGATATGACGGCTTGTCGCGGACAAGGTGGGCGAGAATTCACCATAACGGGAATGACAGCGACGTTGTAATTGCCGTAAACGCTCTAAAATCAAATTGCCCAATTAGATCATGCATTCCGTATGCAGAAAATGCGACGTTGGATTCAAGGTCGAAAGCCAAAGCAAGGTGAGAATCCTCGATTCTGATTGGCCACTGACCGAGTTGGCCCAATGCGGCTCTAAAGCTACAAGGTGAGCATCCCAAAAATGCAAGCCCCAGCCTTTCATCTTCAGCTTGCATCGACCTCAGCTTCGCAACAACCATCAACATCGCCAAAACACGCCGTCATAATTCGACAATCACCTGCTACTCGACTTGAACTACACAGTCTAGCTTCCTCTTCTTCGTTGCAACAAAGCTCCTGCACACGCGACAAACCTGGCCCATCATGGCGTCCGCCGCCGACCTCGACGGCCTCGTCCTCCTACGCCAATCCATCTCCTCAAAAGCGCCCTTCATCCCAAGAGCATCCGCAGATGTCTCGGCCGACGCCTCCGCACCAGAGGTTCCCCTCTCGCAGGCTACGCACCTGTGCTTCCCCGACCGGAGCGTCGCCGTCCCCATCGATAGCCCGACGCGCTTCGTGTCGCATGACAAGCCCGTCGACCTGCGCAGCATCTACTTTGCCTGGCTGAACCGCGAGGTCGCCATCCCCGAGTACAATGCCTCGGCCATGAAGCTCAACGACGAGCTCGCCGCCGCCGGTGGCGCTGGCAAGGTCCAGAACCTGGGCTTTATCGAGCGACTGGATCTGATTACCTGGCTCGAGGGTGCCAGTGAGGAGAGCGAGTACATCAAGCCCGTCGCTGGCGACAAGGATGCGGCGGCTGCTGGCGCGACCACGACGGCGAAGACCGGCGCCGTGTCCTCGGCCGCGCAGGCGCGATCAGGTCGGGGTACCATGGATCCCAGGCTGGCTGGTATCTACAACAGCGAGCGACGCATGGGCGATCGCAACACGGTTCTCAGGGGCATCAAGCCCACGGTATGTGATCACTTTCTTCTCAGAGATATCTTTCGAGCTTTGGCTGACCTCATCAGGACTTCTCCCACGTGCGCAAGCTTGCCGTGCCCTTCATCCAGAAGAAGTCACAGTCCAGTTCTTCCAGCATCCCAACCAACCCATCCCTCGCGCTCAACCAAAAGGTTCCCACACGGCGACCAGACCCTATCATCCTTTTATCTCCCTCCGCCTCCTCTCTCCTCCGCCTCTCCAACGCGCGATCCTTCCTTGAGGATGGCAAGTTCACCCCTCCAGACGCTGGAGGTTCCACGGCCACTATGCTCCATGTCCAGCGCACCATTCGTGCTGTAGATCCGAACCGCCCAATGCGCTTTATCCTCGTCGAGGGCTCAGAACAGTTCAAGCCCGAGTACTGGAACCGCATCGTCGCCGTCTTCACGACTGGTCAGACGTGGCAGTTCAAGAACTACAAGTGGCACGACCCCGACGAGCTGTTCAAGCACACCCTCGGCATCTTTGTCGGCTGGCGAGGCGACCAGGCCCCGGATAACATCCGCGGCTGGGGCCATCGCGTCCTGTCTACGGGTATCGACCGTTGGCGCGGCGACGGCCACGATGCCTCGCGCTTCCGTGACAAGGAGATTGTCGAACACATCTGGCGCGCCATCGAGGACAACATGCGGGCTCGGGGCTGGAGAAAGGACAGGGCTCCTGCTGCGCTATAGGCTGGAGCACTGACATTGCCGTAATTTACGATTGGCACTTGGACATTTGGTGTCGAGATGGATGGTATTGGAAGGGAGAGAGGGGGGACGCTACGGGATGGAATGGAGGGTATGGACTCGTCAGAGAGAGCGTCCCCTATCTGTACTAAACTCCCATTGGGAGGGGAGGTTTGGAAGTGAAAAAAAGCGATGGCGTTTGAACGGTTCTTGCTACTATGTAGACTCATCATCTATCTGGCCTGGCCTGGCTCGGTTGCGGAAGAGAGGCCCGAGAGGCATCCATCCTTAGAAAACCCCCATCTAGGTTCAGGTCAATTGACACATCATATTTTCAGATGGTGCAAGGTGTGTAAATCGTCAGCCTATGAGCGCCTCTGACGGAATAGTCTTTCTTGTCTCTTTTCTCTTTCAGGCACACACAGTTTTCCGGTAGACACTCCAGCACCATGGTGTGCCTCGACGATCACACCCTTTGATAATAGAACAGTAAACGAGGTCTAGCTCCTTTCAAATATCATCATCAGATTTATAGAAAAAAAAGACATCAAAATAGTAAAAGAGATGTCCCAAGAAGATTACGCTAGATCTCTTTTATTTATTTTATTCCTCCTCTCAAGGCTGTTACCATCTATAGACGAGGATAAGCTGATCCCTTGATTCTGATCTGATCGTCTTTTTCCTTGCCCTGATCCATCACCGCCTCCGCGATACGACAAGTGCAACCTGTCATGACAGTCCGCAGGGCTGGCTGGATATGCTCCGGAATACCAACCAACAACTGACAGTATCTCCCCCCTATGCACGGCCGCACACCAAACGCAGTCACACAAGCCCACACCTCCCTCTTCCTCGCGAGTCACATCCTCCCACCACTGGACTCTCCCCTTTGCACACAAGCTTTCCGCCAAACTGAGCTATTCGATGACGGGCGCTTGCAAGAGCCGTGAGACTGCAACGCTGTATCTGCAGCAGCTGACACAGGCCCGCGGGGGGAAGCTAGAGAGGCAAGAGGGAGAGGAGGATTGGCCTGGTCTGGCTGCAGGCTGAGCCCTGACCTGCCCCGAGCTCAGCTGCTCTGCCGTGCCCGTGTATGATACGGCACACACGCAGGAATTCGTGATCTCGGGGAAGCGGGAGCATGCCAGATGGCGGTGGCCAACTCGTTGAAATTGGGTGGCCTCTGATCTGCGTCCTGTCCAGTTCTGTCCGGTCCTGCTCGTACAGACACCATGGCCATCATGGTGCGTCGAGATAGCATCAGGAGCTCGGGCAGCGGCACAGTAGTGGCATGTCGATCTGGCCTCCTTCAGCTTACTCTATTTCTCTTGGCTGATCGATATCGTGCGTATCAGTTCACCAACGAGCTGGGGTTCCCCACACGCCGTTTACCTGTCATCATGTCTAGGACGTCCGTCGACGGGACATGACTCTTGGGATCCAGAGCCACGGGAAGGTGGTCCAAGAGCAGCCCCACGTGGTATCCAACATGTAGATGACTTGCAACGACGTAAACGACAGCGACGATGAGCCTGGTAACTCTTGTCATGACTCTTTGTCCTTGTTGGTGGTTGAGCAAGAGCTGCCTCTGAGTGACGACCGTGCCTCGGATCTATGCCTACATATGAGGCAGACTAAAAAATCATCAGTACATGGTCGTGACTCGTATTCAGCAACTCCCTCAACAAGGGTGCCGCGCAGAGGGGACAGGCCTGTAGGTGTTGGTGGCAGCAGACCGCCACAGTGGTCAAGAGATGGATGGAAAGACCCAGAAACCACCAAATGTGCATCACCACCTTCGACTCGCCATGCCATGCTATGCCCTTTACACAATGGTGAATTGCGGGAGCGGCTCCGCATTTTCTCTTCGGCATTGGGTAGGTTGGCAAGAGGCCACCGGCACTCTGCTGGATTGGATCGCCATCAGCCCCCATCCAGCCAAGATGAACGAGTTTGAGAGTTTTGGCTGAAGCCATGTCAGACTCCGTGATGCTCTCCTGCATGCGGGTCAGGGGGAAACTTGGGTCCGTGAGCCCAATGCAATCAATGCAAGGCCCAGAGACGGTCGGAGGAGCGGCGTCTGCGCTATGCCCACTTGGCGGCTGGCGGGATAAAACGCCGTCGAGTGACGGAATGGCACCATGGACTCCCGTGGTGGACTTTGTGGAGAGAAACGCTTGTATCAAAGGTGAGCACGGTTTTCAGCCCACGACAGAATAGGGGCCAGTCACTTCAGTCAGTGGGGGGCGCAAACTATTGCCGTTATCGTGATAGAGTCAACTTAGACAGTAGAACCAACGGCTTGGCAAGCTATCGACCAAGGCGACACTCGGCAGCTAGACCCCGTCGAGATGAGACATGGAGGAGATGAGACATGAAAGTTAAATAACAATAGTCAGGACAGACATCTTGTCGAGAGATGCCGTGGGCAGACAGACAGGCAGGCAGGCAATCATCAATGCCCAAACCAAGACTGGGATGTTGACACTCACGGGCTCGTGTAACATGGCCCAGTGTAAGACATTCATCATGGTGCTCCATACACAATGCAATTTGCTCTCGAATGCAGAATGACCATGGGGATTCCTGCTGGGTCACTGTCCAATTTTCCGTCCGTCAGAGCTGTGCATCTGTCCACGTCCACGTGGTGATCAAGTCAAACGGCACTAGCCAAGGCTTGGTTCGCCAGCCTCCTCAAGCCATCTGTAACCGGCACTGCCAGGCAAGGGTCGGCAGGGCTCTGCTACCCAAACCCAAAAGGTTAACGCTGGAATCTCTCTCCGCGTCGCATCACATCGTGGCTTGCTCTGAGATGGTTGTGTTATGGGCGACGACGGAGTGCGCCGTGAAGAACCCATGTCGATCTTGAAAAGAGGGGTTGCGAAAAGGGGCTGGTCGCCTTCAGGGCTTCGGCAGGGGACAATTGTGCCATGCACCGAGTGCCGTCCCACGTGAGAAGCACGCCACGTACGGGGATGGCGTGCCATGCGATAGCAGTCTCATTTAACGACGCGCCATCAGTCAACACAAGCGAGGTAGCAAGCCGGTCCGGTTGGGTTGTTTACCATCCCGAGACCGTTGCCCTCGTTTGTCGGCCTCAGAGATTCGAAACTGTCGGAAACGTCGTAGGGCTAGAAGGAAGCGGCTGCGAGCCGAACCTTTTAGTCGATGCGGGACGTGGTATGGGTCTCACAGCTCTCATAGCATCAGCTTGGATTTTCACCAAGGGAGCTCGTTTACTGTGTGCAACTCGCAAGACTTTGGGAGCCTTGATTGCTGCCCAAACCCTTCTGTCCACTTTCCTGTCTGCTGGGTGGCCCCGAGTGGTCCGCAGCGATTGTGGATATTGGCGTCCTGGAACGGTTAGAGGGATCTGTGTTGTGTTCCATGATCGTTCTCTCGTGGGTTTCCCAGGTTGCTGGCACATGGCAAAGTACTTTGTACCTCTCGTGGCCGGCAAGGGATTGAACAAGACCGGCAGAAGAACCCTGCACATTTGATTCAATTGTGCATCCAGAACTCGGGCATATGCCGTCAGTCTCTGGTTTCAAAACACTGTGTCAGATAGCGTATTAGTGGCTTTTGGTTGAAATGGGTTGATGCCGGCAGAGGAGAAGTCGTCTTCATGCGCCAAGGTGAAGCAAGAGACACAAGTCTGTTGTGGTGATAGATATCCTAATCGTTAGAAACAAGCTGTCGGTTGTACCGTTGAGCCGCCCTAAGCGGATGATGGCGCTGGGTACGCAGTCAGCCGTCATGCCCCGACCAACAATATGCAAATCGCCCGCTGGTGAGCCGAATGGATGGGTCGGTTGGTTTTGTGTGCGCATGTTGATGAAGCGATCCGACCCGGTGCCATGCCATGCCATGCCACATGGCCACATGGGCATCTGTATGGACAACCAACCGTTCCCATCAGACGGCTCCAAGCACCACTAGTAAGCAACAACTTGACCCAAGCAAAGGTTTCAAGCTCTGGTGGATCATAAGGGTCCCGGTCCGACACATTGGTCACCGCTTTGGACCCTCATCTGGTTGTCCTGGCAGAGGGGAAAAGAAGGCGAAGGAAAAAAAAAGAAAAAGAAAAAAGAAGAGCTTCTTCATCGGCCATGACGTCCGCCTCCGGACGAGATTATCCACAGTCTCGACGGCTTGCCGTAACAGGTCCCGTGGTCATTGGGCGGGCTTTGGGTCTGTGGCTGGCCTGGAACAGTGTGGAAAGGCGCCTTATGTCGGCGTCTAAGCGACCCCACTGCTCGTGTTGCAAACGCGTGGCTTCCTCAAACCCACGTGGCGGGCTCCACCAGTGCGACGAGCAGGCAGGAGCCTTGTTGGATTTCTTGCTATCCCCACACCCTCACCTTTTGTTTCCGACACCCAACTGATCTTGAGTTAACGGATGAGTGAGGGCTCGGTTGTGGATCACTGCCGAGTATCAGCAGTGATTGAGAAAGGCGAGGCCCATGAAGTCTCTGCTATCAACTCTAGCACTGTCACGGAGGGTCAGATAGCTATCTGGTTGGGTGTTGGAGCCGCTCCCGTGCTGTTACTTCAGACTTGTCTGTCAAGAAGCCATGTAGATCGTTGCCGAACCCATAAACGATCGCATGCCCATCTGTCTGTCGTCGCTGGACTCGAACAAATCAAACGTTAATTTTTTGTGCCGATGCAAGATTGGGTTTATACTGTAGCTAGACGTTGCCGGATCGGATCGTCTAGTCTGGGCTTTCGTGTTGAGCCTCAGGGCTTATCTTGCCTGGCTGTACGAGAACATTCCGAACTTGCAGGAGGGTTCGGACGAAATCCCTTCCCTTATGGGGCCGGAGGAGGATAGCCTTCTGTTTAATTAGATTGGGCGTTCGGGTTGGGCTCTCCCGTCAACGTTCGCACAGCGGATTTCTTGTGTGACGAGCTCTGCCATGGGCCACGTGGGAATGCCGACAAGACGGAAAAAAGTGACCAGTCATAACTCGGGCTTTGCTCAAGACTCCTCAGCGACCTCTGCTGTGCCTCATTGGGCAGATGCCTCCCACAGTGCCCATCATAAATGAGATGTCAGGTTGAGCGTCTGAGTAACAGGAATTGTCTCTCGTGCGAACCTCGGGCGACCTGGGGCGTCGTTCCCTGTAGAGTAGTCAGCTCGCCGTGTTCCAGTTGCGGTGCGGTGTAGGGATTGAATGGTTCAAGGCAACAACCGGGTCACCAAAACCCGACTATTCCCAGTCTTGAGCGGAGGCTGTGGCGTCTTGCAATCGATGTTGAAAACCCTTACTGAGCCAATAGTATCGGGGTATGCGTGCCTTCTGGCGAGTGAGTTCTAACCACCGGACCAGCCGCCGTGCTGAAATTGTCCTTGTCCATGTGCTTGATGCGCGACCCAATTTGCTGCCAGTTTCCAGCAAAGTCGTTGGAAGGTTTCGGCGAAATGCGTGCTGTGCAACGACCATTGCCCGTTCAACCGAAATCATGCCAGCAGGCGCCAGATGGGCTGATGATGGCTGGGGACTTTGCCGCCCGATCTCCCAAGGGTGCCACCTCGTCGTTGTTGCAACCGTCGGTCCATCACCTTCGGGATGCCGGTGACTTGGGACTAGGGCAGCCGACAGGCTCTGTTCTGGGCATGACGGAATATCGCGTTCCTAGTTGATGGAGCAGCATAAGCATTCTCGTCTCGCACCTGGACTTGCGACACGGCCCGCTCAACACAACAAGCTGTCTGGGGGCTCCAAGGAACAGGGGCTTAGCGAAGGGAGGCCAAGGAAGATGGCGGCAGATCCTCCGATGTCCTTGTCTTGCCCCCGCGGCATCTTCTCGCTCTGGCATTAGCACCACATGAGGACCCAGCCTTGGATTTGGAAAGGAGACACTAGCGATGTCCTAGCGAAGCGCGCCTACGACAAGGTGGAGGAGCGGTTAATGATTACCGTGACACTAATTGCTGGCGTCGGTCGGCTGTGTTGGGTGTGTGTGCCCTTTCAGCGGCTATTCCTTCTTCCAGCGATCAGCACCAGTAGATCTTGGCGATGAAGCATCTGGCCGCTTTGTTTAGAATCTGGTTGCAATTGTTAAAAAGAAAACGGGTGACATATTGTGCAAGTTGAGTAGCGGTTGAATTGTTGCGGGTTGAAAGATGATGTAACCGACCTGTGCCTTCCTTCTTGGTAGCTTCTTGCGCTCTGACAGGTAGGTGCTATGGATACAGATACAGGCAGGTATGTAGTTACGGTAGGCGGCTGCTTGCTCCTTCCCATCCCGATACATGCACATGCCAATCTTGATACTGAACATCAACCTTTCGCAGTCTCACTGAACCTCTCCCAGTCTTGATGGCTTCATCTCACCGCTATTCATGGTCGTTTCAAAATCACGTTACCCGTACCAGGCCAGGTCGGCTGCTCCGAAATCACAACCCCATTGTTTGGTTCTCCAACATGAGTTGTGACCGCGTGGATCGTCGACGGGATTTTGAGTCGAGTTGAATTGCTCAGCCGGTAGGTCTGTCACAGGCCCTGGCCCCTGACGCGGGACAGATTCCATTTGGGCTTCTAGAAGCTAGGGCGAAGCACAAGAGGCGCTGACCGTGCAAATCCCAATTTCGCGTCAGGGAGGTCATGATGCGCCCTTGTTCAACCTTCAAACGGCCAAGCGAGTGTGACGTGATGATTGAGCCAAGATGCTGACAGGTTGGCTAGGCATAGATTTCGGCTGCGATATCCGTTGAACTAATGATCGGTGTCCTGGAGATAGCCTGGGGCGGGAGCAGTGAGCTGGAACACTACGTATCGGCAAACAGCTCCGAGAAACTTCACTGTCCAATTGGACCAGCTCTGCACAAGAGCGACGGTGTCGGCGACGCACATAGAGGGATCTAAGCTTCACCAAACAGCCAGTGGCAGCCATTGGCACCAAGAATGCGTTTGGCGTTCGTCAAGACCCATTTCCCGTCGTCCCTCTCTCAAACGCCACTGTACCATGGAGAAGCACGATGCCACCAAAACGATGTCGGAGTCAGGAAACTGGGTTAGCGCTGATGAGCATGACAAGGTCTGAGGAAGATGAAGCAATCATGGCATCAGGCATGTGAGGGTACCCAGACAGGGCCATGCCGTATCAAGAGCGGCTTTGCTTTTGGTCGTCTCGGGGTACTCCAGCACCGTTTCAAAGCGGTGTTTCAGCATGAACCCTTCTTTTGCTCCGCCGAGACTGACAGGCATCAGCATCCACTGCCAAGTTGGCCTAAACCCGGCTCCCGTCCCTGTCCCCTCGCGAACTGCCATCGGCGAAAGCCACAGACACCACCAGCAAGGAAGGGAGTTGACAAAGTGCCTGATTTACCCCAGTGTCTGCGCACACCAACGAGACGGGAAGCCTCTGGCATTGCTCCGGCGGCTGCAATTTGCAAGAGGCAAACCTACCTAGGCAAAGAGGCGGCGCGTGGGGCAGTCTTGGGGTGGACCATGCCCACAGCGTGGTTGCATGGTTGCAGGGACATGGGCGTTCTCAGCGCATGGCCACAACGTGACGCGGTGGATGGAGGCATTGAGCATGGCTACAGGGAAGGCAGTCGGCCGAATGCAGCTTAGGACGGTGGGAGGAATCCCTGGAGCCACGCGCGCTCAAGGGGGCGCTTGCAACGTGGCTGCCCGGAGCAAAAAGGTGCTGCTCCTGGAGAAGATTGGCTGTGGGAGCAAGGCACGCAGCAGGAGACCTGACCTGGCCTGTCTTGAATTAACATTCACCAAGAGAACAGGTATTGAGGTGTCACCTCGTTCCCCCTGCTGGGTCGAGTTCTTTGCTGACAACCTACAGAACCTACAGAGCCAGGATCAGTTCATGGTCAAGCTCGTCAGGCTGGGCTTGGTTGTGCTCTCTCTCTCTTCCTCTCGCACTTCATTCGTGTGCTCAGCGGGCTCACGACCCCATTCGTGCTATGCACCAGCCCAGCTGGCCCTTTGTTTCTCATCAGAGGGTTGTACAGGCTTTGCCTCCCCCTTCCTATCCATGTCTTCCAGTCTACCTATCTCTTACTACCTACCTCCCAACTTGCTACCTGCCTCGAGGCAAGCGAGCATTCCATCCCAGGTGTCGCCCACCGAGGTGCCCAGCCGACCCACCGAAAAGATTGCAGCATCCATCCATCCATTGAAAGAAATCATGGGAGTGCTGGAGGATCAGGCTTTCGGCTGGGCCACTTCGGCGCCAGCTTTGGATGCCTTTGCCCGCTGCACTCAATCTCAATGGGATTTGCAACGAGGCGCCCGCCTAGGCGACACCCGCCATCGTCGTGGTTGCACAGGGTACGCTCGTGGCGGGCAAGCCACCGGAGGAGAGCCCGCCCGGGTTGCTACTGGCTGGAAAAGGGATTCCAAAGAATGATTCTGACGCCGTCGAAAATGGGGGATTGGGCGGATTTACTGGCCAGACGGGACCGAAGCACCTGGCGCTGATATTAAGCATGCGCTTCCATACCGTCCAGACAGTCCTCGCGTACGCCATGTACCAGCTAGCGGGCTACCTTTGCAGCTGCTCATCCAACTCATCCATCCCTCGGTCAGTCAGGATGCGGAGGGGCCAGAATGACTGTCCCCCGCTTGTGCAGACCGCTGCAGATCAGCAAAAGTAATGCAGGCATTTCTGCAGACCTCCACCAGGTGTCGAGTGGTCCCCGGGCTGTGAACCCTCAGCAGGTATCATGCCCTAACGCGTTACTTACAGTGCCTTAGCGCAGGTAGCTCCAAATGTGAACAAGAGCGGAGGTGAATTGGGGTCCCAGCGTCGAGGCCAGTAATGCGAGTTGCTGGAAGCGGTGGTCCTTTGGGATCCCAGCCTCTTGGCTCCTGGGCTCACTCTGGGCGGTAGCTCCACGAGAGCGTTTTAGGAGTCTTGGTTGTTGATGCTATCATATGATTGACCGAGCAGACAAAGAAATAACTGAGCAGCAGTGTGAGAGGTGAGATATGCTGCTACCTACGGCGGTAGAAGGAGGGCTGATTCCTGTCGACGGTCCTTTCATGTCGGTATTATTGCCGAGCTCGTTTCTGTTGTGATTTCTGATTTACCGGCAGCCCCTCTTCCCTATGGTCGTTTCCCCTCCTTTCACGCATCCGTCCATGTCGGTCGACTTGCTCTTATGTGCGTGTTGCAGTCGGAGCCGATTAGAGTGTGTGCCCGTACGGTGCGGTGCCCGGCATCCCCATGCACCGGACTGTCTCTAGTTAGTCATCACCGACACCATGGATGAGATGGCTCGCTCACCACCGTCCGTGATTACGTTCCCGTCGGGAGCAGCCAGTTTCACCGAGGCCGGGCTGGAGAGTTTTGCTGGTTTGATGCGGCGGGCTGGCAACAGAGCTGTCCTCGCCGGCCCCTGGGAGCCCGCCAACCTGCGCTGAAGCATCCATGGAAGCCCGCGGCCAGGGCTGGTGTATCACTGAGCGAACCCCTGTTACACGGCGCAACAAGTACCCGCTACCTGATCAAGATGGATGCCCGGGGTGGACTCCGTCCATGGATGGTTCTGTGGGCGTTCTGTTCTCGCTCTCGGCCTGGAGCCCACTCTGTCGTCGCTTGCTCGCTGTGCTGTGCTGCACCGACCCTTTTTTTCCCTTCTCTGTCCATCCATCGCCTCAGCGGAGTCATCGGCTCCCTGGGCCCTGGTTCTCTGGCCCTGTCTGACCCTGACCCTGACCCTGCCCTGCCCTGACCCTGGCCTTGGTTAGCCCGCTGTTCTCAGCGCCCAGATTAGCCCCGGCGACCAGTGTGTGGTGCGTGCGTGCGTACCTTGTACGGAGGAGGCACTGGAGCAGAAGAAGGAAGACACAAACCCACCGGCTCTCGATGGCGCCCTCTCTCTTGGTAGAACATGGGTCTCTACATGCACGCCGGCTCACCCCTCTCTCTTCTCTTCGCACCCCACCCTCCCCTCAAGTGCGCCCATCTCCAGCCAGGGCCGGTCTTGTCTACCCTCTCTCTACCTTGCCTATCCTATCCTATTCTAATCCTGCCTATCCTATCTCTCTGCTCATGTCCCACTTGCTCTCGCCGCGTCCATTTGCCTTCTTATTTGAACCTTCCCGCTGCCGTCACCAGAAAAACTCCCCTCCTTCTAACCTTTCTCGTTCCCGTTAGATGGCCACTCTGTCGCATACTCAAAGGCCCACGGATCACCAGTCTGCCTCTGATACCCTCGATCACCACGCTGCTCCAGGCTCCTCTCTCTCGCATCGGCCTGCTCCTCCTCCTCCAGTTCCAGTCGCTCCTCCTCCAGACGCTCCCTCGCCCTCCGCCGCCGCCGTGGTAGCTCCGCCTGCGCCAGCCCACGTCACATCCTCCAACTTCGGCCACCGTCATACCGTCTCCTCCGTCTCGAGGCTGAACAATCGGTCGTCCACCAGCATCTTCGCCTTGGCCGCCGCCGCCTTGGATCGCACCCAGAGTGCCATCGCTACCATCTCGGAGCCTTCGATTCGGCCTCGACAGTCCAGCGGTGCTCTCTCGCGGCTCTCCCTACTCACGAGTTCCTCTCCCTCGTCGGAACCCTCCAGCCCGGACAAGTATCACCGTCTGAGAAGCACCTCGAGCCAGTCTCTCCTGGCCAGCTCCAATTTGGACAGCAAGCTTGCTCCCCAGGCCGCCCCGGCGAACAATCCGCCCTCTCAGCCCTATTCGTCCACCGACCCGAACCACCCGCTTCCGGTCAAGTCCCCCTCTACGGAGAACAAGATGCATCAGACATCCTCGCGCTTGCTGCGCATGACGGATGATGACCGGCCGTTCACAAAGGTACGTGACCTCGCCCCACGATCTTGTCTCTCTTCCTGTCCTGGTGTCTCCGCTCGAACCGTTTCCCCCTTGTGTGGATGTGTAACGTTCTGTGGCCGTGTCCATGATTGCATCCCTCTGAAACGCTGCCTCTCCCGACAGCTCCTAGCTACGACATTGGCTAATATGGTTTCACAAACAGGACTTCAAGGATCTCTTTGCCACCCTAGTCGTCAGTCTGCTACCGCTCTCGGCTCACCGTGTCCGATTGACAAAGGTCGAGTACACCTTCCTGTCCGAGGACGCTATCAACAACCTCGGATCCCTCAAGTTCTCCCAGTCCAACCGTATGCCCGACCCCAAGGACCCCTCCCGCATTGTCACCACCACCACTACCACGACCTTCTCCATGGCCAAGGATATGGCCCGTTCTATCTGCCAACGTTTCCTCGAGGCCCGCTTTATCGAATCGGCCGACGGCAAGTACCAGCAGGTGTACACGATGAAGGGATCCGTCTGGCAACTGACACCAAAGGGCATCACTGTCCTGGATCGATTCTGTGCCCGAAATGGCATCCAGCAGAAGCAGGTGTCGGAACTTGTCAATCTCGGCGCGACCCAGCTGGTCCTCCTGGAGCGAGACTCTCAGACCGACAAGCTTCTCAGCGATCAGGGCACTGTCGAGGTCATCTTCCGTCGCTTCGCCGGTGCCGAGGGTCGCAACATCAAGCCCACCGTCAACGCCGCCGACTCGGACTCGTTGCATGATTACCGGGACGGTCTGACGGGTGTCAAGATGGCAGCCGAGCGCAAGGTCAATGGAAAGTCGTATCGTGACACATTCACAGGCAAGGCCACGACCGATTGGTTGATGGACTGCTCCACCATTGTCGACAAGCGGGAGACAGTCGAGGTCGCTACCCTCTTCGTCGAGTATGATCTGATGGAGCCAGTGGCCCAGGACCGCGCCTACATGTCCCAGAACCCTGGATGCAATGTCTTCCAGCCCACCAAGTACGCCATCTACCAGCTGTCGCAAAGAGGCAAGGACCTGGTCAGCGGTGCAGCCACGCGAGGACGGGCGTCGGAGAGTGAGGGCGGTAACGCGTCGCAGCGAAACGGAATCACCCGAGACTCCAACACGCAGCGACTGGACAAGATCCTGAACGACCCTGCGCTCCGACTTCTCTTCCGCGAGCAGCTCCGCGACACGCACTGCGAGGAGAATCTGTCGTTCTACCAAGACGTTGACGAGTTTGTGCGCAGCTGCAAGGCTGCGACACGGGCAGCTCAGAAGTCGCCCAACACCACCGCCATGGACAGCATCAAGGAGATTATGGCATCGGCATATGGTATCTACAATGCCTTCCTAGCTCCCGGATCACCATGCGAGCTCAACATTGACCACCAACTGCGCAACAACCTGGCAACGCGGATGACCAAGGCTGTCGGGCAGGATGTGGCCATGATCGACACTCTCCAAGAGGTGACGTCTTTGTTCGAAGACGCCCAAAATGCCGTGTTCAAGCTGATGGCCAGTGTAAGTTTGGCTAACGCCAGCCCCCAAGCCCCGACGACGGCCGTTCTCGGACACGCCGAAAGACCAGCTCGCTGACAGACGAAACAGGACTCGGTACCAAAATTCCTTCGCAGCCCCAAGTACGAGCAGCAATTGCGCAACTACGAGTTTGACCTGCTCGGCCGAGGGCCCGAACGGAGCCAGAGCAGATCGAACCGGAAGTAAGGGGCCGATGCTGGAGGCTCCGACTCCGCCTCCGAATGCCGATCCGACCTACCCAGCGAGCGAAGCCGACTGGAGAGGCTTGGGCCTCGGCCTCGGGGCTAGAGGGCCAGGACCCTTGCGGGCACGACTCACTCTTTCACACCATATGCCTCATTTCACGAGTCATTTGCATACAAACCATTGACTGATTTGGCTACCAAAGTGTTTGCCACTGTCGAAATGATACCACCTAGAGCCACCCCATCTCCTGCATCATCGGTGTTTTTTGGTTTTTTTTCTTGGTATGGTAATTTTTTGCTCTATTGTTTTCTCACTCTCCAATGACCATCCGACAACGGTCCCTTCGGGCGCCTCCGACCACACCTCGCGGCCGCTTCCTAGCCTCCCAGCCTACCGGCGCCGGACCCAGCTCCGCCGCGGTAGCTATATTGGTTCTATGAAGTTTTTTTTCTTTACCAATTTTCTGGAACCTTGGAGGCGCCCGCGGGTAGACGTTTCTGGTATAAGGCGGCGGAAGAAGAATTACACGGCCGAACTTGGGGTGGGCACACAACACACAAAGATTGATCGTCATGATGTAACGACAACGCATCCTGGTCTGCCAAACAAGGGTATTTGATCGAGTCAACCACTTGATCAAAAGCAGGCAATACAGGCACAAGAAAGATGGACAGTCGCATTGACGACCAACGGCCGGGAATGCGAGAACATGACGAGGGATGGATGGGACGGAAGCGCGAAAGAGGGACGTCCTTTCAACAAAAAAATTCGGCGGCATTTTCTCTATTCTTCTCGACTCTTGTTGTTTTATTTGACCCTTTTTTCTAACTTGTTACGGCTTAACGGGATCATGTTGAGAGGCCGAAAGTAATGCATTGCATTGGAAGGAGTCGGGTACACGGCGGGCCAGCGCTGAATACAATTGTACATAGAAAAAGAAACCTGGGCAGCCTCTCCTCGAGTTGTATCGAGAGAAGTATGGAAAGAAAGAAATAACAAATGAAGCCATCTTGTCAGGTCTATGTGATGTGATGTGTGTGGACAATTATGTGGCCCGCTCGACTGCGGTGAAAAGGTGCAACTCGAGGAATGACGATGCCAATCAAGATGTGACCGACTGACTATGAATCATGACTTGTCTTGGAACGCGGCAGTTGCTGGTATGGAAGAGATGACCCGGAGTATGGGTCGGATAGAGGTCCTTGGAGAGTTGAACTGGTTTGGTTGGAATGCACCCAAGCCCAAGAATGTTGTTCTCCCGAATCGTTTATAGCACGCGATGGGGCTACCAATGGGAGGCTGAGGCTTGACTCGAGACTGATGGCATGAACTGGGTGCTTCTATTTGCTGTTCCTGAGACCTTGGCAGATGTCGCCATGGTCGAGGCTTTGGGAGCATCAAACTCATAACGAGGGGTGACGTCTTTTATCAATAGACTAGATGCATGAAGAAACTAGGCAGAGTTTTTACAAAGTCTGCACTAGTATTGTCATAATTTCTCAATAAAATATGCTCTGGTTTTTATCCTGATCCTTCCTGATCCTTAGCTAGGTTCGGCATCTTCCTTGAAGTCAATAATAGGTAATCTGGAGAGAGGCATTGGGGTTCGTGATTGGTTAGAACACGACGGACTGCTTCCGAGGTACAAACGACGACAACTGATCCCTCGAATGGACCAGCATAATGATTCACAGTACAAGATTCAAAATAAGTATAAGAAACACTCACAAAAAGATGAGAAAAATATTACACGTCCCAATGATAAACTGTCATGAATGATGATGAGCAAGCCACATGATGTCTTCATCTCGTACCTGCATACTCCTCGCATAAAGGCTGAGCACAACAACCAATGCATTTGTTTCTTGCAAAAAAGGCTTTGTTTAGGGTAGACACAACACGAGTCGAAACGGCTTTTTTACTGATTATTATTCCAAGACATGTCTAGAGAAAAAAAGCCCCGTTTCCTTCAAGGGAGGAGAACGAGTTTCTCATTTTGACCTGTCTCAGCCAACCACCCTCTGTCCAGCTTCGAGATCCTCATGGCCGATGCTGAAAATATCTCTCTCTTGGCGGCTGGGTGGCTTCTGTTGGTCAAGTTTCAGGCCCTTTTTGACGTGATGCTCTTTCTGCTGGCGTTCAATAATTGCGACGGCTTGTCATACGCCGTCAGGAACAAGAGACATGGTTACGCAACACCACAGTTTTCTTCTCTCGTTCCAGCTTGTCAAAGGTAGGTGGTTGGAGAAAGGGAGATTGTATCCTTCACAAGTTCGGTCAAATACAATTCGGGTCTCGGCTCACGTCTAGATGATAGAGCAATACTCGGAGGAATGTTTCTTATTGCTGTGCTTCTTGCACTTGTACAGTCTGGCTCTGCAGAGTAGTAGACTTCCCCCGTCACCTGCCAATGTCTCACTGAGTCCTCCCTTGAGTTGGTGGCCTCATCTCCCCCTCCCTTGCGTGCTGGAATGTCACGGCGGCCATCGTGATACGCTTGTTTACCATTCTTTGGTGACGGGATTGGCGGCGAGACTTGTCTCAGCCCTCAGCCCTCAGGGGGAGAAAGGGAGAGCCAAGGACCTTTTCCTCTCCGTTGGGGACATGCCGAGCTGAGTCCCCCGATCAGAGATAAAAGAGGCCGTCGTCGACGTCCGGAAACCAAATCTTCTCTCCTCACCATCCTCATCATCTCAAGCATCATTCGTCCTTTGAGCCTCTTCGGTTTCAATCCCACACTCGTTCAATCAACTTCTCGCCCAAGTCACTCGCTTTTGACCAGCTACCTACCCTCCTTTCCTAGCAAAGCCTTTTGCCTTTCGTACCTCTTCGAAACTCCTCCTTTTTCAAAGAAACCAAACCTTTCAAAATGTACGCCCAGAACGCCGCCGTTGTCCTCGCCCTCGCTGGCCTTGCTGCCGCGCAGACCACTACCACCCCTGCTCCCGTCCCTGTTCCCACTGGTTCTTCCAACGGCACCATCACCGTCACCAAGGTGTACGACGTCTACACCACCTACTGCCCTGGCCCCACCAGCTTCGTCATTGGCGGCAAGGACTACATCGTCACTGAGCCTTGCACTCTGACCATCACCGACTGCCCCTGCACCGTTGTCGAGACTCACGCTCCTACCTGGATCCCTCAGCCTCCTCCCGTCGTTCCCGGCTGCCCTGGTGGTGACCACTGCGTCGAGCACCCCAAGCACCCCGGCTACCCCGGCATTCCCCAGAAGCCTGGAAAGCCTGTCCCTGGCCACCCCCACGCTCCCGGATGTGAAGGCGAGCACTGCGTCGAGTACCCCGAGAAGCCCGGCAAGCCCGTCACTCCCGAGCAGCCTGGAAAGCCCGTTGTTCCCAGCCAACCCGCGCAGCCCATCAAGTCTGGAGTTCCTGCTTGTGAAGGTGAGCATTGCACCACCACCGGCGACAACACCAAGGGCGAGACCCCAAAGACTGGCGACAGCACCAAGGGTCAGACTCCCGCTTGTGAAGGTGATGACTGCGCTCCCGTCATCGTCAACGGCGCCGGTGCCATCCAGCTCAGCCTCGGTCTCGCTGCCGTCTTCGGTCTCTTTGCTCTGTAAGCTCTTCAACTCGAGACAAGCACCTTGGAGCTCCAAGAGCGTGAACCAGCTGTTCAGATGGCACGAGAAAAGCATTTTGCCTGTCCGCCCCTGATTGCATCTGACGACCAAACACGCCACGATTCATCACGAGCGCGCAACGACACTTCTTTCTTCGATTCTTTTCTTCTTCTTCGTCCTCTTAGAGGAGTAATGATCACTTGGTAGTTTTGTGGGATTTTCTGCACTCGCATTTAGACCGTGAAGGAGAGGGAAGCTTTTTTCGCCGGCCTCTCTTCTCAGCTTGGGAAGAGGGAGGGAGGAAGAGAGACCATCTATTCCGGGGGTTTGGGAGTTGTTGATCTCCTGAGTTGGCTCTCTTTCCTGGTTTTGCTATCAGGCAAGGGGGTGATGCAAGGGAGAAGGGGTTTCTCTGTTTTGGCTTCTTGGTTGAAGGGGGGAAAGGGGAGATTCGGAAGGCATTTGCATTGCTAGGAGATGATTTGTATCGTTCTTGTAGATACGCAAGGTACCTGACGCAATTTTATCATTATGCCCTTAAAAAGATGCATCGAGATCCCGTACATGGTTGACGTGAATCACTCTCCTGATCCTCATAGCTGCCCATTCTTGATTGTTTCGTCCAAAAGAACACAATGACTCCAGCCTGAACGCCAGTCTCCAACTATAACAGTTCTTCAACGGTTGTGATCATGATTTCTCGTATTGTTGATAGGGGTAGTGGCCTTGTTTAGTGTCGTTCAAATCGGATTGCCTTTGGTCTTGTGATGAATAAGGATTTTGCGAAGGAAACCCGAAATGATCCTGAGAGTTGCTGTTGCTGTTGCTGTGATACGCAGTGTTGGGGTAACCAAGACCTGGCTGATCTGATCCCATCCCTAGAGGATGCACCGGGGGGCTTAGAGTACCGTTCCTCTGCTGATAATAGTCCCCCACGCTCGAAGAGCGCGAGTGGCTTTCATAGGCCAGGTTTGAGCCCATCACATTCTGCACAGGGCTGATGCCTGGAGGGAGAAGAGGACCCAACGGCGCCATTCCTGAGGATTCAGATCCCGTGGGGGTTGGCGACTGGAGGCTTCCGGGAGAGTCGGTCCTGATGCTCTGAGTCGACTGGTTGGCCGATACTATCTGAGCCTTTGCGGCAAGCTTGTCGACCAGCGATCCATGGGACTTCTTTAGCGTCTTCTTGACAAATCCCGCCATGAGCATGTTGCACCGCAAATCGACGTCCTCACGGAGGTATAGTCCTGTCATGGGTGCGCCGAGGCCCAGCTCGACCGGTTGCGGTGGCTCTCCCGGCATGGAGCCGCCAATGGACCAGCGATCACGAATGTCGAGCCCCATGGGTGCATAACAATGAGTCTGAAGGCCCTCAGGGAGGTCATAGAAGGCGCATGTGTACGAAACCTGACCGGAAACAACACCGCCTGGGAGGTAGTCGATGCGGTCGGTGAGGGAGTACCAGACACACCGCTGCTCCTCGGCCGAAGCGTGCGGTGGAGGGGGGATTGGGTGACGCTCCTTGATGAGAGGGTTGAGATCGATCATCTCGAGATGGTCATGGAGGAAGTCGATGACGACTTGGCGGGTGATGCTCGAGGGCAAGGGCGTGATTGTGGTGAATGTATGCCGTGTCATCTTTGGTGGTGATGGTGATGCTGATGCTGATGATGAGGGGGTGAGACTTTGGCGTGAAGCGTGGTGAGCAGGAGGCAGACACCCCTGATCAAACGGGGCGCGTCAACTTGTCGAATGACAAGAAGGAACGAGTACTGTCCTGAGGAACAAGCGCGGTAGGGCAGGGAGCGAGACGAGATATGAAACAGAGGCCGCGTGGTGGAAGTTGGCAGTCTTTTTTTGTTGTTGTCCAAGCTGAGTTCCATGCCATGCCATGCATGATGACAGAGGCTTCCAAAGCAAGCCTAGGTTTCCTCTCGTAATGTGAGACGAGAACCCCCCCAGGTAAGCCACAGTCGTACCGAAGAGCACGGGAGTTGGCCACTAGCTCCATGGCTTGGCCCAAGTGGGCAATTCATCGTCACCGCGCTTCCTAGACGACGCCATCCTTAGGGTCATCTCCCGGGGAATAGCGAGCAGTACCGAATCAGATGGGACATGGGAGTTTAGTTATCCAGTGCCGGGACATATGATGGCAACCCGCGTTGTTGGCCTTGCCCAAGGCAAGGCATAATGGTCATTGCTGATGGAAATGGTGAGATTTTAGTCTTGGTCGGTTGCACCATGAGGATGATGAATGAAACGCGGCAACTAAAATCGCCGCGGGAGGAAGCCAGGCCGCGCCTTCCTGGCAAGTTGCGGTCGCGCGTCTACTAGCCCCGGAACCAACACTTGCCGCGCGGGCCTCGGGAGCCGCCTCATCCGGCAGGGACGCTTGCTGTGTTACCACATAACGGCAAGGCACCTCTTAGACTATGATCTTTGTAATGATTAGATTATCATAGAATAACACCATGACTATAAAAAACCGTTAAGAAATGATATCTGAGGTCGAGTCGACGACATATCACATCTAATATCACCACATCTAGTCAAGAAGCAAAGTTGCAAAATCAGCTCGCCAAATCGGCAGTAGCACAAAATACCATTTCGGCTTTATATAAACGCAACATTCTCGCCCATCCATGCCATGTCATGACATACATCTCATGTCTGATTATATCCTGGTCCCTTCTGACCATCCCATCGCAACCAAAGCAAGTCTCTCCTCCCAGTCTTTTCACGCTTCCCACAACTTTCCATTCATCCAACATCTTCTGCTCTACCGCATGTAAAGGAGTGTCAGGGTATCATTCAAAAGTTTCCCTCTATGTGTCAACAATGCGCCTGAAATGAGTGTCGTGGTCATGCCAAATGTCCAAAAATTGCTAAATGCGCCCAGGTCGTTGTATATGCAAAAATGAGTGTCCGTGAATCGTAAATATAAACATCTTGTCATCCAATAGACATTATAATCAAGGAGTGTCATGAATAGTCGAAAAAGGGGGGTTCATCGAAAATTAAATGAAGAGGACCGCCGCCATTGAGAGAAGGGCGACGACAGAGGCCAAGCTGGTAGAGATGCGAGAGGCAGCTCCTTCAACCGTGACAGGCGTCGTCGTCGCTCCGGCAAGAGCCGAAGTGCGTGTCTCAAGGTGTGACTGACGATCTGAGGTCTCGGTAGCCGCGCCTCCAGGAGCTGAGGCACCTGTCTCGGCGCCCTCCGTCTCAGTGGCCTTGCCTCCAAGGGCAGAAGCGTCAGTCTCGGCAGTCTTGCCACCCTCGTCTGAAGCGCCTGTTGCAGTCGCCTCTGCGCCGGCAGCCTCTGTCTCCGTAGCCTTGCCTCCAAGAGCGGAGGCGTCCGTCTCGACGGCCCCAGTCTCAGTAGCTTCTGATCCGAGAGCCTCGACAGAACCGCTTGGCCGAGCAGCCGTTGTCACAGTAGCGGTGGTCTCTGGAGAATCAGACTCGGACTCGCGGGCATCGGACTCGCGGGCCTCCGAGTTGCGAGACCCGCCAGTGGCTGTCTCGTCAGCATCGTCTTCGTCAGTCGCCGAGGTCTCCTCAGCAGCTTCATCATCATCCGTCGCAGTGGGCTCTTCGGTAGCTTCGGCAGCAACCGAAGACTCGCCCTCAGATGCTGTTGTCACGACGGCTGAAGTAGGCTCAGATGCTTGAGTGACTGAGCCCGAATCATCAGTGGTTGCCTGTGCCGCTTCAGATGCCTGGCTAGTTGGCTCGGAATCCTCTTCGGCTGAAGTGGGACTGGACTCCCCTGTGGGCTCTGCAGTTGGATCGATAACCTCTGTGGTCGCCTCATCATCGTCCTCAGCTGAAGTAGGCCCAGCAGTCTCCTCGGGTCCCGCTGTCGTAGCTGCTGCAGTTGGATCGATAATCTCTGTGGTTGGTTCATCATCTTCTTCGGCTGTGGTAGGCTCAGGCTCATCCGTGGTCAGGGCCGAGAATCCGCTGCCTGTGCTGGCTCTGACTTGTCCGGATGTGGAAACATCAGGCTCACCAGTGACCTGAGACTGGGGGCCGGAACCGGTGGTAACAGTCTTGGTATCCTCGCCCTCACAGTAGTTGATGAATTGTCCAAACTTGGGCTCGACATATGACTGGAGGCCAGTCTTGGCATCGTCCTGGTTTGTAGTGATACAATCTCTGCAGAGCTCGTAGCTGTTCATGAACGAAGAGCCATCGGCACACAGCCTGTCGGACTTTCCAACAGATTGAGCGATCTTGTAAGCACCATCGCAGTCATCGAAACAGACCGCAGGGGCAACATCCCGCTTGCTGAACATGTGCATTCCACGGCGCTGGTGCGCGCTGGGGATATAGTCGTAGGCTTCAGCCACTGATGTTGTAGTGCTCGTGGTCGTGGGCTTGGGCCAGTCGCTCAAGGTCGTCTGGGAAGCCCAGTTTCCGGTGGTGATGGTTGTGAGCGTGCCATTGATAACCTTCTCTTCGACGACCTTCTTGAAAATGTCGTATGAAAGACCGAAGGCCTCTGGGTTCAGGTTGAAGTATCCCTCAGATGGAGCATAGTACGAAGTCTCGTTCTTGCGCCATCTGATCTTCTTGAACTTGGGAGCAGGGATACAGTACTTGGGCTCACACAGATAGTCATCCTCAGGTGGCTCAGACCAGAAGTTGCAGGATGCGGGCTTGGGAGGGTTGCAGACGAAGCCAGGGTTGCAGCCAAATGTGCGGTCCGAATCGACAGCCAGGGGCGCGGAGTTGCCTGTAGGCTTGGGGCACAGAGTGATACTGAAGACGGACGAGACGGTGACGGTGGTAGGAGGAGGGTTCACGGTTTGCGCGACAACCAGCGTGGTGGTGTAAACTTGTGTTGGGCCCGGGACCACAGACACAATAGTCTCGCCATCCTTGGTAATTGTGATGGTCTCCGCGGGCAGCTGCTCGGTGATAACTGAGACGACGGTTCGTCCAGGAAGTGTGGTGATCTCACCAGGCTGGGTAACAACCACAGTTTGGACAACAGTCTCTCCAGGAAGAGTCGTGACTTGGCCATCTCGGGTCACCGTCTGGGCCTCCCTCGTGACAGTGGTGACGATCGTCTCTCGGGGCCCGGGGACCTGCTGCGTAACAACTGACACAACGGTGCTTCCAGGAAGAGTTGTGACCTGGCCAGGTTGAGTGACGACGACGGTTTCTCCAGGAAGAGTTGTGACTTGGCCGTCTCGGGTGACCGTCTGAGCTTCCCTTGTGACAGTTGTGACCTCGCCATCGAGCGTGACGGTCCTGCCTTCTTCAGTCACAACGATAGTTTCCTCTTGGGTCACGACGATAGTCTCCCCTTCTTCGGTGATAACCACTGTCTCCCCTTCAGTGACGACAACCGTCTCAACGGGCTTAGTCTCGGTGAGCGTCACAGTTCGTCCCTCAGTTACGACAACGGTGCGGGCGGGACCTGTTTCTGTGAGAGTGACGGTGCTGCCTTCCGTGATGGTTCGATCCTGGGTAACCGTTGTGCCGTCGGTAACAGTTACGGTATGGCCTTCAGTGATAGTGATGATCTCGCCGTCATCGGTGATGGTCACAGTGTGGCCTTCAGTGATGGTCCTATCCTGGGTGATAGTAGTACCATCGGTGATTGTGACGGTGTAGCCCTCAGTAACCGTAATGATCTCGCCATCGTCAGTGACAGTGACAGTTTGGCCCTCTGTGATAGTTCGGTCCTGGGTGATGGTAGTGCCGTCGGTGATTGTGACGGTGTAGCCCTCAGTAACCGTAATGATCTCACCATCGTCAGTGACAGTGATAGTTTGGCCCTCTGTGATAGTTCGGTCCTGGGTGATGGTGGTGCCGTCGGTAATAGTCACAGTCTGGCCCTCAGTCACGGTAACGATCTCACTATCAGTGATAGTTACGGTGTGGCCCTCGGTAACTGTTTCAATAACCTTGTCGGTCACTGTCTCAGTAACCTTGTCGGTAACCCTGTCGGTCACGGTTACCGTCTTCGGGGGTGGGGGAGGTGGAGGATAGCACTTGGTGATGGTCACTGTATGCTTAGGCGGCTGACCATAGCACTTGGTTACGGTTACCGTCTCCTTAGGTGGCCAGCCATAGCCTTTTGTGATGTAGACGGTTGTGGGTGGCTCTCTGCTGCAAGTTCCGGTCTCACTGGTAATTGGCGGCTCAGTTGAGCTAGTTGGTGGCTCAGTTGAGCTGGTCGGTGGCTCAGTTGAGCTGGTCGGTGGCTCAGTTGAGCTGGTCGGCGGCTCAGTCGAGCTGGTTGGAGGTTCAGTTGAACTGGTAGTTGGGGGGACATATGTCGAACTAGTAGTCGGCGGAACATACGTCGAACTGGTAGTTGGCGGAACGTAAGTAGAACTAGTAGTTGGTGGGACGTAGGTAGAGCTGGTCGTCGGCGGGACGTAGATCGAGCTGGTCGTCGGGGGCACATAAACAGAGCTGGTAGTTGGAGGCACATAGACAGAACTGCTCGTGGTTGGTGGACCAGGAGGCGGGATACCGGTATAGGTCTTTGTGCAACCGCAGTGCTTATCAAAGACCTTGTAAGAAGGAAGCTTTTCGGCCGGTGAGGTCGATGTGGGCTCATGCGACTCCTCCTCCACGACAGTAGACGTCAGAACTTGAGATGTTGGAGGCTCCTCCTCCACGGCAGTAGACGTCAGAACTTGAGATGTTGGAGGCACCTCCACCGTGTCATAGTCGTCCGGGGTGGGCGTGGGCTCATTGTCCTCATCTGGAATAGAAGTCGGCACTTGAGTTGTTGTAGGCGCCTCCACGGTGTCCGAGTTGGGACCATAGCCGTATCCGCCCTCGTAACTGTAATCGGGAGCTGGTCCTGAGCTCTGAGCGTCGTTTACCACGACACTTGAGCTGTCTTCTGGCTGGATAGCCCTGCGATGCATGTTGTCGTTGTCGGCTGGGAGCCTGACAGCTGCAGCGCCCATGGCGCTGAGCATCAGCAAGAAACGCATGGCGGCGAGCGAGTGAACGACAGCCCCAATAGCGAGCGAGTGTGATGAAAGAACGTGAGTCGGGACCCAAGTTTTCTTTCAAAGATGTCAGAGCTGACCACAGAAGGTAGAGAGAATGGGAATCTCAAGCCGCTCAACACCGACGAATACGATATATATCGGTCGGATCAGGCTGAGTGAGGTTGGACCAAGGGGCTGAGCAAGTCCACGTACCAAGTGCCGGTGATGTAGCTGATTGGCACCACTTGCATCGATATCCGCAATTGGGGTTAATCTCCTCTCTTGTCAGCCACTCCGGCGTGTGTTGTTGACACGGCAGGGAAGCGGGTGAGGAGGCAACCGGGCTGCGGCTCGATGCTGTGGATGTTCCTCTGGGGCAGGACAGGGTCCTAATGTGGTGTTGAAGAGCCAAGTGTCAGCTCAAATTAAAGAGCTCCCAAGATGGACATGGGGAGGTCCGAACGAGATGACTGGGACAAAGAGCCAGGGACATGACAAAAGGTCCATTGACCAGACGTGAGGGCAACATGGAGCTAAATGGAGTCTCCATGCCTTGCGGGTACCTTGCCCGAGATTGCTTGCCATGAGGGGATATGGGCCATGGTAGGTAGCATGAGCAACAATGCATTTAGAGCACATCGCACATGCAGTGAGCCTGGCCCCGGAGGGCAAGGATCTGAACGGGGCACGTACGATTTGCCCAGGGCCAGCAGCCAGGGCCAGCAGCACCAGCAGGCACCACGACTTCAAAGGGCGGTCCACTTGGACAAGGACCTTGTTCCGGGGCCTTGACACTGGGCTGGAGTGGGCAAGAGAGTTCAAGGCTCGGCAAACCAGGCAAAGCCAAGGGCCGACAAATGGCGGAGAAGTGACAATATCACATCACGACCCTTGAGGGAGCTGCTGACGACACGGCAATCCATGACCGTTGTAGCCCACCAACGAGGCCCCCCAGCAGGCCAGCTCTCTCGGCGGGGCGGGAAGTATGTTGCGATCTGACAGACGCAATTGCTGCTTAGGGAACCCGGAAAGCGGGCTCAGCCTAGAAGCTCCGGGTGACATTGCGAAGGCAGAGGTTTGTGAGTCAAAAATAGGCAACCAGGTGTCGTCCAGCATGGCGCCATTGATGCTGTGGCTCGAACACGGCAGAGATGGGATGGATGGGCAATGTGAAGGAAGGTTTGGATAGAGCTCGTGTTGGAGACGCAAACCTGGAAGCCACGACGAGCTGTGGGCAAGGCATAGGCTGTCAGCGACCCAGAGAGGCTTCAGAGGCGCTGGCTTGATGATGCGCCGGCACGAGGGCTGTGATGGACGGGACGTGGTGATGGTGGCAGAGGTGACCATTGAGCATGGGAGAAAAAGACCGAAATAGTGGGCCCCACCACCATCACCATGCTCTGTTTTAACTCCCCCACTTCTATATCAAAGCAGGGTCTAAAGAGCCTAAAGGTTTACCAAAAGAGTATTCGTACACCGTAAGATTCTCGTACTATCATGTTTGTGCTCTCAAGAGTCAGCATCGTACTCGAGTCTCTGTAACAATACCACAACAGCCCAGGCTTGCATTTCTTTATGTGACTCGAGAGGTAAGTGAGGTTCAGCAGTTCGCGGTAGGCTCCCACCGTCTCGGACTAGCGTCTTTCAACGGGGCGGGCGGGCAGGCGCCACAACCTGTCGGTCAGGGTCTCCTTGTCTCTGATTGGGTGGGGCACGAGGTCCCTGGTCCAATCCAGGGCGGATTTTTACTACGGCCCAGCCCTGTGGAAGCGGAGACCGCAACATGGCTCCTCACGAGGAAGGTAAGCTTCCTCGGACTCCAGCTTTGCTGACTCTGCTCCACTGAACCTGAGATGAAACCCACTGTCGCCTGGCGGCCGGGCCTGGGCCTGAGCCTGATGGATGGGAATTGGGAATGTGGATGTCGGTTCCGTTGGTGCGTGTTGGGATGGAACAGTCATGGGAACGGGCTGCCTACCCGAGGGGGACGGGGCTCGGATCAAATATTGCCCAGCGCATGGCTATTCATCCTTCCTCGGTCTCGATATTCTTTGTTCCCCCGAGTTGGCTACCTAATTCATGATCAATTCAAATCCTCTTTCTGCCCTCCCTTGCTTTCGTGTAACCTCCTTTCGTGGCACGACCTCGGTCTTATGCGCGACTTTTGTCCGCCCATTCACTGCGGGGGCCGCGATGAGTTGCGTCCGAAGTGCAGCGGAGAGAGGCGACAAGAGGCTGCCACCTCACCCTCCTTCCACTGACCCCTGTATCGCAGAATGAAGCCCGATTCGACCTGTACCTCGCAAAGGGTGTGCGGTGTTGGGGGCTGAAACGCGGCAGCGCATTGTTCTCCAGCCATCCAGAGCTAGCAGGGTCGGTAGAGAAGTGCTCGTCACAGGCGGTCCAAGACAGCCATCACCTAAACTTGACTACATTTTGGTCTAACCTTGGGATAAACCATACAATTAATTGCTGGGTTAATTCCATCATAACACCCAAGCTTTCATATTATAATGATAACATATCCCGCTATTACTTACCCAAGACAGTCATAAGGCTCTCAGCCTTTCTGGGCAAGTACGGTAGCGGCGCGAGTGCTTATTCAGGGCAGGGGTGGTGAGATCGACCATGGATGTCAACCCGCCCAGGCCAAGAAGAGCCAAGACAGCCTTGTCGTTTATCCATCGTGAGTGGGACTTTTGCATGTTTTCTGCAATTTCTCCAAGCGATCCAAAGTGCAGCAACCCAAGCTGATCCGACAGGCCGGCCATGTCCGCGGCGACGGTGATCGTCGTCGTCATCTTGTCTTGTCTTTGTGTGGTGATACTGCTTATTGTTGACCAACAGCTGTTCGTACCTACAGTACCTCCTCACTAGACTAACAACTTGGCTAGCAGCTCGAGATCTATCTATGCCCGATCGATACGAGGCAAGCCATCAATCTCAGCTCCAGATCGCCGCCATCACAAGTAGGGACAGCCACAATCTATTGTCGGCTCGTCAACAACATCAGGGCTGCTGCTATTACAACTCCCACTTGCCGAGCGAGCGCCCCCTCCCACCCTTGACTGTCACCGTTCGCTGTCAGCACAGGGACCCGCTTGCAGGATTCTCCTTTCAGAGCAAAATGCTGCCATGTGTGCGAACGGTGGTATCTCGCGCCCTCGTGGGACCTTGAGCACAGAGGCTGAGGTCAGCACTCTTTTAGATATGCCCACATGGCACCACCGTGAGAAATTTCCCTCTCGCCACGACACGGCAGCTTTGCACGCGCTTGCACTTGAACCTGCCCACTGGTGGGATATCCCATCAGCCTCCGTCCAGCCCAGTTGAGGCTGAGTCAATGCATGGATCTGGCTGATCCCAACCTCGTCGTCTTCCCTCAAGGCTCTCCCGTCCCACCCCAGAGATGGATGCCCTGCCAGCCAGCCTGCCTAAGTCGTGCCCGCATTGCGGATGGCCAATGGCCAGTCATGGTGCACCCTCGCAACAACCTTGCCCAAAATGGTGCCCTCCGATGCATGGAGGGCAGAGGGAAGGGTGGCATGGGCTAGAATCGAAAAAATGGCTGCTGGACCAGCCTGGTCTCCGTGCTCCTCCCTGCCAGGTGTGCCACGAGGGGTGCTCTTTGCGAGCCTGGGCATAACAGAAGCTCTGCTCAGCCCTATGTTTCCCATTCTTTCCGATCTCAAACCGCTACAGTGGCGAATGCCCTACCACTGGGGCCTCTGATCGATTCTTACCTCCCCTTTGGGTCCTCTGCGCAACAGTTTCCCTCATCCCTTCCCCAGTCGCTTGCATTGAGGTTCCATCTTACTCCGGTGAACTGACTTTGGTGCTACTCGCTCGCCTTCACCTACGAGCTCACGCCTACCCTGAAACCCAGTCGCCTTGGCCCTTCATTCTCGACCGACCGACCCAAGACTGCCTTCGCTTTTGGGGTCTAACTTACCTTCCTGAAGCAGCCTTGCCATCTATCAGTGTCGGGCTTCCCGGCGGATACCCGGTTGCTCTCCGCATCCCCAGTTCAGTGTTGGGAGGCGGATACTTGGGGACCAGACCCATGGGTCAAGGACAAGCCATGGTCCACTAGATTTCCCTGCAGTTAATTTCTCTCGAACGCCTGCACTGAACGACAGCATCCGAAACAGCTCTGAACGCAGTCACGATGCCTCGATACGGTGCGACCTGGGCGTTACTGGCTCTGGCCGTGTGCCCTGCTGTCGCCCAGTTTTCGAACTGGGAGGATAACCAAATAGGCACTTCGATATGTGTCTGGATGCAACCAAGAGGTAAGCAGGCCTCATCATTGTATCGAGTCGCTCTAATGTGTAAATAGCTGCCATCATTCGGGACATGATCTATCTTGATGGCGGTAACATCTACTGGACGCCGCATATGAACGATCGCACTCTGGGTCCTGCTATTGACAATGGTAAGTGATGTTCATGCTTCTTCATCGCGCAATGTCTAACATCCAAAGGCAACAATGCCGGCCTCATTCTCAACTATAACTTGAGCACTCCATTCGATAAGGATACCAATGTTACCGGCATCCTCGTCAACAAGGCCATGTCCAAGGCCCGTGGAGGTTCAGGAAACAGCAATGGTGCCGCGCCCAACTTCCTCGACGGCGGACTGCTCTACAACGATGCCCAGTTCTACCTTTACGGAGGCGACCTTTTGAAGAACGATGAAGTTTACGATCCTCCCGACGCGGACGAGGTCCTGACTTATCAGGCTTATGCATATGGCCCAGACAAGCCTCTGTGGGATCGCGGCTTCTCTGATCGCAAGCTTAACAACAAAGTCACTCGATACCTTGCTTATGGAGGAGCTGCCAATGCGCCGTCAGAGAATCTGGCTTGGTATTTCTCGGGGTTGAGGTCTCCATCAAGGGGACCCTTCTTTACCAACGATTTGAATGCCAAGGCCACCAACGTCTCCGACACTCTCATCACCCTCGATATGGCGGAGCAACTTGCTGAGAAATGGGCCAACACGACGCTTCCCCCAAGCGTCAAAGGACGCGCCAATCCCGAGGTTGTTTGGGTTCCCGTAGGCAAGAAGGGTATTCTCGTTGTCCTCGGCGGCGTTGTGTATCCCGAATGGGCTGGTCGTGCCCGCAAGTCAGCAAATGAGGAAGCCAGTGTAAGTAATCAGCGCACCCTACTCCTCACCATTCTATGTAGACTGACGCTAGATGTTTGTCTCTAGGAGAAAGAAAGCCCCGTCTTCATGGAAGAAATTGACGTCTACGACATTGACGGCAAAAAGTGGTACAAGCAGGAAACCAAAGACGGCCCAGGCGCCCTCACACGAGGCTGCGCTGTGGTCGCCCCAGCTTCAGATCGCTCGAGCTTCAACATCTATTGGTATGGAGGTTATGATGGCCTCCATCCGATGGAACCCTTCAACGATGCCGTCTGGGTACTCTCCATCCCTTCCTTCACTTGGACCCAGATTAACAAGGGGACCTCCCTGCATGCTCGTGCAGGACACAAGTGCTTCATGCCATACCCTGACCAGATGATGGTTTTTGGAGGCTACACGTCCCAATCTGGCGTTGCTCTCACCTGTCTTGACAAAGGACCAGTCCTGAACTTCAATCTTACCAGTGGGGAGTGGTTGGAATCGTACGACCCGGCCGAATTCAGTGATTATGGTGTCCATAAGGCAATCCAGTCCAAGATCGGAGGTGACGCCGAGGGCAGTGCAACCGCGACTGCTCCAGCAGATGGCTGGGCTACTTCGGCTCTTGGAAAGGTTTTCGATACTGAATACGACATGAAGAAGATCAAGACCTACTGGCCGTACGGAAAGACGTCCGCAACAGGGCGGCCTACTGTCCCCAACGACGGCAATGATGGCGACGATGATGACAACAACAACGGCGGTGGTGGCTCTGGTCTCCCCAAGTGGGTGGCACCCGTCTTGGGTGTTGTCCTTGGACTCATGTTTGTCACCGGCGCCCTTGTCGTCTTCTGTCTCTGGCGTCGCCGCAGAATATTCAGGAACCGCTCCAGCGACTACGGCACAGAAGATCCAGGCTCGCGCATTAGGTCGTGGATCAGGGGCACAGGCCAGGAGAAGGCGCCTACGGTCACAACCTCCGATGATACTCCCACTAGCCCGGAGATGGAGGAAGCAACGACAGCTAGGGCTGTTGGCTCAACTCTCTCGAATCCTGGGACACCTGCTACTCCTATTTCTCCCCGTTCACCTGGCTCTCCCCTTGAGATGGCGGACACACAAATCCACGAGATGCCCGGTGAGTCGACATTTTGTTGTGCGTGCCGACATATACTAACAGCTATAGATACTTCGATGCCACCCGAACTTCATGATACTGGTCTTTCTCCCCTCGAAGTCATACAAAAGCATTCTCACTTCGCTAAGAACCGGAAACATTCCAGCCCTTCATCCAGGACATACTCAGAGCAAACAAGCACTTTCTCACGATCAACAGATCAACAAGGATTGTCAAGCCCTGACTCTCCTACGGCTGGTCGATCTTCCCGTATAACCTCTGACGTATCCGGCGTGTCAGAAGGGGATGCCACACAGCTCCGGAACATCGGGGCCACTCCCGTGAGCCCTAGGAGCGCTCACAGCCAGCTGCGGTCCCCGTCACCGGTTGACAAGGCAGACTCGGACATTCTTCCTTCGCCGCCTGAGGATCCAACACCCGTGTCACCCGGCGACCCAGCACTGGTATCCCCAACACCAGTGTCACCGCCAACCGCCGGGGAGAGTTCAGGTGGTGACTATCTGTCAGCAAAGTCGTCAGCTAGTCCCCTGAGGAAGAGCATGTTTGTCGAGAGCGAAGAAGACATGGGCAAGCAGAAGTAGACATCTACATTTGATAGTATAGCGGCGTTGGGGTATCAAGGATTGGACATAGTGGGTTGGATATCTGATGCAATGACATGGGTCAATCAGGGCAGGGTGGCGGACATTCATTTCTACGAGCGAAATATCACGAGGGTAATGACTATTTAAGACTGATGGAGGAATAATACTTTTTCTTCCGTATGAACCAGAAATTTATACGTCTACTTTTGAGCATTTATGCAGGGAATGTGAATCTTTAGTACCCTATACCTTGAGCCAGTACTGGTCTCGTTCGCGGAGTCAGGCTCAAATTACAAATACTACCCACAGTTTAAAAGACAAGACTAATATGTGATCCTAGATAAGGCCTTTATAATAGATAGCGATGAGTGCAACATGGCCTGGGAGCCTGCCTTAAGGGCATGGCGAAAGAACAGAGTAGCATTTGGAGCTAGAGGACCTCTTCACTCTACATCAGGGGCTTGGGACATGGAACTTTTGCTAACTACCAACGAGCTTCACTTGCGATTTTCACACATTTAAACCTCCACGAGCTGATCATCCTCATCTTCGACTTCCTCCACCCGTCCATTGGTACCCTCAATCAACTTCACCTCGTCCTTGCTTTCATCCTTGCCTTCATCTGCCTCGTCGCGCGCTAATACCTGCACTAGCCGCTCGCAGGCCTCCTGAACACCCTCGTCCTCAACGCGCAGGTGTGTCTCACGGATGACAGGATACACCTTGACACGGCGCATGAGATCACGGCCCTCTCGTGTTGTTGTTAGCAGAGTCAGTGTCTCGACGTGGGTCTGGATGTTCTTGTGGTCCGAGTCACGCTTCTTGTCCGGCGGCAGTAGCTGTAGGTCTGGCAGCATGTCCATGCTCTCGTCGACGTCGTATTCCTCGTTGCCCATGATCGGGAGAAGAATGTAGGGTAAGATGTCAATCTTGTCCTCGGAGAGGAAGGAAGGGTGTGATGATGTCTCGAAGGCAACATTCTTGATGGTGCTGGCAACACCCTTGCGCCGGATGTCGGACTTGTGCTCGGTAAAGACCTTGAGCTTGGTGATGGGGATGACATCGTCGTACTTTTGCGCCTGGAGGAAATGCTTGCGGATGTCGGAATGCTTGGCCAGGTCTGCAAAGACGTAGGCGAGGTAGTCAAAGTCTGCCTTTTTGTTGTATGAGCCGTCCTGACCCTTGACGAAGAGGTCCATCAGTTGGTTGAGGACAATATCGTCTGAGCCTAGCTCTTCAGGGGCCTGCTGTTTCCTCTTGAGCACCTCCTTGAAGCTATCCCACTTGGCTAGATTGGCGAGGAGCATGGCGAGGAGATTAGCATTGGGCTCCTCAGGGTTCTACTCGGTAGGTTAGCTGGTGTTTATACGTATGTAACATCACGACAACTCATGCATACCACTATCCGCCTGAATACGACATCGAGGAATTTTTCATCTGTTGCTAGGTTCTCAAGAATCTCTTGATCACCCGACAAGTTGACCAGAATTGTCACAGCATGCTCAGAGATTTTCTGCAATATGGCATTAGCGCCGAGTTCCTCTCGAGGTCACTGACAAGTGTTCACTTACGGGGTGATCTCGAATCAAGATCTTGAGGTTCTTGACAGGCTGGAGTTGTGAATCCTTGAAGATGTTGGGTTCCGCAGTCGAGTATGGCACCAAATTCTCAACGGCAACTTGGCGAATCTGAGGATGAGGGTGGGCGATGAAGCCCACGAGCTGCAGGGGCGGTGGTCAGTGTGTGATTACATGATTACTGCGCAGGTAGAAGCATACTTCTTCCAGCTCAGTCGGCATCCTGCTGGTGTCTTTGGATATGCGTGGTTGAAGGAGTTTTCAACGACGGTGGTGATGATTTTGGAGGGGCAATTTGATAGTGGGGGGCAGACGCCTGAAGTCATCGCTGCTTCAGTGGGCTGGGCGTCATTGCCGGTGACTCTTCCAGTGGGACCCACAGGGCACAGAAGTTTCCAAGGGTCTCCAGTGTCATCATGGTGGCGGGGCAGAATTTTGTAAAAGAATTTGGTAGAAATGGCACGATGAGAGACATACCAAAACGCAGATAGGATAGAACTTGTCTAGGAGAAACTTTGGCAAGTTTATAACACTGAAGCAGAGCAGAGACCTTTTTCTTTTCTTTCTCTCAGTGAGGGACCATGAAGACATCTAAACTCCCGCAGATAATCCAACATGACATTGTCTAAACCCCGCTCCTATTTCGAGACAATTACATGCTAATATCTATCTAGATCATGTCAAAAACAGCAAACACGATTCCATTATAAATCTCTTTCCCCTTTATTTGTTCTGTTATATAAGCTCTGAGACGGTCTGTTACGCATCTGCGTAAAAAGAGCTTCCGACCAATGACTTACATAACTATTAGTATAAAGATCAAACCGAAATAACCTAAGCCCTTTCAACTCGAAAACCTCATAATTTTTATCTTGTATCAACGTCTCCTCCTATCCAGGTCAAACAATTCAAGTGTGTTGATATCCAATCGGAGCAGGGAAACCTATTATCCGGACAGTGATTGGCGCTGGATGAAGGCGGTGAGGCACCATTTTGAGCTCGCCTCAGCGCTATGCCCAAAACAGAAAGAGGGGTGGTTATCGATAAGGCACAAAATTTTGAAAATCTATTCTGCCTCTTATACTCCAAGCCCACATTGTGTGTGTGTGTGTGCCATTCCACGACGATACGCCCAAAATGCCCAAGGCTACCACTCCCTCCGCCTCGCGGCAGGCGCGGCGCCATAACCCTCTCGAGGATGATATTACAGCCACCGGTATCCTTAAGAACAAGTCCTCCAAGAGACAATCCCATGGCGGCGACAACGAGGAGGAAAACTTTGTCGATGACCGCGCTTCGAGGACCATTCTTCGGATAGGTCGTGAATTGGCTGAGGAGGAGAATGCCGGAAAGGTCATCTCCAAACCGACTATCGACACATTTGGCTACGACTCGCGATTTGACGACGAGGTCGAGGACGAGAACAAGGTCTACGACGATGACGAGGCTTGGGGCGATGACGATGAGGTTGTGGAGGAGATCGAGGTTGACCCGAATGACCTCGACATGTACAAGAAGTTCATGCCGGATGAGGAGGATGACTTGCTTAAGCATGGCTGGGACCGCCAGCCATCGGGAGAGGAGCAGGGCGACAGCATCAACCTTGCGGATCTAATCCTCGAGAAGATTGCTGCCCACGAAGCTGCGCAGGCTAGAAGGGAGAACAACCTGGGTCCTCCTGATGACGAATATGAGTTGCCCCCAAAGGTCGTCGAGGTCTACACCAAGTGAGTCAAGGTTTACAATCGCGACAAGAGCTGAGAGCTAATCATTTCAGGGTGGGACAAATCCTCTCTCGATACAAGTCCGGTCCTCTGCCCAAGCCCTTCAAGATCCTTCCGACCATTCCCCATTGGGAGGATATTATTGAAGTGACCAAGCCCGATAGCTGGTCCCCCAACGCCTGCTACCAGGCGACGAGGATCTTTGTTTCGAGCAAGCCCCACATTGTGCAGCGATTCCTCGAGATGGTCATCCTCGATCGTGTTCGTGAGGACATCTACGAGACCAAGAAGCTCAACGTTCACCTCTTCAACTCTCTCAAGAAGGCCCTTTACAAGCCGGCTGCTTTCTTCAAGGGTTTCCTGTTTCCCCTCGTCGGAAGTGGAACTTGCACGCTGCGAGAAGCCCATATCATCTCGGCCGTGCTGGCCAGAATCTCCATCCCCGTTCTTCACTCCGCCGCTGCTCTCAAGGGTCTGTGCGATATCGCCGCCCAGGAGGCTTCACACGGCACCGAGGGCGGAGGTGCCACCAACATCTTCATCAAGACTCTCCTCGAGAAGAAGTATGCGCTGCCATACCAGGTAATCGACGCTCTGGTGTTCCACTTCCTACGCTTCCGAAGCGTCGACCCCGCCTCTGTTCACTCTGGCGATGCCATGGCAGGTCTGGCCATTGAGGGAGATGCCAAGGCCAAGCTGCCTGTCATTTGGCACCAGAGCCTGCTCGCCTTTGCGCAGCGCTACAAGGGAGATGTGACAGAAGACCAGCGCGAGGCACTGCTGGATCTGCTCCTGACGCATGGCCACTCGGCCATTGGCCCAGAGGTGAGGAGGGAGCTGCTGGCTGGAAGAGGCCGAGGTGTGCCGCTTGAGCCCCAAGGACCGGCTCTGGATGGCGACGATACCATGGCCATTGACTGAGTCAAGGTCCAACCTTGATCTTGCTGTTCAATGCCCCTTTCTTAATGAGTGAAGACAAACAAGGCGTCTGGCGCATCAAAAGGGTTTCGAGCTGGTTCGACTTGAGATAGATTTGACTCTGTAAAAATGGAGTAGCCCATTTCGATACCAATTATATGTGTTTCATTTTCTCGATCAGGGTGTATTGTATCTACCTATTCGATGATGTCATTTGGTCGTGGTGTCACTTTGAATGGAAGGAACGAGCTGAGCTGGAAGCACCTTCCGCGTCCGCTCCGGGATGTAAGAACGATCAAGGATCTCGGCCTCTTCCACCTCCAAGTTTCTACTAATCACGAAATCCCTATAAAACAGCCATAAAATGCGGCCCTGCCGTATAAACTGACCCTCTTGCATCTTCAGATCTTCATCTCCTACCTCGGTTCTTCAGTTCAGCCCTTCCCTTCGTCCTCGCTTCAGCTTCGCCACCACCCTCTTCTTTGACCTTTCGATTCTACTCTTAGTTTTACACCCACGGGATGCTTCATCATCTTCCCTCCAGGGATCTCTTTATTCGAGAACTTTGGCTCCGGTTCCACCATGTCCGCGACAGCGACGTCTTTATCAGACGGATCGCTACCAATGAATAGTCGCCTCGACGCAAACGAAGTCAAGTAGGATACCGGCCTTGATCCTTGCGACTGTATAATGCTAACTTCAATGAAGCTACTTTAACCTCCCCTTCCAAAACCAGACTCCACCTCCTTTCGTCTCAATCTCGTTTCCAACGCCAAATCTCGACGGCTCGATGAAGCACCAACCAAGTCTTCCTTCTATGCCAGAGAATGCATTCACCAATTACCTACCTTCAGCAGATACTACACCTCGCCCACTCAAACACCCCCGAGCCTCGGTGTCGGTGTCGGTGTCGGGCTTTGGTGTTGACCCCCCACGCCCTCCTCGCGACGGGTTCGAGTAGGTATGGTTCCCACAGGGCTACTGGGCAGAGCGCCAGGTCATGATGCAGCGGAAGAGCAACTCTGGCAAGAGCTTCTGGAAATGGCGTAACCGGTCTACGAAATCTGCCAGTGAATCTGACGTTCGGGAGCTGTCCTTTGCATCACCATTGACGTCCATGTCCGTACCGCCCAACTTCAAGCCCTTTGAACCACCGCTGCCAAGGCAACCTACCAGTCCTTTTGTGTCCGAATCAGCTCATGTGTTCTCCCTACAACATCCCTCCACTGTGCGGCTATCAAACCAGGCTCGTGAGGCTCGCGAGTCCAGTTCGGTGTCTCCTGGCATGGGAAGTTCGAGTTCAATCTCGCCCCTGGGCTCTACAGACACGGTTCAAAAAGCGGTGACGGTGCCCTCCTCGCCATCAGGCAGCATAGGGCTGTACGACAAAGCAAAGAGGAGCATTGAGGCCAAACTGAAGTTTAGGACGCGCAAAGAGGTACTCGAGTTCCGGGAATCAATGAAAGGGGAAGAAACTGACAGCACCAGCGATGCACATGCCCCCCGATCCCCGAGCATGAGCACCCTCATTCGACCACCATGGATGGGGCCAGTAACTACCACAGCGTCCATCAAGTCACAAAGTCAGGCACTTGGTTCAAAGATGACCTCGGGAAGGTGAAGCTTCGGCGGAAGCTTTTTGGCAAGGCCCCATGGAGTCGAAAGGAGCCTAGTGATTCATTCAGTATGGCGAGCTCCATGAGAGAAACACTCAAAGGCAAGTCCTAACTATGAAGACGCTTTCTTTCATTCTTTGGTTGCTGGACCCTAGACATTAAACAAGAGCTAACAGGAGAGCAGTCCATATTGACTGCGCCAACAATCAATATCCTGGAGGGGTGAGTGCTCATACTCCTTTGGGGTTATGAAGAGGTGCTGATACTATCGCCTGTAATAGGAAGCCGTCCGCATCAAGACTCCTCCGCTGGCTGAAGATACGGCCAGTGGAAGTCCGCGTTCATTTTTCACCGAACTAGTGCCTCCATTCGACAATGACCCTGTTTCTTTTTTGCCTGGGCCTCCTTCACGGCGCAACTCTCTCCAAACTGTTCGACGTAAAAGCATCACTCCGCAGGTGCGTGAGTGGTGGGAACAGCTGCCCAAGAAACCCGTCCACCAGGATCCTTTCGCTCAGATACCAAGTTTTGAGTTTCAAGTGCCCGAGCACCTACCAAACAGCCCAATATGCCCAGCAAACATAGGGCACAAAGGCGGAATAGGGCTTTGTGTGTATCATGGGCGGAGAAAAGGGGGTGGAGCATAGAGAGATGTGTTACGAGTGTTGCCAGCTTGAACGAGGCTTGACACTCAACTCGATGAGTGAATTCCAATACATATTCCGATTGACAAGTTGGTCTTGAAAAGGACGCGCCTATCAACAACTACTTTTAGACCTCATTACTATAATATCTACTTGTGCACCCGAACCTAGCGTTTGCTATCTAAGTATTTGCAGACAAATTCCTGCTCTATAGGACAAAGGGAAGGCTTTCCACCAAGACAACGTTGGGATACCAAAGCTATTAAGCCTGAGAAACCTGGTTGTGCGGCGCTCCCTTGTACTCGGTCTGGGTCTCATTGGGCATGACATAGTCATACGATGGCCCACTCTTCTTCTTGTTCCAGAAAGACTGGCTTCCCTTGAAGAACAGGGGAGGCGGGTTGCGGATGTGAGTGAGGAAGATGATGAGGACCCAGACGAGGGTGATGGTGGGAAGCATCCAAGCACTAGCCTGGAACTTGGCCGCATCGGTAGGGTTGTAGTTGAGGAGAGCGACCAAGCTCATGCCGATGCCAAGGAGAGTGTAGATGGTGGTACGGACAATGCTCCATTTGCTCCAAGGCGTGGTGCGTGAGACGACGGTGAGGAGGACCATCAGGATGAGGGTGATGCCAGCAGCGATGTAGGCATATTGGAACTGCGCGGTAAGTTAGACAAGTAAAAAGATGTAGAGTGCAAAGGGTCAAGACTTACAACCAACTCAAAGCGCGTCCAGGTCTGCTCGTTAACCTTGGCCTCGAGGGCGTTCTCAGTGATGTTGGAGTTGGCCTTGTCCTCCGAGATTTCAGTGACGAGGTCGATGCCAAAGGTTTCGAGCAGCGAGTTCTCCATGGCGTAGCTGATGGAGTAGAAGGATTCCGCGAATGAATTGAACTCTTGCTCGTCTGGGAAATCCTTGTCCTCGAGCGTCGTGGCGTACTTGGCAAACTGGGGCCAGAAATCGTCGGCGATGTCGCTGATGTTGGTGATGGCGTTCTCGACGGTCGTCCAAGTCGAGGCGTACTTGGGCGGGTAGAGCTTGAAGAAGTCGGTAATCATCTTGGTTAGGTTGTCTATGATGTTCTGGGTTGTCGACTTGGCAATGTCGTTGACGTCGTTGAAGACGGAGTCGAGGGTCAGGTTCTTGAGGGTGTCGATGATCTTGGTCCAGATGACGAATTGGGTGAAGCCCTGCATGAAGAGAACCAGGGCCAGGTGGAAGGGGAAGTGGATGACGGTCCAGATCTGCTGGCGGACATGAGGGAGGTTGGGGTTCTTCATCCAGTCAAAGTAGACAAGAAAGACGAAGTAGACGGTGGCTGAGGCAGCCGTGACGATGCCGATGGTCTGGGAGTCTGAGACTGATTAGTACCATCCCATTAGAGAGGGCAATGTGTGCTTACTCCAAGCATCAGGGCTCTTGACGATAGTGACAACACTCTGAGCAATGACAATGATTCCGTCACCAAGAATCATGACAGTCAAAAGGCCCATACGCTTCATCAAATGAGTGCCCTGGAAGCTGAGCACCGGCCAGATGTTTGCAAAGGCAAAGGTGAAGATGACCTCGACGCCGGCGAGGACGTACCACGCGATGAAGACGCGGCTGTTGCCTGCTCTGAAGCGGAACGTGATGCCCAGGTAGACCATGGCAACGATGACGTTCATGCCGATCTGCAACAGCATCGGGAGACGCTGCTTCTTGTACTTGCGAATGTGCCAGAGGATGCTTGCGTATTCGACGGCCAGGCAGAGACGTGAGACCATGAGAATGATGGCTAGGCAGAGTTAGTTAATGATTGTGTTTCTGGATGGGTTGCTCATACACATGGTCCTCATGGTCTTGACATTCTGGTCGTCGGGGGTAAACTTGGGAGCGACGACGGCGAAACCAACCATGACACCGAGATGAACACCTCGAGCCGCTCGTTCTGATTCATGTCAATATCGTCCACTTGCAAAATCTCAGTGTTGCCTTACCGAAGAGGCTGTCAGTCACGAAACGCACATCGTAAAGACCGACAACGAGCCATGTAATCCAGAGAACACTTTTACCGTCAGAGCAAGTCGATGCATGTGCTGTCTTCAACTCTCATACCTGAAGTATCCAACGTAGGCCTTGAAGCGATCGTGGCTGTTGACACCTTGGGTCTGAGAAAAGACTGTGTAGTTGGCGGCGAAGAAGAGATCGAAGAAAAGCTCAAGAAGACTGGCATCCTCGTGCTACTCAAGGGTCAGCAACAGATTCTGACGTGTGCATGATTCACACAAACCTTCTGGAACTGTGGGCAGTCCGCCTCGAACCTGTTACCAAAGAGACTCAGGTCGGGAGCCGTGGCTTGTTTTGTCGGAGCAAGAGTTGTTGTGTCGGATCGGTCCTCTGCGATGAGTGGACTCTTGAGGAGCTGGAGCTTCTCAGCCGTCGTCTGCTCTAGCAACTCTTCGTTGGCCATCTTCACTAGCCGGCCAGAATGAATTGATCCGCTAAAAGGAAGAGATTGCAATTGAGAAAGGGACGCAGATACTTCGGTCGAGTCTACACTAGAGGTAGACAACACACACTACTTATACAGACGGCGCCACAGACTCAACTGCACGAACAGGGGTGTGAAGATCATTAATAGAAATAGAGGATCATCGTGCACGAGTAGAGCCCAGCGGCCGACTCCAGCCTCATGTGCGGCTCGTCAAGGATGAGGACGGTTTGTGGGAGATGGTCAGCCTAGGGTGGACTCCCCTGGCGCTCAGATGCAACCCAACATCCAACTGCGCCCAGACGATGGCCTATGACTGCCGAGCTGGAGCATCAAGGGAGCAGCTTGGTTCTGACGTGAGCAAGACCTAGCGCAGCGACGGTGCACCCGAAAAACAAATGGGGGCCAAAAAGCTGCAAGCAATGGGCTCTCCCCCCGTCGTGGTAATCCGTGATTCGCGAATACGCTCGGTCTGGGGCCTGACTGGAGAGACGCTGGATCATCTTGGCAAGGGTGTTTCTGGCCCACAAGGCTGGACTGGCTTGGTCCTGGGATGATTATAAGTGAGCTGCGTCCCCAAGCTTGGTGTAGCTCGAGTCCCGAGGACCAGGGTGGCAGCACCAAAAGTCCCCTACCATGTTGGCTGATTGAGGAAGCAATTTTCGCGGCCCCAAGAGCTGACGACCAATGCTTACGGTTCTTGGACTGGAGATATCGTACGGGTTTACGAAAACCATTCGCATCAATTGTGTCTCCAACAAAGCTCGATCTCGGCCTTTGATGACTATATGCATATCCCATTGTCAATTGTGATATAGAGTAGCGTTTCTTCTTCAACGCCATCAAATAACGATGGTGGTGCTTAAATAACGCTCCCGTTTGAGCCCGACGCCTCCTCCTTCCGCCACCAGTTGATCTCCTCCCAGCTGAGCCACTAGCGCAGAAGACATCATGAGGCTATCAAGGATGATCGTTGGCTTTCGGTTTCACCGCTTCAGCCCTCGGAGCCGACCCTCCTCTTATCCTCGAAAAATCCAGCCTGGATAGGAAGTCGGGCGAAACGATAGACTGGGCACTTGGCCCGTTCTCGTAGGGCTGGAAATAAGTGGGGTATTTCTGCAGGTGGTGCAGATCACGTGGCTTGGCGACTGGCGCATGCTGAATGAATCGCAGTTATGCATCTACTGAGGGATGGCAGCTAACGAAGCGCTTAATCTCGGCGCGTCTAACGCGTCTCCCTGACCCCATTGATTCACAACGTGCATGGCCATTGTTTGTTTGGCGCATGCGACTTGACATTTCATTCAGCATGATGCGATGCTAGAGTCTGATTCGAACCTTGCCTGACAGGACAGCAGCATTACGTCTGCTTAAACTAAAACACCATGGACCTCGCTGTTACACCAACCGGTCGAAAACGAGCCCACATCGAAGCCGACGATCCAGTCCCTACTCCTGCGACCCTCAAGAGACGCCGCCTCGATGATCTCTCGGCCGGATCCCCTTCAACCCCCAAAGCCATTAATGCTATCAACGCGGCGATACCTGCTGTGGTGAATAGCCAGAATGGATGGCCCCCAGTGGATGAGAATATGGACATGACGGGCCTCGGCAAGAAATCCGGGGCTCTTCCACCGAATCCATCTCAAGCAACACCACAACCAGCACCTGGTTCCGCTTTCCGCCCGGCAATCAAACTCTCTGCGCTGAAGGGTACGAAATGGGATACTGGTGAGGAGCGCCGCCCTGTTTTGCCAAAGAAGGTTGGCCCTGGCCGGCCCAGGAAGACTGCCACACCGAAGAAGCCCGCAGCTCCGAAGGGTAGGGGACGGAAGCGAAAAACACAAGATACGGCCGAGGATGCGAATAATGATGGAGAGGAGGCAGTGGCCCACGAGTCCACTGACGAACTTTTGGCGGTGCCGGATGGATTATTATCGGTCTCCAAACCAACACCCAAAGGAATCTTGACTCCTTCGAAAAAGAGAGGACCTCGGAGTCGGAAGAATGTCACATTCGGGGCCGGCCACGATGCAAACGGCGAAGTCTTCTTTGAAGATTTGCCAAAGAAGCCACGGACACCACGCCAGGCCGCCAAGTCGCAGGCAGACGAGATTGTGTGCGCCATCTGCCTGAAGCCCGACTCCAAGGCGCCGAACCAGATTATTCTCTGTGACATTTGCGATTTTGCAGTTCACCAAGAGTGCTACGGTGTGCCCGAGATTCCAGAAGGAGATTGGCTCTGCAAGTCATGCGCTCAGGAGGACGTGCTCAAGACGCCAAAGAAGACTGGAGAGGCGAATGTCCCGACCATCACAATAGCGGCAGAGGTACCCGAGATTCCGAACCTGGAGCAGCATGTTCGATCATTGCAGAGAGTCCTCCTGGACCGATGCACAGGGCGGAGACGGTTACAGTTGGCTGGGCAGCTGGAGGCGGAGGAGAAGGTCTATCAGCTTGTCGAACAGACGGTGGTTGCTGGTGAGGGCAACTCGATGCTTCTGATTGGCGCCAGGGGCTGTGGAAAGACGACGGTACGATATCACTTCTTTCCTCGGTGCCACTCAATCATCTAACATGTGACAGCTTCTTGAAAAGGTCATTGCAGATATTACTCAGGAGCACAGGAACGACTTCCACGTGGTCAGGTTAAACGGTTTCATCCATACGGATGACAAGCTCGCACTCAAAGAGATATGGCGGCAGCTTGGAAAGGAGATGCAGGTCGAAGATGACCTGATAAACAGGGTGAGTACATCTTCGCTTCTCTTGCCTACCCAACTCACGCTTCTAGACCAACTACGCCGACACCATGGCATCCTTGCTTGCCCTTCTGTCTCATCCATCTGAAATCATTGGTACGGATGAAGGTGTCACGTCACAGTCGATTGTCTTTGTCATTGACGAGTTCGACATGTTTGCCTCTCACCCTCGACAAACACTATTGTACAACTTGTTCGATATCGCACAGTCTCGAAAGGCGCCCATCGCAGTAGTGGGCTGTACGACTCGGCTGGATGTTGTGGAAATGCTCGAGAAGCGAGTCAAGAGTCGGTTCAGCCATCGATACGCCTACCTCTCCATGCCCAAGTCACTGCCGGCATACTGGCAAGTGTGCCGACAGGGTCTCATAGTGGACAGCGATGAAGCTGAGAAGGAGGGCATCAATACTTACCTTGAGGGACATGTCGAGTTCCAGCAGTATTGGAGCCAGAAGATCGAGGTAAGCAAAACCTCTCCTTGACCGAGACCGGGTATACTGACCAGCTATGTAGGGGTTGTACAGGGAACGGTCATTCCAAGATCTGCTCCAGTATCACTATTACACGACCAAATCGGCTTCGGCGTTCCTTACCGAATGGATCCTGCCCTTGTCGGCTCTCTCGGCGAGCGATGTGACACTGAAGATACCTACTCTGCAGAGCGAGGTTGAGTCTCTCACGCCCCCTGACAACCGACTGCATCTCCTGTCCACGCTGTCAGAGTTGGACCTGGGACTGCTCATCGCGGCAGCACGACTGGATATTGTGGCGCACACAGACACGGTCAACCTGGCCATGGCGTACGACGAGTACAGTTCCTTGATGGGGAAGCAGCGTGTGCACTCGGCAACAGCAGGGATGCTGGCCGTGGGCGGCGGTGTCCGCGTCTGGAGTCGTGGAGTTGCTGGAATCGCGTGGGAACGTCTCATCTCCCTCGGACTGCTGGTTCCTGCTGGCATAGGAGGTGCAAGGTCCCTCGGCCACGGAGGACTCGAAGGCAAAATGTGGAAGGTGGACGTGGCGTTGGAGGAGATACCTGCGGCGGTGAAGCTGAGCACTGTACTGGCGAGATGGTGTCGAGAGATTTAGAAGGGGTTGTCTTGTTTATGAGACGCACCATGTGTATGAACACGGGGCGTTTATGTGCTGCTTTGCCATGAGCAGTGTTGAGTTATGAATACCTACATATAGAGTAATTAAAATATGTCAAGAGCATTTGGCTACTTTTGCCATTCCACATATCTCTGCCAGATTCTTATTTTTGTGGTATCATGTTGGCAACACCCAACTGTGTATATCTATCCTCTTGCTTTCCAGTAGAGCGTGTATGAAGTAGCCAGCCTCAGCTTACAAAGGAGATTATTTAGTGTATAACTATAGTAAGTATTTCGAGGAAGTCAATCCCAACATTTTCTCTCATTTTATATCCCATAGCTAGTACCAGCCTTAACTTTCGCGTATCCTTTCCTGCCTGCGGTTTTTCTTTTGAATCTCGTCTGAAACTTGATCAGCATCTCAGTCTCGAGTTCGTTTCGATTTGATACTCACCGTTGACTTGCAACAAGGGTCTTGCTTCATCTCTCACCAGTCCGTCAGACCCAAGCCTCTGCGCTTCGCATCAAGGGGCTCGTCAAACATGCCCGCCTCGAGCGTCTCGAGGTCCTCCATCCCTGCCGTCGACTGCCGGCGAGGAAAGATGAGGCTCCCCAAGAATCCGGCAGAGTGGACGGGGACGGCAAAGATTCTGAGAGATAGACCGAGCATTGTGTGTCTTTTTAGAGTGAGGTGTGATATAGGCAAGAGTGGAGGAGAGTGCTGGTGTCTGGATACATCACCAACTCATCCCAAAAGACCTCACGACATGACTCTATACTTATACCCATCCGCCATCTAGACCAGCCTCTCCGCGTTTTTGAAGCCAGCTGTTCTGTTCCCCCATCCGAGCTGATGCCATATCCGCTGGACGGAAGGGGGGGCAAAAAATTCAGACAACATGGTTAAGCACCCGGCAAAGGCAAAGGCTGAGATGGCGCCAGCGCCTCGCGGAGGTCGCGATCTCGGTGGCGGGACAGGCTGGAATGCGGATCTTCAGGGCGTGGAGGCAAGCTTCGTCCGAGTGGCTCAGGAGTAGGTTGGGTGCAGATCTTGTGCTTCTTCAGTAGGGTGCCTGAGGATTTCTGATCATCTACGTTATGTGATGAGATATTGCGGCGCAAGTCAAAGGGGAGGGGAAGAGCACAAGGTGATAGAGAAGAGGGTGCTCAGTCAGGACAGATGCCTTTATTGCTTGCAAGGTGTATGTATTCGCCTTTGCGGAGACTATTTAGATATTGATACAGTTATAAGAGGGATAACACAGGAGTCCAGCATGTCATGCTACCACTCCTCTATTCTGTCATCAAATTATACAGCCCTACAGCTTCTTGACCAAACTCTAACCAATCCTAATCTACAACTCTGTCATGTTAGAGCAAAGGATACAATAAAGACATGCAAACTTTAGCTAGGCATGGCAGGCATGGCACTGGTTCAGCTGGTGGATTCGACCCGTCTGTTTGGGAGAGATACCCTCAAATCTAGTATCACAAAATTATCCATCCTTCCCTTCCCTCCAAACGCCGTCATTCCTCTCATTGTCCATACAATCAATAGGTAGTTAGCATTAAGCATTTCACGTCCCAAACCGTCCATCGTCCATCCCAATTAACGTGATCAAATTCATGTCTCATTCCACAACCAGACCCTCCAGCACCCGCATCGCTTTTGTGCCCTCGTTCTCGAACCGGCTCACCATCGACTCGCACTCGAGCTTTAGCTTGTTCTCGGCCTCTGCTGCATTGTGGTAGATCCACTCCTGCACCGTCATCTGCTTCTCGGGTGATGTCAAACTCTGTCCCTGCTTCAAGAATCGATCCGCGCCATTCTCCTTATCTGAATTGGTCCGTGGTGACCCAAAGACAGCCTCGAGGTCCAGCTCAGTCCATGGCGTTGTGCTACGTAAACCGACAATCATGTTACGCTTGGACGGCGAGCCACGTGTAGGAGTTGAGACTGGAGGCGCGAGGGCAACTCGCTTAGGGTTGGCGCTGGCTGCAGGCTTTGACGACGGCGGCTGGTTCTCAGCGTCAGAGGACTGGGGGGACTGAGACGGTGAGATGGCTGCTTGTCGGGCGGATGGCGCAGGGGAAATGATGCGTCCTGGCGTTGACGGAGGGTTCGCCAGATGAGCGGAACTAGGAGGTGGCGATGATGGCCGCGCCGACTCAAACGACACCACTCGAGCGGCGGCATGCTCGTCCTTCTGTTCCTTCGCCGAGTGCACTTCAACGTCATCTTGCACATCATCTGATCGTTGCGTGGATGACTGCGCTGCCTCATCGCCTTCCATCGCCTTCTGAGCATCCAGTGACTTCTTAGACGGCCGACCTCGACCGCGTTTAGGAGGGGCAACACTTGACTGGCTCTCATCGACGCCGAGGGAAGCACGGGATGCCAGTGATGCCTTGGAGGGACGACCACGGCCTCGCTTAGCCGGGGGCTCTTCCGGAGTCTCGACAGGTGTTTGAGTTGGCGCTTCAACAAGTTCGAGTTCATCAACCGACACTTGGGAGACGAGTGACGCCTTGGAGGGCCGTCCGCGACCTCGCTTGCCCGCCGCGCTCGAGCGAGCAGCCGCCGACTTCTTGACGACTGTGTCTGTGCTGACCATGCTTTCCTCATGGGCTGGCTCTTTCACCTCTGGCTCCCATTCTGGCGTAGTAGACTTCTCGGGGATTTCCTCAGGTTGTGGAGTTTCTTCGGGGACCGTGGGGTCTTCCTCTTCAACAGGCTGCGCTGCTGACTTGCCCTTCTTCGACTTGGTCTGCTTCGACACCTTTCGAGTCCCAGCCTTTCGTCCCTTCTTCGGAACATGGAGCTCCTCAGGTTCCGGCTCTGGCTCCGGCTCTGGTTCGACCTCGGGCTCCGGTTCATGGTCTGACTCGGGTTCTGGTTGCCGCTCCGGCTGTGGCCCATCGACTTCCATTTCAGCCTGCAGAGCCCTGAGCTCGTCGTCAACCTCATCTTCATCCACCTCAGCTGGTTTAGGATCGAACATGGCAAAGTCCTGTGATTGATCGGCCTTGGCCTTCAACGCCTTTGCTCCCTTCTTCTTGGCCTTTAGCCGCTCAGAGTCAGAATCGAGTGTGATCTCTTCATCCTCGGTCAGTTGCCTCTCCAGGTCTGCCTCCAGTTGACGCTCAATCTCGTCATCGTCCGGAAAGGTTCCGGGGGTTGTTTCGTAGGCGGGCATAGACACCTCGGAGGTAACAGATGCCGCAGAAACTGTGCGTGTAGACTTGGTGGCCTTGGTCGTCTTCTTTCGCCCGCCCTTTTTGGGAGCAGGAGCTTCAGCCATCTCCATGTCCTCGTCTTGCTCCAAGGTCGAATCGTGTACGGCGACACTGCCACGGATTCGTGTTGCGCGTTTCTTAGCAGCAGGAGCTTCCGAGGTGGCCATGCTGGTATCCTCAATCGCTGTGCTGTCTCGCTTCTTGCCCCGAGAAGGCTTAGGTGGTGCCTCTTCCTGAATTGACTCTTCTACCTCTTCGACGGGTTCCTTCTTGGCCTTCGTCTTCCGTCCCTTTTTCGGGGCAGCCTTGCGAGCTTTTGTCTTCTTGCCACCTTGTGTTGAGGCTGTGGTAAGAACACTGTCTTCAGGGCCAGCGATCGATTCGTTAAGAGACGGCACTTCGGATGTGGCTGTGGCGACAGATTGAACAGATAGGCGTGAGGCCTTGGATGTGCGCCCGGCTTTGCTCTTGGTCGACTTCTTATGGTTTTCTGCCTCATCAAGCAAGATGAAGAAAGGACAGCCGGGTGATCGATTGAAGTGCTCCTCACTAGGCAAATATTAGCTAGAAGCGAGCAATGGTCAGAATAGAATACTCACAGTGGCATGTCACTCGGCTCCCATCCGTCAAGGGCAAGTTGGCAATACGCGCATGTTGCCATGTCATCCGAATCCTCGGTCGGTGTGTATTTCCATCCAGCGTCAACCAGTTGCTTTGTTTTGCACTTCCAGCCCTTCTTGGAATCGTGCGGCCACCTGCCAGCAAAGGTGGCCTTTCTGGCCTCTTTCATGTATGGTTGGTTTGGGTCTTCTTGCGCATAGTCTCCCACCTCGGCCTCAATGGCGGCAACAACGGCCCAGCCACATTCGGGGGCATGCTTGAGATGTTCTAGGAGAGGGTCGTCGAAAGCCTCCCAACCGTCGAGGCCCTTGTGACATAGGAAGCAGTTGACATTGTCGGGGCTTTGTGGGGTAGGGTTGAAGAAGAGTCCGGCGCGAGCAAGCTATTCACCATGTTAGCATTGGTTTACGTGGTGTCGCAGAATAATCCATACACTCGCGGCTGTGATGTTCTTGTGCGGCCAAGCAAGGGCCTTGGTGCCTCTGCCACCAGCTGTTGACCCTCGCTTTTTTACGCTCCTGTGAAAAGAAGCCAGACGGCTCTCATATGTGATATACTGGTCGGTAATGTCGTCGAAAGACATGATTGCGATGCTGCGACGCGTCGAGTCGCGGTTGGTTGAGGGTATCTGCAGTCAAGGCGCGAAGCGAGGCCTCGTTGGCGATGAGGGCGTAAGGAACCGAGACACGACGGCTATGAGAGGGAAAAAATCGAGGAAAAATTAGTGAGCATTTCAATATCAAAGGCTCGTCTGAAAATAGCGCTGGGCGTCGCGTAGGAAGCTCGAGGGGACGTTGAATTGCGATGTATGGGAAGAGTGTTGTTTGGAAGGAATATTGATTGATGGCGGTCGCAGCAAGAGGCCCGCTACAGTGCGGTCCAGTAATGGCTTTGGGTGGGTCCAGTCGCGTTTGTTTACTTTGGTGGGTCAACCAGGTCTGCGACCCCAGAGATCCAAACAACTCGATCACCAATAGAATATATGGGACTGTGCAAAGCGCCTAGATTGGGGGCATGGTGCCTATTGATTTGTCCATACGCACTGCAACTGAAATTCTGCAGTTGCTTTGTGTTTTGTGTGTTTTGACAGGATAGAAATGGTTGCTTTGTGCGAGAGGCTGGCTTCTCGGCTATCAGTGTAACTTGGCAGCTGAAAGGACGGGAGCATGCCAAACTTTGGTTGCTTGTGCATATGATCTGACAATCAAACTACGTGTTCTTTGATCTCGATACTCTACTATAGCCTCCAATCAAGTTCTTACAGCTTTCCAGCTGCTTTCAGTCCTCGCTCACCATCCACCAAGATGCACCACCCTTCGTGACCCCGGCCGCCGTCCCCAGCCACGACTGCGTCGAACCCACCTTGCTCGTTGGCAAACTTGAGGACGTCATCATCAAAGCTACCAGGCTGCAGCCACACAGATGGGACGCCCAGCTCCTTTGCCTCCTGGAGCACCTTAAGAGTTACCGAAGGGGGAGTGATGACTGAGATGGACGTCTGCTTGGGGTTGGGAAGCGCCACGACGCTGGGGACTGTGGGATGGTCCTTTTCTAGAGCAGAAATAGTTGCCGACCCCGGATTGATGGGAGTGACTGGTAGATCATGATGGAGATACCAGGCAAAGACTATCAACACTGTTAGCCAACACGGCCTTCATGAGATATTGACATGGATCGGACCTCGGTGGCCGAACTTGGCGGGGTTTGAGCTGGCGCCCACTACCGCAAAGGCAGAAGAGGCAAAGAACTTGCGAACAGTGGCTTCAGTGGTCATTTTAAAGTTGATTGAGTACTTGGGTACCGGTATTGTGTGTTTGGCTGTTCAGGATTGTCAATCAAGGGTGCAAGAGTTCAAGGGATGATATGATGTAGGTTCCGTTATCACCCACGCCGCTGCGGGGCTGCCGCAAGTCGCCAGACACCGATCACTCCATCCATCTTGAGTGCTGGTGTCATATGTAAGGCCGAAGCCGCGGCTGCGAATTATAAATCAGTTGATTCTGCTTGTTGCATCCTCTCTCGTTCCTGAGAGACTCTCCACGCACATTAACCTTGATCAATAAGCCATCGTGACCTTGACAATGTCCGTATTTGGGTAAGTCGTCATGGTCAAATCGATGCATCTCCTAGGATGAAGCGGAACTGACACCACCGCAGGAGGGCAACTTTCTCTGCTGCAGCTTATGCCGCAGCCAGGCCCAAGTATCCTGCAGGTCTGTTCAAGGCAATTCTGGGGTATTACCATCATGAGGATCCTCATGGTACGCTGCTGGACTTGGGTTGTGGCCATGGTGTTGTTGCCATGGAGCTAAGCCCCCGCTTTGCCAGAGCAATCGCCATTGACCCAAGCGATGGAATGATCCGGCTCGCAATGGATACCCATGCCGAGCACACCAAGATCTCGTTCCGCCAGGGGGTCGCTGAGGACTTGTCTTTTCTACCTGGACACTCGGTAGACATGGCTGTAGCGGGCCAGGCAGCGCATTGGTTCAAGTACCCCAAAGTCTGGCCAGAGTTGTCCAGGGTAGTCAAGCCAGGCGGCAAGCTGGCGTTTTGGGGGTACAAGGACAACATCATCATTGGACACCCGCAAGTCAACGATATATTTGATAGGTTCTGCTATGGCGAAGGAGATGTGTCACCCGGGCTGGAGGGGCTGAACCAGTACTGGGAGCGTTCCGGACGAGACCTCCTCCGCGGCCTGTTGGAGGATGTCAAGCCCCCTGAGTCGGAGTGGGACAAGATCAAGCGAATCACCTACAACGTCGACAAGAACACGACCGATATTGCAGGCCTAGAGACGGCTTGGATGAGAAAGACGCTCAAGCTCGGGCAGTTTGAGGCTTATGTGCGAACCTTTACTGCGTACCGGGGCTGGATGGATGCGCACCCGGAGAAGAAGAGCCGCGCTGAAGGTGGTGAGGGAGACATTGTGGACATTTTGTTTGACCAGATCCTGGAGGCGGAACCTACGTGGAAGGAACAGGGTGATCGCTGGAGAGACATCGAGGTTGAATCTGTCTGGGGCACATACATTCTGCTGGCGACGAAGAAGTGAGGATGAAGACGGTGGGGACCTGGCTAGGACTGATGAAAGGGATCGACAGCCACGCAACAGACATTTATGCAAATGCAATGGCCTCCATGCCCATTTTTGACACATAAAGACCAATCCCTTTGATACGAGCTTTGCATATTTACCCAAGTTTCAATAGTTTCACCGCCTCGATTGGCTAGTAGATGGGAGACAATATAAAGCCGACATCATGCACCTCTTGCTAGATAGTTAAAACTGTACGGGCGATCACCCGCCCAATCTATTTTGTCATCCCAGCTGGCTTCGGTTGGGCGACCAGCCTGGGCCATGGGCTGACACGGTTGCCCCGTCAGTCTCAGGGAAAAGGACAGCAGGGAGGCCAAGGCTTGAATTGAAATGCACAACGAGCGCAAGCCTGGACCTCTTTTCTTACTTCTTCATCCTTCAACACCACTCAACCTCTCAAAAAAACCATCACCAAAGTATTTTTTTCGTCATCACTCTCGTGCAAGCCAATCTACCGTGTCACAAGCACAAGCCCATCAGCCGCACACACCCATACCCAAAATGGTGAGTCCAGTTGCCCCGGACACCCCTTTCTCGATGGCGTAAACAACCCACCCCGCCCTCTGATTCGACAGTCGGCCGCCGGAACAGAAGAGCTTGGAAAGTTGGTTTTTGCATCACCTCGCGCGAAACAAACAGTCTCGGACTTGTTGCAACTTTCATCTTTCCACATCTCTCCACGCCTCACCTGAATCGCAATCGCAGCACTTTGACCAGCGCATCACAACACAACACAAGCAATCATGTCTTCTAACAAGTTCGACTCTCAGGCTTCGACCAACTACAAGGAGGCTTTCGCCCTGTTCGACAAGCGTGGCAATGGCCGTGTCTCCCTCGAGAGCCTGGGCGACCTTCTCCGCGCCTGCGGCCAGAACCCTACCCTCTCGGAGATCCAGGACCTCGAGAAGAACGTTGGTGGTGACTGTGAGTGTTTTGTTTTGATTCTGGATGCTCTGGGGCGCACGCTAACCTGATGCACACAGTCGATTTCGAGACCTTCCAGCGTGTTCTCAACCGCCCCGGCGGCTTCCGCGACCCGGGCGAGCCTGAGGAGTACTGCCGCGGTTTCCAGGTGTTTGACAAAGACATGACGGGATTCATCGGCGTCGGCCAGCTCAAGTACATCCTCACAAACCTCGGCGAGAAGATGACGGATGAGGAGGTGGATGAGCTTCTCAAGGCTGTCGACACCAGCTCAGGCCAGGTCAACTACACTGGTATGTTTGTTCTCTACGCCTCAATCTTGCAACCAATAACTGATCAATTTGACTGCAGATCTCGTGCGAACCATCCTCGCCAACTAGGCGGTACAAGACAATGGGCGGATCAGTTAATGCATCTACGTGGAAGGGCCGGCGTTTGCTTGTTTGATTATGGAATTGGAATCGGCTATGGATGGATACGCCGAAATGATGAATTACCGCTGCGTCTTTGGCGAAGCACCAGCATGTATGGATTTCTGGTAGATACTTTGGGGGCGAGCAGAAGTCTAGATAGAATTGATGCTCTTGTGTCTCTTGATTACTCATTTCTGTGATGCTTCGGCGGTTCACTATGATTAGGCGTAATGAGGTACAGAGATGCACGACCTAGCCTCAGCATGATATCCCAATCCTTTGTTTACTTTTGCTCGCATAATAATCAAAGCTTCCAATCAAAAGCATGGCTCATGCGCCCTCCATTGTTGGATCGTCCCGCTTCGCCCTGATCATGATGCCCATGGCCAAGCGACCCCGCCACGGCACCCGATTGCCCCGCGTTTAACATTCGCTAGCGGCGGGTGAGGCAGGAGCTCCAGCTGCACCACTTGGCAGGCGATCTAGCTCTCGCTCCATCTCCCTGCATCAACACCACATCTTGACGCCTTAGTAGACGCCGAGTTACAATAGAGCTTCTGCCTGTCGAACCCCTCTTTCACTCCCCTTACCTCCTTTCCTCAATCTCAGAAACTATAAAGCCAGCCGGCTGCTCACCCAGAAACAGCCCACTTCTTGTCCTGGCCGCCAAGCTGGACAAGCGTGCTTCCCGCAAACCCCTCCTCCTACTCTCCCTCCTCGTCCTCGTCCTCGCCATCACTCTGGCTTCTTCACGAGCCTTCTCCCGCCTTGGATCCCTCACCAATCACTTCAGGTTCCAAGCCGCGCGCGCCATCATCCCAAAAAGACAGCTCATGACCAGCACCATGGTTCCCGACAAGTACCGTAACCCTCCCCAGGCGCCGCCGCTGTTCACCGCCACCCCCGAGTCGATTGCGGCCGACACGAAGAAGCTCTGCGACGTCACCAAGCATGCCCTGGACTCGGTGGTCGCCGATGTCCCCGCCGACAAGGCCACCTTTGCTAAGGCTCTGGAGCCTATCCTGCTGGACGAGAACTTGGCTGCCACCCAGCGACGCATCTTGACTTTCTACCACCACGTTTCCACCAACAAGGAATTGCGAGATGCTTCCACCGAGGCTGAGAGAGTCTTCAATGACTTTGGAATCGAGTGCAACATGCGAGAGGACGTCTTCAAGGTTGTCGACGGAGCCTACGCGAACCGAGCTTCTGAAGATCTCAATAAAGAACAGCTGCACATCCTCGAGAAGGAACGGCAAAAGTACATCCGAAACGGTCTGCGTCTTCCTGCCGGCCCCAAGCGAGACAGATTCAAGGAGATCCAGAAGCGCCTGAGTGAGCTCGAGATCCAGTGTCAGACCAACCTCAACGAGGAGAAGGGTGCTATTTGGTTCACACCCGAGGAGCTTGAGGGCGTCCCTGCAGATGACATTGACATTGATTCTCTCGAGAAGGGAAGCGGAGAGAATGAGGGCAAGGTCAAGCTCTCCTTCAAGTACAACCACTACTTCCCTCTGATCAAGCACGCCCTCAATGCCGACACTCGCCGCAAGTACACCATTGCGGAATCTAACAAGGCCAACATCAACGTGCCTTTGTTCCAGGAAGTCATCACCCTCCGAGATGAGGCTGCCCGACTTCTCGGATACGCAAACCATGCTGCTTTGCGGATTGAGGAGAAGATGGCCAAGGGCCCTGAAGCTGTTAGAGAATTCCTGGACGACCTCCGAACCCGGCTGGCCGAGGGTGGAGCAAAGGAGATCAACAAGCTCTTGGAGTACAAGAAGAAGGACCTTGAGGAGCGTGGCCTCCCAGTTGACGACAACTTCTTCATGTGGGACACATCCTTCTACTCGCGTATCCAGAAGGAAAAGGAGTACAGTGTCGATGAGACCAAGATCTCCCAGTACTTCCCTGTTGAGTCGACATTTGCTGGTATGCTCAAGATTTTCGAGGAAATCTTTGGCTTTGTCTTTGTTGAGCTCAAGCCCGATGAGCGAGCTCGACTTAGCCCTACTGGCAAAGCCGAGGATATTGTGTGGCACGAGGATGTCTTGATCTACAGTGTGTGGGATGATGAAGCTTCAGGTGGCAACTTCTGTGGCTACCTGTACCTGGATCTGCACCCCCGTGATAACAAGTATGGCCACAATGCCAACTTCAACCTTGAGCCAGGCTATGTCACTGAGGATGGCAAGAAGCACTACCCCGTTACTGCTCTTGTCTGCAACTTCAGCAAGCCTTCACCTAAGAAGCCCTCGCTGCTCAAGCATCACGAGGTTGTGACCCTGTTCCACGAGCTGGGTCACGGCATTCACGATTTGGCTGGACGCACCCGCTACAGCTACTTCCATGGAACTTCCACCGTGTTGGACTTTGTCGAGGCACCTTCTCAGATGCTTGAGAACTGGTGCTGGACTCCAAGCGTGCTCAAGTCGCTCTCTAAGCACTGGGAGACCAACGAGCAGATCCCCGATGAGCTGATTGAGAAGCTGGTTTCCACCAAGCGCCTCAACTCTGCCATTGGCGCTCTGGGTCAGCTGACCATTGGCATTTTCGACATGACTGTGCATACGCCCGAGTCTCACGAAGCGGTCAAGCAGCTGAATGCTGGTCGGCTGTGGAACGAGCTTCGACACAACATCTCCGGAACCAAGGGCCCTGAGGACCTCGGACAAGGCCTGTAAGTATTGACTGTATTACCTTGACTGGGAGTAGCACGCTAACGGCGAAGCAGTGAATGGGGTAACCGACATGCTGGTATTGGCCACTTCATTGGTGGATACGATGCTGGCTACTATGGCTACCTCTACTCTGAGGTGTTTTCTCTCGACATGTTCCACTCGTTCTTTGCGAAGAACCCCATGAACGGCGAGGAAGGCCGCCGATATCGCCACACGGTCCTGGAGAGGGGTGGCAGCATTCCCGAGTTGGAGTTCCTGAAGGAGTTTCTGGGTAGAGAGCCTAGCTCAGAGGCTTTCTACAAGGAACTTGGACTTTCGTCATCTGCTTGAAGAAAGGGCTGTTTGGTGGTGCCGATAGTGGCAACATAGAAAAGAAAGAGAAAATCCATAGATAGTCAGTCAATGAATGATAAGAGTTATGAGGTATGCAACTTGATTCGTCGGTTTCTTGATTATGAATATGTGTGTATTTTGTCGAGAATATGTGAAGGGAGTCCGGCTCACCTGTTTTCTATGTTGAGTGTTGTCTATAGATAGTTGGATGCCAACGGCATGGCGTTTCTGTCTACTTTCCTCTTCAGCACAACCCTCGGATGATGATTTACAACACATCGATTGGAGAGATTACAAAGGCGGCATCAGTACTATCAAGGTAGTTGTAACAGCTCATTGTTGATTGTAGCTATCTAGTATTTCGTAGAAACTAGTATTCTAGCTTCTAGCTGAATCGGTATTGTAAATCATCACAGACAGTAAATCTCAACATAATACATCACAGGTCATACATGTTACAAACCCCTTAACTCCATCCCCTTTTCATAGACTCGCCGATCTCTTACCAGGTGCCTCCCCCATTCTGCGCAGCTCAACATCACTCCCAGACTCGGTGTCGTCCAGAAAACTCTCGCCGCCTCTCCCTGCCGGCTCCTGAGAGGTCTCGGCTGGTGCGCCGCCAACCGCCGTCTCCACCATCTCCTCCTCCTCGCGCCCAGAGCTGCGGGCGCCCCTGATCCACTCCCTCAGAGGTCTCCAGCTCGTCACGAAGAAGATGACGGCGTTCCAGAGTCCTTGGAGTGGCAAGACTGCAGCCGTGGCGACGTGGTACTCGTAGGGGGAGGTGCCTACGAGCCAGCTGTGGATGCGGTTCAAACTGCTCGGGATCCAAGTCACCAGCACACTAAGGGCGAAAAGGAAACTAGTACGCAGGTAGGCACGCTTGATGGGGTCCTCGACGACAAACTTGTTGACCGTCTTGTTGGTCGCCGACGTGATGCGGCGGAGCGGGGACCTCGGGGGGTGGTGGTTGCCGGCGGGGGACGTGACGGTGGAGAAGTATTGGCTCGGAGCTGTCTGGATGGGTGGAGGGAGCTCGTCGAAGGAGACGTGAGGTGTTGATTGCTGCAAATGTGCAGGTCTTGGTTCGTTTGGGAGGGCAGATGTAGATGCAGTCGAGTGGACAACCTGGACTTCGGTCACAATGGTTCCGTAGAAGCAGTCTTGGGGCACTGAGAGAAAGTCGACGCGAGGCTTCAAGGCTATTAGAGAGAGGCATAAAGACTGGGTGTGGCTTTCAAGTTACCTGCTCATAGACGCCCGCCTCTCTGCTCTTGGATGCCGAGAAACTCTTGAGTTGGTTTCGAGAGTGAAAGACATGATATCCGACCATGAAGTAGAAGATCAGGGACCCAACTATGCAGACCCAGATGAGCATGTAGTAGGTGTATATACGGATGTTTTCCCAGTCCTGATTGACCCAGCACCAGATCTACACCAAGTCAGTCGATGAGTGTAGGAGATGTGTATGTCGAGAGCACCCACCGTTGCCTGACCGTACACAAGTCCTCGGCCTGGGCTTCTAACCAGCAGCAACGAGAGAGCGATTATGAAGGGGCCACCGTAGCATATGAGACAGTACAGCCACCACCATTTGCGAAAGGCGTCGGGGCTGGTGCGGAAGAAGAAGACGAGAAAGACGTTGAAGGCCATGGCGAGGGACCACCACGGGTCAGACTGCATGAACCTATGTAGGTAAGTAAAGGGATGAAAGCAGCTTCAAAGGAAGAGAGACTCACATGTGGAAGAGGAAACTCTGCGCCTGACACAGAGGAGACGCAACACCCAGCTCGAGCCCGTCCATGGCGATGACGCTCGCGATACTAGCGCCGACATTGGCGATGCTCGCAAACACGATGAATGTGTTTTGGACGTTGCGCACCCGAGGAACCAGTGCGTAGGCGATGAAGATGAGGACGACGGCCACCAGACTGATGGAGCCTCCCATGCGCTCCATCAACACCAGAGCCTGCGTCTGTCCTGCCGTCAGCGCCTCGGCGCGGCCGGAGACCAACTTGTGCGCCGTCTCCGGCATGGTTTGTATATCGTTTGAGCCTTCTCAGAGGTGTATCTGATTATTACTGTGGTCTTGTTCAAAAGGGGAGTGTTTATCGATTGTGTCTAGGTGAGAAGGAGACCAAGAAGCAAGAGGGAAAAGAGGAGTCGAAAGCAGGTGTGTCCTCCCAAGCGAGCTCCCGTCCTGTCTTTCTTGTCCACCGAGGGAAAAAGAGACGAAATGAGAGAGAGCGAGGTGTCTGTAGGTTGCCGACCGGATCTTGGGTCTCGGTGCGATACAAGAGGGGCGTACAAAAGGACGAGCAGAGGGAGAGAGAGGTCGAGGTGGCGAGGGGGAGCCGACGCCGTGACACCTCAATGGGCTGCACTTAGCCGTTGGGAAAGGAGACGGCAGCTGGTCTGTCTTTTTTATCTGGCCTTGGTTTCTCGTCTTGTCTTGTCGTCGAGTCTTGGCCTTTGCCAGTGGTGGACACTCCCTCGCAACTTGTCAGTGTCAAGGCAGGTTCGGCCAGTGGCAGCTAAGAGATTATCTTTTCCTCCTAGCTATTATTATACCTCAGGTTTAGAATCACTGACATTGAGTATGCATAGGCTAACTGGCTTGATGACTCTGAATAACGGTCTGTTCTCCCCCTCCGCCTCTGAGCCCTTTAAACATCAAAGGTGTCGATATTCCACACTCCGGCTTTCAGATCGATAGGCTAATGAGCGGGATAGATCGGCTGCTATAGCTGCTGTTTATGCCTTGGCATTCTACGCAAAAATGCAAACAAGACACACCTTGACGAATACCGACTTGCATATCCAACCCTCGATCGTCTTGGCAATCTGAAATACGATGCCACTCCCCAATCAGGGCCTGGCCCCCATAGCAAACATGGAGATGCTTCCGCCGCTGCCAGTATCATACATCACCTCCCTCGACAACTTCATCTCAAGCCCTGCCGCGCCAAGAGGTTTGCTTTTTGCGGTGAAGATGCAGGCTCCCGGGCTGAGAAAAAGAAAAAGATGGCTGACAGGACCTGAGCCCCAGATTCCTACCCTGTTTTCTATGCCTCTGGCTTTCATCCCTCACACACGAGACAAAGACGTCTCCGCACCCAAGATGGCACGAGCAAATCCGGGGGTGGGCAGACGAGCCACCTCGTGGCCCTGTCTCAACGACCGTTACTATTTTCAGCCATGAACGACCTGGGCTGCCTTGTACTGTATACACCCACATCTCAAACAGTGAGGCGTCCATCACCAGATCTCATGCTGCGTATCCCCCGCATTGTTGGCTCATGACATCGCACCTCTAGTTACTGGCCAACTCCAGCCCTGCAACTCACAGCATGGCGTCCTGTAGCTCTTCTAGAAAGTTGGATCGAGCCTTGAGGCTAACCTGCCACTTCAGACCGCACAGTCTGTCAGGGAAATTCTCACATGAGGGAAATATGCAGGCAGCCGTTAAGCTGAAAACATGGCAGTATTGTAAGTCTTCAATCGGATCCTTCAAGCCACTTCATGTCTAGCTAGGAATCCCTGCTCACAGTATCCGTATCGAAACAATTCCGTCTGTAACCTTACATGGGTGGATGTCTTTCCGCATCAAATCTCCCTCTCTTGCTCATTTATCATAAACCGCCTTACAGTGTGTAAAGGAAATCGGGTCGCTTATCGCCCATCTCGTGGATCTCCTCCTCCGACTTGCCCTCGATCAGGTAGTCACGCTCACCGGCCAACCGCAGCCTGTTCTCCCGCGCAAGCATCAGGTGCATGATGAGGCTGCCTCCAAAGACGCCGGCAAACATGAAGCCCAGGATCGTGCCGTGGCCCTCGTAGAAGCGAGGTGCGTTGATGAAGACGTTGCTGCTCACGACACCGTTCAGGTTGCCCCAGCCAATGACAAATCCAAGTGTGATACCTCGCTTGTACACACCTTCCACGTTGTTGGCAACCCAGCTGATGGTGATGGGGATGACAGGGTAGATGCCCAGGGCGCCCAGGAAGCATCCAGTGTACTGAACGGCCGGGTTTGTCGAAGCGATGAGCATGACGAAACCTGCAAGTCCGACAGGAGCGGCGCATAGGTTGAAGATGCCTCGCTTGTTGATTCGGTCAGAGTACATACCCACGCAGATGGTGACGACAGCAGCCAGGGCGTAGGGGGGCACGCTGAGAAGTTGGTTCTTGATGACCGCCTTCTTGTCAGTGAAGGCCATGTTCTGAATGATGGTGGGCAGGAAGACGCTGAAAGAGTAGAGGGGCATCAGAGGACCCATGTAGATGAGCATGCCGCAGTAGGTCTTCCAGTCAGTGAGCGACTGCCAGAGGTACTTCATCTTAAAGTCCTCGTTCTTGGCGGAAGACTGCTGGTCAGAGGCAAGTCGGTAGATGACACGACGTCGCTCTTCCTCGGTGAGGAAGCGGGCCTCAGTAGGAAAGTCATGCACCATCCAGAATGAGGCGATGCCGATGAGGATGGTGAGAAGACCCTCGATGATGAAGATCCACGCCCAGCCAGCGATGCCAGAGATGCCGTCCATCTTCTGGATACCAGCAGCCAGCAGACCACCGAAGGAGCCTGCAAGAGCCGCAGCGGAGAAGAACCAGGCGGCACGGGCACCAAACTCGGAACGCTTGTACCAGCACGAGAGATAGTAGTTGATACCGGGGAACAGGCCAGCCTCAGTAAGACCAAGGAACCATCGAGCAGCCATGAGACCGTCCCAGTTGTGAACGAAACCCATGCCCAGCATGGCACCGCCCCACAGAACCCTGAACGCGGAGAGTCAGCAAGATGCATTGCATTACATAGGCGACAGACACTGTGTCAGCGCGGCTACTTACATGATGGCAGGGATGAAGATGGAGGGCTTGGACCACTTCAGGAGAACGTTGGCGAGGGGCTCAAAGACGGCATACGAGATGTAGAAGATGGTCAGGGTGGCGTTAAATTGCGTAGTGTTCATGTGTACGTCGTCGAGGAGGCCAGCAATCTTGGCATTTCCAATGTTGGTTCGGTCGAGGAAGCAAACAAGGTAGAGAAGGCAAAGCTATATCGTGTTAGTGTGAATCATTAACTTTAGCTCTGAACTCATACCCAAGGCACAAGCTGTGTATCAATCTTTCGAAGCAGCTTCTTTTCCTGTAAATAGTCAGTATAAATAACTCTGCTATGCAGAAATAGTCACTCACAGCCTCCTTTCTCTCCTCCTCGGTCAAACCCGCATCGGGGTCGTTAACGAGATCGACCTCATGGGTCGAGGCCTTCTCATCGAAGGGTTCTTTCCGATCAATGTCGCTCATGGTGACAAGAATTCTCAGATATATCGAGGTTGTATAATTTGAGAGAGACCAAGATACGAGGGGTAAAGGGAAGAAGGAGCCGTGCCAGGTGGTGACGGCCCAGAAAGAAAAAAACGTGGGAGGAAGGAAGTAATGGAGGACAAGGAAGCAGCAACCAGCCGAGAGGGACTATTTCGGCAATGGGAAGGAGCAGAGGAGAAGAGGCTCCAGAGATCTCGTCAAAGATGCGAGACAAGAATGGATGAACCCCAGAAGCCGGGAGTGACGGTGCAACAACGGGGAGACTTTTGCGTGTCGAAGCGAGGCGAAGGAGACGGGAAAGAGATGTATGGGAGTGTATAATGGAACAAGCAACAGAGGAGGAGAAGCTTGTTACTGTTCAAAGAGGCAAGCAAGAAGACAAGCAAGCAAGAGACTTGTGGAGGATGACCTCTAGAAACCTGGGGCAAAAGAGGATCCCACAGCCCTTTTAATAGTTAATTTGAATCTCTCTTCTTGCCCCGAGCACACACGATGACCTCCTCGCTCCTCACTCCCCCGTCTGGGGGAATGCAACCCCGAGGAGACGAGAGAAAAAAAAATGAGGAGCAGGCCATGCTGTGTGGGGATGCTGGCGCCCACGTTTTCTCGCCAAGGGTTGCTTCTCTGTGAGGAGACTACTCTGCGTACAGTATGTATGGAGTGGAGGAGTAGAGTAGCAACAGACCCTCGTCTCCAATATGGATGGGATGCTATTCCATCCCTCCGTCCGTCCGACAAGGCCCAGCCAACGAACCACGTTCAAGAAGAGTAAAGACTCTTCCCCAGTCGGAGAGCGACAACTGGGGGGCATTCCCTGTCCTGTCCCGCAGGGGGGGCATTTCCCCCCAGTTCGTTTCGTTGTCGGGCACTGCGCGCAGCGAAAGAGATTTGCTGCTTCAGTCTCGGGGATCTGTCGATCTTGTCCCCTTCTTGCGGGGTTTGGGGTCACGGTGCATGTTGGGCGAGGAGAGACGGGGTTACAGGGGGGACGACCAGGCCTTGCAACCTCTGGGCACGTTTTGGTGCATGTCTTTCCCTGGCGCAGGACAGTAGGATTCGTCTATGGGGCCCGGCAGATGGGTCATGTAACGCTAGACATGCCATGGGTTCGCTCTCCCTCTTGGTTGTGCGGGCCACGCGAGATGGCGCTCCTCTCCCTGCCTGCTTGTTGGGGGTCGCCTTGTGTGCCATGTGTGAGCCGTGACAGCTCGGGGAGGGACCGAGAATGTCAGCCCGAAGCGAACGAATATGCTTCTTTTTTAGTTAGTCGATAGGATTTGGAGGGTGCGGGCGGCTCCGTCATAGGCAGGTCTGACGGCCAACATGTTTCACGTAGGCGTTGGAGCTCTTGACTCTCCAGCTCGTCCTCTGTCTCTATTCTCTCTCTCCCGTCAGTGTAGGCATGTCATTTCAACCCTGCCTTTGATCACCGTTTGAGCAACGCACTTGACAGATGGTGCATGGCATCCCCGGTCAAATGGTCTTACACGCTCTCTCGTACAAAGCATCGTCCCTCTCTGTTGGCTTCCCTCCCACCCCTTCTTGTACCAAAGGAGCACGCGTCATGTCATTTCACGTCCTCTCAGGCCATGCTCCGCGCGGCACACAGACGCAAGGCAAACATGGTCTCCTGGAGAGATGCCGCAGAGTTGCCACACCTGTTTGCCGCCCTCCAGAACCTCGCGTGGTTTGCCGCCACCATGATCAAGCCACTTGTCCCGCCCAACGGTCTTTGTCCTCCACTTGTGCTGGCCCATGGTTCATCGTGGCCTACTCTCTGAGGCTTCAGCACTTCAGGTAGGTTGCCATCAGACCCACACAGGTTTCTGTCAAGCCTGTATCTCCTCATCATCGGGTCCCGGTTTTCCTCTCAAGAAAACAAGCGCAGCAGTAAGAGGACAGGGGTTGTTGCAGTCTACCGTCACATTGTAGCCCGCTCTCAAAGCTTACTCTGGGCCCTGCCACCCCAAGACTTCTTGTTTCTCGCCCAGACGGCTCGCCTCGCCCAGAGAAAAAATATCCCGAAGACGTAACATGACGGTGTAATAGGCACCGACCGGACACGGGATAATACATCCAGTAGCATGACTCGTCGTCGTTTTAGAGATGCGCCAAGCTTGCTAAACGGGGATCAAGAAACGAGCGGGCGTGGCCTTGACTTGGCTGCTCTTCGGTAGGGTAGTAGACGTGGTGGAGGTTGTCCGTGGCATATCCCAGCCCACTTACATACAACGCATCCACTCGCCTCCATCTACCATTAGAAACCCCGGGCCCCTGACAAATCAAGCCTGAGCTGGTATCATCTCGTACTGCATTCGACTCCAATCAAACTTGATCCAAAAGCCTATCCAAGCCTTTGTGTTGTCTGTAGAGCAAAGACGGGAAGGCAAACACCCGTGATGCCGCCTGGAACGTCAGTCCGCGGGAACAAATTTGGAGTCGGTGGGAAACTGCAAACTAGTGCTGATAGCCGCAGGCGGCTAGGGAACCAGCATAACATGGCGTTAATTTCTAGAAGCTTGGCACGGCGAGGCGATCCGCTCCTCGCAGCGTGTCCGCAGCCACGCCGACGCCTTGCGTCTGGCTTGTATCGCTTGGGGTAGCCAGAGAAAAGAGGCGAGAACTGTTTTGTTCGTCGAGAGGAGATGAACGACGGGTGCGTACACCTCGAGCTGAAAACAACAACACGCGGAACATCGCATTAGTCGAATGCTATGGCTTACTCGACAGGCATCAAGATTGCTCTCAGACACCAGACATCAGCCGTGTCCTTCGCACTTTGTCCTCCGTCTCGAGGAAAAGGACTTCTATTATGTTGAGGGATTACTCTAGTATGAAAAAGACAAAAACATCTCATGTTCATGCTCACTAACGAGAATGGTTCTACCCCCATCTTTCTCCCCCGCAGTTGCCAGGGCTGGGTGAGTCTCTTTCCCCGCGCGAGCGAGGGCCTTTCTCCGCAGATCCGTGTCTGCGATCTCCTCGCGAGCCAAGATGATCCAGATGGTGGGGAGAAGGGGGCTCCCTCCAAAAGGGCCTCTCTCTGTTCTCGGCCTCACTCTGGCATGTTTCCCCGCCTCCAGACCAGATCCTGGCTCCTTTTTTCAAAATGCCCTCTTCTCACTGGCCCATTTCCCCTCTCCCCCATGTTGCCTAGATCCAGGGCCGAAAGATTGGAGTGGTCCGATGCTGCGGTGGAGGCGCGGAGGAGCAAGCCCGTCCTCCCCTTGGGGGAGCGCCAATCGCGGACGCAATCCACCGTCGGCGCTGGGGGACCTGGGCTCTTCACATCTTCCTTCTCAGACTAGCATTCTCCTTCTCCAAGGAAGGCTTCTATCCTTCTGAGACACATCTAGCGTCCAACACGGAAGGCTGTAGATGAGCGCACCGATGCCCCCCGTGTCTAAACCCGGACGGCCCTTGCGGACGCGGGCGCAGCCACACGGAGATCCGACGCCGTGCCTCTCTGCTACGGCTCCGGTTGTCTCGGTCGCTTAGCTCTTCACCAAGCCTCTGACCTATTGCCTCTCTCGTAGTCTTCCCCAAGATCCCAAGATCCAATCCCACATCGCCGCGGGACGGGGCTGCGGCTCCGCGTTCTTCCCCGCAATCCCTACTTTTTTTCTTCAAGGTCGGGGACCAGAGCATCTTAGATGGTGTCAGGGGGAGGGCCTTGCTGTTCGAGATCTTTGGGATGACGCCACCTTGTCACTAGACTACTCCTTCTGAACCAACTGGGACGCTTGAACCTGTAGAAACCTGATAAGACACATCTCGGGCTTGCCCATCAAGGCCCAACAGCTCATACCACGCGGCCGTGATGAAATGAAATGCAACCCTCAAGCCACGAAAACTCGCAACACTCAACCCGAACTATTAGCACTGGTTCCCTATTTCGAATCTAGTTTCGGTGCTCACCCTCCAGCCCCGGCCGAGCCGAAATGGTTGTGTGTTCTCCCATGTGCTGTATCACTTTGAATCACTCACTCGACACTGGCATCTTGGGCAAGACCACTTTGTTCATGTCTGAGACCCTCACTTGCACTTAGGCCTGGTCGTGAGAAGGTAAAGTGCAGCTCTGTATTCCACATTTACAACCTGTGTTTCTGGGAAACTCCCTCCTGGTAACTATTCCTCGACTCGCGGCTTGACTATCCCAGTGGAACTTGATGCTCAAGAAGTCCTCAAGTACTCATCTCACAAGCAGGGTTCTGCCCGCCGATTGCAGGTCCCATCAACTACAAGAGAGCAGCTCCGTGAATAACAAGAGTCTTTCCAGAGTTTGCAACCTCCTGAACCGCCGAGTGTTCCACAGCCTGCAGGAGACTACTAGCCCTCACGAGAAGTTCTAACAATTGTCAGCCAAGGCCCAAACGAAATCCCGCCTCTGACAGCCTACCTTCATAGACCATGGTATAATGGACCGGCGGATCATCGTCGGGCCCCGAGATAAGAGGCATGGTCTCCGACGCCGCAGGAACAACTCGAAAGCGTATTCCAACATTGTCATGTCTACCTATCCAGACGATACTCTCAGACCCTGTGCTCGACAAGTCCTGTTTGCTTGCCATCTCGGCCAGCCAGTTTCGAAAGATGCGCACGACGCCGTCGACGATATTAACATGGCTTATAAATAACCCAAGCTTGGGTCCTTCCTTAACAAGGTTGGTAACGGTGCATAGTTGAGAAAACAGCTCGCCATCATCGAGATGAATATGCTGCGTCGCGGTATCGTCTTCGGCATCCTCGGGTGCCTGCGCCTCAGTAAATCTCGCTCTGATCCTCCTTGGGCGACGATTCTCCTCTGCAAAAGTGGGCTTGAACGACGCATATAGGCGTTGTAGGTCAGCCAACGCAGGCGCCTCGTCGCTAACGGCGGGCCCGTCACGCGTTACGGTGCCTTGATACTGGCACGCTAGGTAAGGAGTATATAGCTGATCGCTCGGGTGGTAACATTCCAGAATAAGCTTATTGTCAGGGAGGGGGGCTGTTTGGAGCAGGCGATGGTGCAGAAGGCGGGTGATTAGGGAGTAGAAGCGGCGGTTTATGAGGACGAGGGGGAGAAGTTCCTGGGAGGACAATGGAGAAAGGATTGAGATGAAAATCTAATTCTAGTCAGTTAATGAGTAGAGTATACAAGCGTATACAAGTTCTCACTTCATTTGGTAGAATGTCGATGACGCTATCGTGGGAAGCCATAGTTGTCACCTTCAACCGGAGATAAGAGATGAGCGGAGAAGAAGTGACAGTAACAATGGAGGAAGACAAAGAGCAAAGTATCACATATATCACTCAAGTAGGATCTAATTAAATCAAAGCAGTGCGATCAAAGATGAACGAGGCAGTATGACGAGACTTGAGGGCAGAATAGTCGATGGTTATCAACTATGTTGGTGTCAAGTTGTCCTCGAGATAGCGTCTTCAACAGCATCAATTGAAAACGCGGGGGAGGGGCGATGGATTTAGTCAGCATCCGCAAGTCCGAATGACGAAATCTCCGTTGCTCTCAAGACAACCTCTGTCAACTCTGAAAGCTAATAAAGAGGCAGGGGTATTTAATAGGGAGACGGGTTATCTTTTACTTGGCTGGGTAATAAGTATCGGTCACTTACTACCGTGAGGATAAGGAGCGCCTATTCTTGGCGATCCTACCCTGGAGCATGGCAAGGCGATCCTGGTGTGATAGCCCATCATCAAGAGATAGCATCTTGCGAGGGAAATACCGTTTCTAGTCATCGTCTCTATCAATACCATTCTAAATTAAATATCAGCATTAAAAGATGCTTTGCTTACCATTTAGTTGCGGGGGGATCTAGCGGTCTCAAATAGTAACCAGAGTGTCCAATAAGGATAACAGTAGGGTAACAAGAGCACAAGGCATGATATCCCTGAAACTTGCAACTACAGGACAAACTTTATGAAATAGCTATTATGTTCTATTATTCCTTGACCTCTTTTATCTAGAGCGATGATTTTAGTCTAACAATATTCTATAAAGCAACTATGCCTCCTTCTAGAATGGCTCTCCCAAACGCCTACGCCAAACTCAATCGTGTCGTCGTGAAAAAAACATAGCCTCTAATCTGATGCTATCCCGTTACTGCTTCTGATCCTTGTTTCGTGCATCTCGTACTGCGGAATCTACCGCATCGACAAGATCAATGTGGAAGAAAGGTCTATCAACACCAAAGATGGCCGCCATGGACTGAGGCTGGTGAGACTCGGCGTGCACATGGGTGGTCTTGGTCATCATGGAAAGGTCATCTGATGAGTTCGACGGCCTCTTTGGCTCTGAACAATCAGATGCGCTCGAGGTTTCTGTGGGTGCCTCGATATCAGCTGGTCGACGAGTGGCATCGGGTAGCTGCACGTCCTTGTCCATCAAGGTCGCCGCGATCGAGTAGGAGGGTACCCAGCTTCCGAGTGCTTCCTGGTTCTTGGAAGAAGGATATCCGAAACCAGCGCTGGCGAGAGCGCGACGGGTCCAGCGGTTGTTGACATTTGCAAAGTGCCACTCCACAGCATCGGGAGAGGCATATCGATCAAGAGAATTGCGGAGGTCCATTAGGCCTTGAATGCAGGTAATGTCGAGGTTGTTGACAGCAGAAAAGTCCAGGATGATGGCGTGGAGGAAAGGAAGGTCGTCGCCATTCTTCTTCTGTCCCTTGGGACCAGGGTCATTCCAGAGACGATCAGATTCCTTCTCGAAGTGCTCCTCAGAGGTGCGCTTGGTGTTTTCCATGACGTGTGTCACCAGAGTATCAACATGATACGCCTGGTTGGTGTAGTTATATCCTTCACTGAATCGGTAAATAAAGACACCTGGGTAAGGTGACTCGACGTCGATGTTGGGGTTTGAGGCATCTTTCTGGTCGAGGGGCAAGAACACGTCCCGACCAGATTCGTCATGGAGAAGAGTGGCATGGCTTGATCGTCGGCTCAGAGTATGATGGCTTCCGTGGTTGACCATGCGATGAGCTCGCGCACGACCGAGGAACTTGCCTCGTGTGCGGGCAAGGCGGAAGAGAAGGAGGGCAATCGACAGGCCGATACCGACGTAGATGGAGATCTCAAGAGACTCAAAGACTGCTAGAATGACACCAACAACCCAGATGAGAAGCTCTGGGGGGGAGAGTTGCCAGTACTTGTAGAGGTTCTTGGGAGGGGCCAAGAGGTTGTAAACGGCGTGAATGATTAAGCCGGCGAGAGCAGCCTTGGGGATATAGTAGAAGACGACTGTAAGGGCATAGAGTGCCAAAACAAGAACCAATGCGCTAAAGAGACCTGCCAGAGGCGTTCTCACACCAGCCTTGGAGAGGACAGCTGAAGCTCCAAAAGATCCTGTGCACACATAACCTCCCATGAAAGGGCTGAACAGGTTGGCCGCGCCAAGAGCGACAATCTCTTGTGAAGGGCTGACGGTGTAGTCGTATAGTCGCCCCATGGATTTCGCAATGGCAATGTGCTCAATGACCAAGATGATGGCAACGGCAGGCAGCTGAGGCATGATAAGCTTGAGCAACTCAGTGTCGGGCGAAGGCAGGTTGGCTTTCTTGAATCCTGTCTGTATGTAAGCTTGATGCCTTTGATAGGTATTCGTGGTGTGTACCTGTGTCGATCTTGCCAACGATCCGGAACTTGCTATCCTCAAAAGGAACACCGTGATGCACGAGGAAGCTGACGAGAGTGAAGAGAAGCATGACAAAAGTCATTCGAAGAGAAGAGATGTAGGACCAGACACGCTTCTTTTGGGGGTGGCGACGCTCCATGAAGGCACAGATATCTCGGATAGAGAATAGGAGGATGATGGAGGAGAAGCCAATGGCAGCATCAAGCTTTGTATCGGGCAAGGCCTTGAGGGTGTTGATGATGACCTTGTATGGGGACTCGCGAGTGCTGATCTCGGAAAGACCAAGAAGAACGGGCACTTGTGTCGACATGATGGTGATGCTAGCACCAGTGATAAAGGCCGAGATGGGGATGTAGGGGATGAACTCGATGATCCAGCCCAGACGGAACAGACCGAAGAAGAGAAGGACAGCACCAGACATTAAGCTCAAAGCGTGGGCGACCTCTTCGTTGGAGTACTTCCCAGGGCTGACGCTATCGACATGGCTGATGACTTGGCCGACGAGAAGGGAGCCGACGGCTGTTGTCTGCGACGTGTTAGTGGTGAACGATGGAGTCAACGTATCGCACATACACCAATGACGATATCCTTTGAAGTTCCAAAGAGCCAGTATAACACGGCGCCAGTAAATGATGTGTACAGGCCATATGCGGGTGTGAGCTGGGCCAGAAGGGCGTAGGCAAGAGCCTGGGGAACAACAACTAGGCCGATAGTAATGCCTACATGATTTAGAACAGAACCTGGGAGTTGGATGGGCCCAACATACCAGCAGTGATATCACCGAGTAGCCAGCTGAGGCAATATCTAGGAACCCATGCAGCTGACGGGAAAAGTCCTTGGAAATATCGATGAACACCGTCTCGAGAGGGGGCAAGCTCCTTGAAGAATTCGGATATTGTTGGCTCCTGTTCTAGAAAGAGGTCGGCGGGTGTTATGGTCTCTCTCGCACGCTGATCGAGGTCCTGGGGCATGTGAGAGTATCGTTCGTCGACGTCAATGCCGAGGACCGTCTTGGTGACGAAGTGTGAAGCCGTTTGGGACGCCATGGTGCAAGTCTCAACGGCTCAGCATATAAACGGTGATGTATAGAAAAACGTTGTGAACAAAGGAGGAAATTCTAGAGGGAAACAGGCGAGACGGGATCCCCAGGATATATACGAGATGCCCCGGCCGCCGGGCGGCTCAGGAAGGAACCAGCGAGCCGGCAGACGGCAAGGTTATCAGGGCGGGAGACGGCGAAGACGGGAGTGGAGCCAGTCCACAGAAACAAGGCTCGCCGGGGTAGAGTCCATGATAGGGCCGTGGAGAGATCTGTGTAGCAGAACGGCCTGGCCAGAGACGGGAGTCGGCCGGAGTGGCCTCTGACGGGTTGCAGAGGCCCCCGAGGGGGGACATCTGGTTGGACGGAAGGGAAGAGCGGTCCCCGATCGAGATTTGGCATGTTGGTGGGCACATCTGGGTAAGGGGACGTGGCTTGGGGGGAGAAAAAGTTCTTATCCCCCCCATGTGATAGCCGGCCTGTTCACGGAACTCGGGCTCTCGGCCGGGCATGTTGGAGCCGCCACGGACCCACCGTGGGCCCCACACCAGTCGCCGACCTGCCGTGCCTGTCTCCCGCTAGAATTCTACCCCAACGTGTCCGGCCCGAAAGCCGCCCCGCTCCCGACCGGCCGGTTGCCCGCCCAAGATCTGCAGCTAGGCCCTGCAACCCTAATCTTGGGGAAACCGGTAAACGTATGACTCTAACATCATGCTTACTTACAAGGATAAAAACTTTGCTGGGTGCCCGACGAGGTCGTACATGGACTTTCTAATGTCGGCTCGGAAGTCGCTGGAGGCACTCCATGACCAGACATGGCACTTTTGGACCAGTCGGAACAGATCTGTAACTTTTGATCTTGGCAGACCGACACTTTAAGAGGTGCCGCCGAGAACCATTCGGTTACCAGACCGCTCTCCCTCCCTTTATCGTCTTGTCACAATCCGATATACGTATCATCATCTTTGTCTCCTATTCCGGATCTCGGACTCCAGGTCAGCGAAGGACCGTTGCACCGACATTTCAAGACTCTTGACTTGTCTGCGTCACTGATTCTTGCAAGACCCATGATTTATTGAGACTGTTGAAATAAAGAAAAAATCAGGTAAAAGAACGACAGGAGTTGGCCTCCCTGAATCCCAACCTGAGAACGCACGCCTACAAACCGGAAACAAATAAACCTCAAACCTAGCTTCCATTCTTATAAAACCGCCCTCCTGATGTGCTTTCCCATCTTATCCATCTGCGGTCCTGCATCCATCATGCTAAAGTGGTGGACTCCCCCCAGAACCTCCACCGTGATGCGACTCCTCCCCAGCAACGATGCCCAGCCGTCGGCGGAAAAGTCAGTCCGGTCGTTGAGCAGCCAGATCATCTCGCGTGGATCGTCAGGTCGGATCTCGGGCCTGGGGCCGTCTGGATCACTGCAGACGCCGTCCTTTGCATACAGCATCAATGTCTTGGGGGCCTCCCCTGAGCTCTCCGGCCACGGGACTGGCTCGTAGTCGTCGAGCATGCCGATAAAGGCGTCAAAGTGCGGGCGCAACCACTTGGGCACGTTGCCCCCGGACCCAAAGATACCGAGCTGCTGGAAAAAGTCGTACATGCGCGCCGGCGGGTTCTGCAGTCCGATTGGGTTCGGTGAGTCGATGAGTATCAGGTTCTCGACCATGTCTCCCGCGGCCACGAGCTGCCTGGCCGCCTCGAAGGCGCAGATGCCTCCCGCGCTCCATCCGCCGAGGTTGTACGGCCCCTTTGGCTGTCGGCGCCGGATTTCGGTCAGGTACTTGGCCGAGAGTTGGACAAGGGTGCATCCAGACCGGGCCATGTCCTGGGGAGTTGTGCGCCAGGGACAGTTGAGTCCGTAGACGGCCACCCTCGGGTCAATGCGAGCGAGTGCAGCATATGACGACGCGGAACCCGAGCCGTCTGGGAACATGAAGACAGTCGAGGTGGCCGAGGTGGCGGACCCCTGAAGCAGGATGGAAGTCGCGTGAGGTGCATCACGAACCACCGGATCGCTCGTTGACGGAGATGGCAGGGGTTCAGGGGCTGTAACTCGTGTTGGCTTTGTATCCAACCCTAGAGCCGTAGCGATGGCCTTCTCAACCTCTAAAAGTGTTTCGTTGCCTGCAAAAAGAGAGGATGGGAGTTCAACTTCGAATATCTCACTCAACCTGCCCATCGTTGTCAGGGTTAGGAGTGAGTCGACGCCAATCTCATCTAGTCGAGTTGAGGGTGAGAGATCCTGTAGCTTGATGCCGGTTTCTTCAGATATTGTAGAGCGGAGAATGTGGACATGATCCAAAGACTCAGGCTCTGAAGCTAGGGAAGTGTCTGGTGTTGATGTGCCCGACTTGTCTTCATCACTCAGGTCGGTGACAGTCGAAGACGGGCCAGCGCCAGCCCCGTGCAGTTGCTGAAGGTCTCGCACCGAGGGACACTCAGCAAAGATGGTGGAAGCAAGGTCCAGATTCAACTCATCGCGTATACGACCCGTGATGGTGAGAGACAAGAGGGAGTCGAGGCCGAGTTCCGCAAATTCGGTATCGGGCTTGAGATCGCCGATGCCAACGCCGACCTCTTCTGAAATGATGCCTAGTATGCCCGACCAGACCCCACCAGAGGGAGATGGTGTAGCTTGAGGAGCTATCGAGGTTGGGAAGAGCTTCTTTTCCACCAGCTTTGGAGTTGGGACAGCTTGTGCCGTACTCTTGGATGTTGCTACTGCCCTCTGATTTGACTTGGAGATGGGCCTTAGACCATCTAGAGCTCGACGCGGAACCCCCAGAAACTACTACAGTTAGTAAATGGCTAGATGAAAGCTGGTCCGACATACCTGAATCTGCTGTATCACGGCAACAATCTCATCTCCGTCAAAGATGTAGGTATCCCCCGCATACAGCGTGCCCTCACGAAGCTGCATTCTGTTGTAACTGTGATATGTCTTGCCAGGCTGAAACTTGGATATGCACTTGAAACCATCCCATCCGTGGTTGATGAAGACTTCGGCCTTTGGGTGAGGGCTGTCGTTGCCGTTCATGATGAAGCCTGCAACTCCACCAAGACTGTCCATCCACTTTGGGTTAAAGTAGAAGCCTTGGTCGTCCACCTCGAACTTGACCGTCGAAACTGCCTCGAGATCCTCGCTGTTGAGGATGACTTCTCTCATTCCTTGGTAGTCTGGGTCGTACTCCACAATGTTGGCAAAGAGCCTGTAGACAATGGGCCGCTTCATCCGATGCGCCTCGCCATGCTCTACAGACTTTCGGAGCGCTTCGATCCTGCTCTGGATAAGATATGCGTTTCTCTTCCACTCGCTGATCCAGATCTTGGCAGGAGAGATATTGACGGTGCAGGTAGCGTGATCGGCCGTCTTGACCCCTTGATCGTTGACGCTGTATATGGAAAACTTGATTGAGCTGGTAGACCATGTTGCTGCTGCTGATACCCTGAATAGTTGGGAACTGAGATCTGGGTTGAGGACGAGAGACTTTTGTATCTGCATTCTAGTGACGTCCATCCCTGTGTTTTCTGTCGATAGGGATCGCTTCTCCATCATGTAGTTGGTGAGCTGCATCGCGATATCACCCCAGAGTGACTAGTAAATAGTTAGTGTAAGGAATCCGACAGACATAGCCAATGTTTGACATACAGAAGGACATAGTTGTGCACCATTGACCCGATGTCCCGTAAAGACGGACACAAGTTTCGGGTCATGAGCATCCGACTCGATCAGAATCGACGAGGATTCGCTGCCGTGTTGTTCCTCTATGACTCTCTGGAGAGAAGGGGAGATGTACTTGATAGTCCTTGGGGTATCCAAGACCACAGTCGAAGGTTGTGTGCCCTCGCCCTTGGTGAGACAAAAGTCGTTCCGATACATGATCCAGTAGTTCTTTAGATCCCAGCTGTACCTCGGTAGCTCAAGCACGCGATTGAACTTTTCGAAACCTCGATGGTACTCGTTCCAGTCAATGCTGATTCCACCAAGATGGAGCTGTTCAAGGGTCGTAGTTAGGACTTTCCACGTGTCTGTGTCTTTTCGGAGCGTCGATGCAGTGTTGGAGTTGCTGCCCAGGGTTCCCTTGACCATGCCGGAGCATGCTGGATGGGGGCCAATCTCTAGCCAGATGGTCTTGTCGCTGCATATGCCACTGCTTGTGGCTGCTTCTAATGCGGAACGGAAGTTGACTGTGTGACGGCATGCCTTGGCAAGGTACGCGCCATTGAGAACACCCTCCTTGGAGATGACCTCTGATTGTAGGGGGGAGACGTAGGGGATCGACGGGGCGCAGAACTTCACTGCCTGGGCTTTCGATTCAAACTCTTCCAAGATGGGCTCAACTTGGGCCGAGTGGAAAGCAAAGGGAACGTCAAGTTGTGTCGTAGTTAGCCCATGGGTCTTGAATACCTCTGTCAACTGACTGATCTCTTCAACCTCGGCGCTCACAACCACTCCAGTTGGTTGATTCAGACACGCGATTTCAGCCTTGAAGTTTTCAATCACAGGCTTGATCATGTCTGCAGATGCCTTGACAGCCAGCATCGAATGGGTGCCGGGCTTGCAATGCCGTGTGAGTAACCTCGCTCGTGTACCCACCAGGTAGATGGTGTCACTGGCGGATAAGGCATTGGCTGCGAATAGAGCTGCATATTCGCCCAGACTGTGTCCAATAACGAGACTTGGCTTCACACCCCAAGACATCCACAGTCTTGCTAGGGCCATCTGGAGGCAGGTGATGGCGAGCTGAGAGACAACCGGGTCAAGTGACTCGGTGGCTTGTGAGCCGTGGACGACATCAAGGAAACTGGGGAAGCCTTGTCGAATGGCCATCTTCTCGAACCGTGTCATGTCTTCTCGGAAGGAGGACACGTGAAGGTAGAGTTCTCTTCCCAGTCCGACGTAGAAGGACCCTTGCCCCGTAAACATGAATGCCACATTGGGAACCCTGGCAATTGGTGGGATTGGCTTTGGATCTAGATTATCAAGCTTCAACCTCAAAGATTGAGCGATCGAGGTAGTGTCGGAGCCAATAGCAGCAACGCGGTACCCATGATGCATCCGCCTCGCAGTAGTTGTGTATGCAAGACTAGCAACCGAGACATGCCTCGACGTCTCAAGATGGGCAATGAGCGCCTCAATATTTCCCCTGAGAGACTTGGCCGTCTTTGAAGAAACAGCCACAAGGTGGAAAGTTCGGGGGTCGGCCCGTGGATCCCTTGGCAGAGGCGCATCTTCGAGTAGCACAGCCGTGTTACCACCGGCTGCACTGAAGTTGTTCAAGAAGGCCAGCCTCTTGCCGCACGGGGCGTCCTCCCTAAGCCACGGGGTAGGCCTAGTCGCGATGTTGACGTTGCGATCCTCGAGGTCGAGGGGGTAGTTGTGGTTGATCTTGGTCTTGATGCCGCAGTGAGGGGGGATCTCGCTGTGCTTCATCATCATGAGCACCTTGATGAGAGATGAGACCCCAGAAGCAGATTCAGCGTGGCCTATATTTGCCTTTGCTGAGCCGAGATATAGAGGGTGACGAGGCATGCGCTGATGCCCTGGGACAAAGACGGAGAGCACAGAGTTCATTTCTGTGGCATCTCCAGCCTGGGTGCCCGTCCCGTGCATTTCGACGTAGCTCACATCGAGAGGGTTCACGCCAGCGTGACGGATGATGCGTTTGAAGACAGAGGTTTGATCACCTTCGTGAGGACGGGTTATGCTGTCTGTCTGGCCGCAGTGGTTTGTGGTGGCACCTGAGATGATGCCAAAGATGGGGTCGTTGTCCATCTCGGCGTCTTCGAGGCGTTTGAGAATGACGGAGCCTACAGCGTCTGCTCGGCAATATCCACTGGCTCCGTCATCAAAGGCGTTACAATTACCTTGAAAATCAGTATAGTTCGTTAATAGTAGCTTGGTAGCTTAACTCACCCGTTGTCGACAGGAAATGTCCTCGATCAAGTCCCACAAAGTTGTCGGGGTTAGTGAGAACGTTTGTACCGCCGGCCACTGCTGTGTCGCACTCTCCCCTCCAGAGGTACGCACAGGCCGTTTGGATAGCGGCGAAGCTGGACGAGCAGGCAGTATCCATACTGAGACTTGGACCCGAGAACCTGAAGAAGTAACTGATACGCCCTGGAACAAAGGCGCGATTGCCCCCGGGGATGAAGTATGTATCCACGTCTTGACCGCTGTTGACCTCTCTCCAGTCGTCGCTTGTTGTTCCAAAGAAGCAGCCGATACGGTCTTGCTGTGTAGATGGTGTCCTGTTGGGAACCATTCCAGCCATTTCCATTGCCTCGTAGACTGTCGTGATGGCCAATCGCTGCGCGGGATCTGTATTCTCAGCTTCACGAGGCGAGATGTTAAAGAATCGGGCATCGAAAAGTCCTGGCTCCTCGATCCAGCACCCATACTTGACGCGGCTGGTGTTCTTTGTCTTTCCAGTTGGGTCGTAATGCGTTCTCCAATTGAAGCGGTCCTCTGGAACCTCGCGATGGACGTCCTTGCCGGCTCTCAGGAGATCCCAGAAGGCTTCGTTGGAGGCAGAGTCAGGGAAGCGTCCAGAGTAGCCAACTATGGCGATCTTGGAGTCTGAAAAGTGGCCATGAGTCGAGTGTGACTTGGTAACTTCAGGGACCTGCTCAACCTCGACGTTGACATTGGTGCGGTTGAGAGCTGTCGAGAGAAGCTGAGAGGCGTTGCTGGAAAAGGGAAGGATGTTGCAGCTTTCGAAACCAATCTTCTGAAGCCTCTCTATCGTCCCTTCCAGGATTGAGTTCCATCTGACTTGGTTGATAAGAGTGTCCTTGATCACGGCCGTGATTGTGCTCTTGTAACCATCTGTTACGGCCAAGTCTCCGGTTGAGGCCGAAACAAGGGGGAGAAACAAGAGGTTAGTACAAGAGACATCCTTGACAATCTCTTCGAGGGAGGATTCATCAAAGAGATGTGGAGCATGGTATGGTGAGTGAATGGGAAGTTCGTATGATTTGAGTTGCTGACTCGTGATGAACCCCTGAAGTACTCTTGGTGTGCCACTCAAGGTGATATTGTTGGGCGTTGTAGCACTGATATAAGGTCGCCAAAGCTCATGGAGGTTCTATCAGCGTTAGTTATACATTAAATAACTGAGACAATGATAGAGACTTACTTCTGATTCCCCCCATCGATCCAGCTTCTCCTGAATCTCCTTCTCCTCCCCTGAAATGATAACTGACCAACTCCCCACATGCTCCCCGTTGTTGCCAACTGTGTCCTTCTTGATGTTGAATGAATGAAGCGCTGTTCTAAATGCAAAAACGATTGTTTCGCTGGCTATGTTAACCAGCTCCGAGAGAGAAGGCGACACGCTGATGGCCGCCGCAGTGAATGCGCCGGCGCAGATTCCGAGGCAATAAGTTTCCTCAGGCGACGGATACTGACGTCCATTGCGACCGTAGTAACTGTACTTGTGAGCTATCAAGTCCATGACATGGAATTGTGTCAGCTACTCACTTTATGAACTGCCCTATCTGACAGACTGGGAGAAGGCAGAACCTCAAAACTGGCGTGCCCTCTGTTTCCCCAAGCTTCGACACCAAGTCAATCAGCGTGGTGAAGCGAGGAAAGAGGCTCTGCTGCTGTGTAGTCAAAAGTCCAATCTCATCTCTGATCTTGGCTCCGGCTTGTTCGAAGAAGGATGTGAGCAAGGGGTTATCGTGAACGTGCAAGAGCGCTTGGAGCTGTCCCTCGAAAGGGACAGATAGATCTCCAAACAGGAGTATTTTGCAGTTTTTCATGTTGAAACTCTGCTGCGGAATGTTGAATGATGGATTCTCAAGCATTCAGGTGCCCGATACCTGCACTATATGGGTTCTCTGCCTCTGAGTCCTTGGCCTCACCTCCATCAGCCCAGCCGCCACCACTCAACCGTCGGCTTGCGAAAGGGCCTCAGACCTGGTTAGACGCATCTGATCTCACTGAGAAGGAGCGTCACATGGCCTCCGGGACAGCCAGACAGCACTATGCACTCAGCTCAAGAGGTAAGCGCCAGAGCGGCTTGTGTATTGGCATCTCGGAAGCGTTGGGAGACGCGGTCCTCGGCGTCCGACTCGCCCCCCGGACATGACGATCATGAAGATGCGGCTGTTATCGAGGATAGGTTGGAACGGAGCGAGCACGTGCTGGTGTCTGGGTGTTCCAAGGAAAGCGATAAAAGCCATCATCTGCACGCGTCTTTATCCGGACACATGGCCGCTCGAGTCGTTGACGAAGGCGTCGCTGTACCAAGATTTAGTTTGCCCCTCCCGCAAGTCACAATGTCATCCAAGACTCAGCAGCTCTTTTCTCTGACCATCTTTGGTTATCGAAAGCCTGGGATGGATGAGGATGCGTATCATGAGTACGTCAGTGAGACGCACGCGGGGCATCTGAACGAGTTGCTCATCAAGAACAAGATTGTCTCATATCACATGGCAAGTACATCATGATGAGTATTTAGAGGTACATTAAAAGGCATAACTAATGCTATCTAGCAACACAACTCGACCGAGGGGCGAGCACTAATCGACCGCATCCTCCCCAACCTCCCCTCGGAAAAGGTCAACGACGCCGACTGCATCGTGCAGATTGTATTCAGGGACATTGAAGACTACGTCAAAGTAAGGAGCGAGGAAAAGTTCAAGACTGTGGTTGACCCTGATCATGCCTTCTTCTCTGACCCCTCGAGAACCAAGTTTGTGACTGGATGGTTCGAGTTTCACATTGCGGATGGGGAACTGGTTTAAGCCTCTATGAATAGGCATCGGATAGCATTAGACGTGCCATGCTTGATTAGACACCATGGATAGCACGTATGTTTCATAGCTGAACTGTATGAGACCTTGTCTTGTTGCCATCTTGTTCTTATTTCCCAAACCTCAATGACATGTCCATCCCCTGTAAAGTCCCGACTTGCAACCACCTGTGCCACAACCGACCAACCACAACAACCGTGCCTATATCTCATGTATTGTAGCGTTACATACATATTGACAGTGATGCTGTTCATTGGTGAGTTGTCCCGGTTTATCCTCTGCTCTCGGCTTAATCAGGAAGTCGACATGACAATGTCAGCTTGGCCATCCCGCCAGTCAACGGCCCGGCCATCATGATTCCAGCAGGACGAGATAAGAGCCTCACGCCATGTGTGATGTTACTAGTATTCTCTTCCCTCATTGGGATCTTTGTCATGTCCCTCCGTCTCGCCTTGGAAGTCATCGTTGGAGCTGATGGTTTCAGTAGAATGTGGCTTACCGTTTGACAGCTTATGAAAATTCTATTTTTAAACAAAAAGACGTTTATAAATATTGGTTTATAGACAGTCTTGTCTTCAAAACCATCATCTCGTCAACTACAATCACATATCTCTAGTCTCCCGCTCTGCATCTTGGTATTCAACGCCAATATCTCAAGAGCCTATCGCCATCCCCGGCTGACCCGGTAGAGTCGGCTCTCGTATGCCGCTGCCGGCGTATGACAATGCATGAAAGAGAGAGTCAACGACGTTGGCGAGATGACGAGCTCAGGCTGAGCTGCATAAGCACGTGGTATCAAGGGCAAAAAGTCCGTCGTATATGCACATGGCGTGATTCGCGCAGAGCCCATCATCTCATCCCTGGGCGTGAGAATATGGCCCGAGGATGGTGTGCCGAGCCATAGAGTCGAAATAGAGTTCTCCAATCGGGAAAATACCAGAAACGGGAGTCATCGAGCGGCTGGCTAGGCCGGTATAGGCAGGCAAATACATACACACATACAGGCTCTGGGTAAGGGTATTGGTAGATCATATCTGGAGGAGCCGAGGCTGTGCTTGATTATGTTGCATCCCGGAGGTGGCAGCTGAAACGGGACGGCTTATGCATCACAGATGACGCCCTATCTGGTATAAGACGGGTAGATCTGAAGGTACACTGGACTCTACAGGTGAGAGACATCTCGGCATCCGACTAGAACAGACTCTCGATCAATGCGAGAACCTCGTTGCCCGGTTCCCCTCCAGATGCTCTACTGGCGATAACAGCAACCTGGTCACGGCCAACTCCACGCTCTGAGAGGGACGGCTGCTCGAGCCCCAACTCCCTCACCAGGGCCTCCACACGCTGTGCCACCTCGATAGCTTCACAGCGAGCGTCTCCTCCTCGGCGGTTTCCCCCCAAGGCTGGAAGCAGACGGGCAATCTGCTGGGCGGCCGCCTCGTCCGTCTCTGCCTTGTGGCGGAGGACCGGACCCAGCGTCAGACAGCTGGTTTCACCGTCTGAGAGACTCGTTGGTCAGCAGGGTTCTTTTTTATCTTGAGGCTTATTGTTTCTGTTTTGTCAGTTGTGCAGGGTTACATCATCCCGACATTGTGCCTCTGTCATACCACGCCGTCTGCAGATCCGATTGGACGTGTCTCAGGGGTGTCTCAGGAGAAGAGGGTTCAGCCTTGTTCGCCCGTCTCTCTCCAAGGGGATCAAAGTAAGACGGGGCGTGTGATATGGGAGATGGTGGACTTACGAGGGATTCCATAGGGACTTCCAAGGGCGTGGCCTAGAGCGTGAGAGAGACCCATCCCGCCTCTAAAGTTGGAACCACGGAGGCCAGAACTAGCAAAAGCAGCGAGCTGTAGCTTGGTAGTCACGTCGTCGGCAGCATCAGAGCCATGGATCCCATCTGCCGCTGGGAGGCACTCGGCCAGAGCTGTCAGAGCCCACTGAGCCAGGGCCTTCCACGGCACCTCGGAGGCGTTTGGATGATACACAGTCTCGACTGCGTGATCTACCGCCCGCATACCCGTCGAGAGCCAGAGGCGCTTGGGGGTGTGTCGAGCAAACGAGGCGTCGTAGAAGATGGCGCCCACACCCATGGAAGGGTGCATGAAACCAAGCTTGGTGCCGTCAGAGCGTGTGAAACCTCCCCCGGCTGTGCACTCGGCAGCGCTGAGCGTCGTGGGGATGGCGATGTGCGTGAGGGTCCTCCCCGCGGATTCGTGTATGCGGAAGCAAACCATCTTGGCCGAGTCGATGGGGGAGCCGCCTCCAACGGACACCACCGTGTCGATCCCTTCGTCTTGGTTGACCAGCCGGGTAGCCTCGTCCACTCCCTCGGCCTGGCCGTGCTGCTTGATGTCCGAGTAGGTCCCGGCGTGTAGCTCACCGAGAAGCTCCTCCAGGTTGCGGATTGCAGGTGTCTTGGTGGCCATGGAGCTGCCGGTGATTATGAAGACCTTGGAGGTAGGGGACGGGATCACGCTCAGGAGGTGTCTCTCGACGCACCCGGAGCCGTAGTGTAGGTACTTGAGATGGTCCTGGGGTCTCCATAGGCCAGAGAGGGGAGAGTCGGTGCATTCGATAGCCATCGGGGCGGTGTTTGCGAGTGTGAGATACTAGTGATGTTTCTCGAGGAGAAAGATTCCAGTCTATCACGAGGTATTTCTATCTGAACACGTCCCCTACGGATACACCTGCAGAACGGCATCTCCATGTTGCAGGGGGGCTTGAGCCTGCACGGAACGGAAAGACTGGGAGTCCCGCTGATAATGATTCACTGTACCACCTTGAGCCCATAGACTAAGCTCATCTGGTACATCACAGTTCCCGTACGTGTGGAGGGGAATCTGACGGCGTCGGTCAGCGATCGGCCAAGGCACCGGAGCAAGTCGAGACCTTGCCTGGAGAGAAGAAGCCTCTCGGCGCCTTTTTTGGAAGCCTGGGAGACGCTTTCTATCTCTCCCATCTCTCTTTTTGCAAGGTAGAGTCTCACGTAATGGCGCCCAGCGTGGTACCGTATCCGTGGTGTCTCTGACGAACTGGCCTTCTCCTCGATCAGGCTAACCTACTATATACCTCAGATCTCTTGAAAGCCTCGACCATCTTTTATGGGCCTCTCGGCTGAGATCTACGGCAAGGATGTGGAATACTCAGACTAAAGAGGTTTGTCTATCTATCCTTACCTTTCTCCAAAGCCGTATCCTGACTGTAGGCGATGGAGCAACCGCAAATGTGGTCGACTCACGATCTAGCATGCGCTCACTGTCGAGCTCGCAAGATCCGCTGCGGAAGAGAGCGTCCTCAGTGCGAGAGCTGCAAGCGAGATGGCGTCGAGTGCCGTTACTCGTCACCTGGAAAGCGCATCAACCACGTCAAACTCCTGTGAGTCTGCCCTACTCATCCCCCATTCTATAGGAAGCACAAGAGGCTCAAACCTCCATGTCTCAGGTGCCAGAACTTTGAGGCGCTCGAGGACCAGCTGAGCAGCATCCAAAGCGACCTCTCAACCTTGACGTCGCTCGTCAGGAGCGGCAACGGAGCCAAGTCGCTTCCCACACCGGGGGAAGACTGGCTCCTTGAAGACGCGGCAAGGCCGGATGAGACAGCGGCTGCTCCCCGCAAGGACCGTAACATAGCACGGGACGTGTCACAGTCTGTGGACCGATACCACGGGCCGTCTTCTCTCTACACGCTCTGCAAGGAGTTCCACGACGACCCCGTCTTTGGGACCTCGGCCCATGATTCGGATGACGGTGTTGCTACGCGCGTCATGCTGCAGCAGATGCTTACCGAGGCGAGCAAGGAGCAGCAGCTTGATATAGCCTCGGATCATACTGGCATCTGCCTCCCTCCTCGACAATTTCTCAACATCGTTGTTGGGCAATTCTTTAAGAGCGCCGACTACGCAACCGATGTGTTTACGAGGTCTAATTTTCAGGCTAATCTCGACCGTATCTACTCGCAGCCTCCGAGGCCTTCAGATGAGGGCTGGGCCGTATGCTTCAACGTCATTGTTCTGCTGGCTATTGGAAAGGATCAGACGAGCCATGGAAACAGTCCTTTTATCCAGCCTTTTCTACAAACGTTGGGCATGGCTGTGAACAACCCGCGTGTGTTCCTAACGCCGAGACTCGTCAATGTCCAGGCCCTGGCCTTGCTGGTAAGTGTTCTGCGCTTCCTAGATTTACTGAATGCTTATTTATGTGCTTCTATAGAGCTACGTGACGGAGCAATACAGTACTACCGCTCTTGCAGAACTCATCTTTGCCCAGGCCTGTCACCTGGCTCGAACTATGGGTCTTCACCAGTCCCGCGCTTCTCTCCAAGACTGTCCCCCTGAAGGGATTCTTGAAAGACAGAAGGTCTTTAGGTCCCTCTACATCCGAGACAAGAACGCTGTGGTGTGCCGAGGAGCGACGGCATGCCTGCCCGGTTACGACTCTAGCATTGCCCGACCATCAGAAGGTGACGAAGCCAGATATTCGTCCAGGATCGACCTCGCAAGGATTCAAGATGAAGTTTACCGGAACCTTCACGCTGCTGAATCGCCCGACTTGCCTCTCTCGAAACAGAATCAACTTCTTTTGCAGCTGGAGCAGAAACTGGAGCAATGCGATTCCACGCATCGGGTCACCAAGATACCACCAACATCTATCGATTCAGCAACGCTAATGATGTCTTTCTTTGCGACTAGGCTGTGTATTCTAAGAGCCAGTGACGACACCAAATACTCGCATCAGGCGCTGAGAGATGCCAAGGCAAGCTGCCTCCTCTTCCTCCTAGCAACAACGGCACAACCGGATCCTCGCATGGTAGAAGCTCTGGATAGACTTCTTGGACATACTCGATCATGCAGCCCAACAATTCTGGCTAGCACGGACAACGCACGAGAAAACCTCTCTCAGAAGGGAGCTTCTACGCCTGATGAGGGTGAGATCCTGGCTTCAGTACTACCGAGGCTGGCCGCAAACTTCCCCCTGGCAGCTGTGTTCATAATCGCCCGGAGCATTATGCAGCCAATATCATCTTCCAATGACGCCTTGGGTCAGCCAGAAGAGGAAATCCTGCTCTTGGAGGCTATGCGTGACAGATACGCTTCGGCAGCCGACCAGGAGGACGTCGAGAATCTTCCGTTGAAGCTGAGCCGAACCCTTGACTTTCTTGTTCGTATTCTACGACAAAAGATGTTTCCCGAGGTCGCAAGCACGCCATCGATGGCCTTCAATGAGCTGTCCAGCCTTCAATCGACAGCATCCTCGTCTCAACAAGGGAGTATCGGTGGCTCACTCAAAGACACCCCTCCGGATACCGAGGCGCAGTCTACAGCGGCATCTGTGAGCGAAGCAGTCTCCTCCACGTCAATGCTTCTCCCGTTTATGCAGCCACTCGAGTCTCCCAACGGATGTTCGCCATGGCTTGGAAATGCAAGCCACGGAACCATGACTCTCTCACCATGGCCGGCGTCATACAAGCAGCATCCCGAAGCAGCAGTTCATGTGGGCAAGAGGCAAAGACTTTCCAATCACGCAGAGCTATTTGACATAACAGCAGGGTTTACGGATCATCATGTTACTCGCGCTGAGGAGGATCCTCTCTTCACGTTTGACTTTCTCGCGGCAGCAAACGACATGCCTGTTTTCGAGGTTGATGAATAACGGGATTCTCTCATTTAATATATTTATGGGGTTGATATTTAAAGGACAAGGAGCTGGGGCGTCTTTACTCTTTTCTTTCTTCAGTCTAGATATATCTGCCAGAGATGCACGATAACCGCTTCAACACACAAGCAATAGCCGAGTTTAAAAACAGAATAACTCTCTACCCCTCATTCTTTGCCCTCGTCTTCTTTCTTCGCAGTAGTAGCAGCTGTCTCCTCCAGACGCTTAACCTCTTCCTCACTAAGCGGAATGGTTGCAAAGCGACGCAGAGCAGCAATGTTGGCCTCGGGGGTGAGTTCCTTGCCACTGCCAATCAGAGCCTCGAGATGCTCAAAGTAGCGGATAAAGAAACCGGGGGTGGCCGTATTGATAAATACAGCCTCTTCGTCAAAGGGGTTGCTGAACTTGTGCGGCAGGCGAATGGGAATCGTCAGCATCTCGCCAGCCTTGCAGTCGACGTCGGGGCGGCCTGGGGAGTGGAAGCGGACTGTGCCCTTCTGCAGTACAGCCCTGGTTAGTCTATTACTTGGAGAGCGTGGGGGCTTGAGTGGCTTGCCTTTACATAGAAGCCTTCGTCATGCATCTCATGGAAGTGAAAGACGGGACCGTCAGACTTGGGAGGGAGGAGGCTTTCGATAACGGCCAGTCGATACTGCGTGTTGGATCCATCTTCAATGGGGCGCCATAGGTCTATCTTTCTTAGAAAATGTCCATTTCATCAAATGGATAAGGTATGCAACTACTTACACTGCCCAAGTCGACGCCAAGGAACCTCCTCCGGCTTGAAGTGATTGATCCGGAGCGTCTCCGCGTATGCCTCGGTAGCCGAGTCCATGACAAAGGAACAAGTCGACTGTTGGCTAGACGCAGAAGCGGAGCTCTAGTGCAGCAAGGGGCGTTGCTGTGTCAAGTCGGACTTAGAAGTTAAGGATTTCCTCTTTGGGACGAGTTGGCGATGGCCTCGACTTGCGAGTTGTGCGGATCCTTCATTATTTTATAACATTTCTTAACGCCGATAATTCCGATTCTCTAATTCTTCAGACGACGGAAACCTACAGACTCTGTAACCGGCTTCCGACAAATGCCTTCATCTGGCTCCCGAATGAGTATCATGGTAGATGGGATATATGGCTGCGTAAGCTCATGACGACGACGGACGAGACGTTGAAGTATCAAAATCCTCCAGAAACTCTCAAGTCGGCTCCCGTACAACTCGCAATAATGATCTGATAGCGCAATCTAATGCAGACGCAACTCCAAGACATAAAACGGGCTTGGCTCTTCGGCGACGTTTTGGGTATGCACTAAGTCCGCCCACGGAGCACGAGACGCGGGTGTGCTCTTGTATGCTGCTGTGCACTCCTTTTACTGTCTCGGAGTTTATCATTCTTTTCGTTGATCTAATCTCTAGTGGCAGTGAATAAGAGATGATGCGAGTGAATCCTTTTTTGCCCTCTTTGCACTTGCTCCTACGCAATAACCTCACGTCTTCAACTTCTACATCCTTTTCAAGACCACTAGCCTCTCTACTCTACAACTCTTCATCTTCAAAGATGCCCGACACGATGCTCCAATACCAGGCCGTCAAGCAAGGCGGACCCTTCGCCCTCGCCACAGTTCCCAAACCCAAGCCCGAACCAACTGATGTCTGCATTCGTATCAAGGCCGTGGCACTCAACCCCCTAGACTACAAGATGTTGATGCGTGGAGAGATGATCAGATCTTGGCCTGCAGTCTTTGGCCTCGACGGCGCCGGCATCGTCGAGGAGGTGGGTGACGAGGTCACTGACTTCACGCCGGGCCAAGAGGTCTTTGCCCTCTGCGGCATCGGCGGCAAGACAGCTGGCTTCCAAGAAGTCGTGACTGTGCCTCAGCATTTCGTATCTCAGAAACCTGCATCGCTCACTTTTGAGCAAGTCGTGTCTCTGCCGTGAGTATACGCCTACGCCCTCGTCGCCCCTGAAACCACGACAGCGCCGTTGACTCATGCCGTGCTCTAGCATCTGTTATCTAACCGCCGCGGCCGCCATTCTCGTCGGTCTCCATGTGCCAATTCCTCACATCTCGCCAAAGGCACCTGGCGAACCCATCTCCCCACCCGGAAGTGTCCTTGTTCTTGGCGGCGGCTCGGCCGTTGGAGGAGCTGCCATCCAGATGCTTCGGTTTGCCCTTCCCCAAGCAGCCATTTTGGCCACAGCCTCTGTCGGGCATTCGGAGCGCCTCGAGTCTCTAGGGGTCACTCAAGTCATTGACCGAAGCTCGTCTTCGCTTGTTTCTGACGTCATGGAAGCAGTTCCAGGGGGCGTGGACGCAATCCTCGACTGTGTCACAGCCGCTGTAGAAGACCCCGGCCTTTTTGAGGCACTGAATAGCAATGGTCCTCATCTTTACTCTCAGGTATTCACGGGAGTCAAGGTTTCTGTCCCGGAGGGCGTCACTCAGTCCGTGGTTTTCGGACGCAATGTCTTTGAGGCTCCGGGTGGAAAGGGGGCCATGGCAGGCCTCGGCAGGCTGTTGGAGGAGGGAACTTACAAGCTCCCTGTCCCCATCAAGGCCATTGGCAAGGGATGGGATGCTATTGGTGCTGGATTGATGGACTTTGAGGCCCGCAGCAGCGGAGAGAAGCTTGTTGTTAGCCTGTGAGGTATTGGGCCAGTCTTTGATGACGATTCACTTCCCTTCTCACGAGTCGAAGTATGTTGGCGATATTCACAGAGCGCGCAGATGCCAGCCTGCAAAATAAGTAGCCTCTAGACATGGCACACACGGTGCGATGCATAAATATAAATCTTGGCTGCTTGTTTCCGATACTAATAGGGGTTATTGTTTTATTGTCTTATTTGCCTTCACATCTTAGTATCGTATGTATCCTCTTAATGATCATCCACAATCTCTAAGGTCTGTTGAACCAACTAGGGCCGTGTTTAGGGTGGGAGATGTAGAGACATTCATCGTAGTCATGACACATGCCAAAGCAGTAGCTGCGAATGTCTTGGACACAGAGTAACCCATCAAATGCCCATTGACACAGATTTTCGCAAATAACGGTAGCTAACTATGTAACACCTTCACTAACACCCAAGGAAATTTCTTGCACTCAGAGACGTCACGACTTACAACTCCTGAATCGTATGTCTGTTCCCTACTCTAACATACGCTGCCGAAACGGCACTCCAACTCGGCGTCCGTTGCGGAATCCTCGGACTCTCACGACATACATGCATATCCAGACAAACTAGCCCCTAGCTGCATCACCTGTACCAGACTCTCGGGTCCGGACATCTCGTATTCCGTCTCCCATAGACCATCAGATAAGACGGGACTTTGATAGCACTCGGGTTCCGCAACCCGCACCTTCTTGAGGCAGCCCACTACCGTCAGACGTCGTGAATCGTATAATACCTTGGTGTTGAAGCGAAGCATCCATCTCTGTACACCCTCATCTGCCAATCCAAGTTTCACAGGAGTTTCATTCCCATTCTTACCCTCGTTCCTCCCCAATCGCCCATCATGGTTGTCATCCTCCCCCGCTTTCACCTCATCGAGATTGAGGATTACTCGTGGTGCCCAATCTGGCTCCGCGAGTACGCCCATCGCTCCTTGGCCGCCGTTTGGAGTACTGTTGGGTTCAACAGGACCACCTCCACGGCTGCGCAGGTGTGCGATGTCATCACTGCTACTCTCCCTGAACATCCAAGCGAGTATCACTTTGTGGATGCCTGTGCCGGGGCTGGAGGACCAACCCCCATCTTTGAAGAGATTCTCAACGAGCGAATGGCCTCGGAGGGGAAGCCTCCCATCGAGTTCCTCCTCACTGATCTGTTCCCTGATCTTGACGCTTGGAAGGCCATCACCGCTAAAAGTGACCACATCTCGTATGTGGAGAAGCCAGTAGATGCCACCAAGGCGTCTAGATACGCTGCTCGTGACAAGAAGGAGCTTCGTATCTTCAACATGTGCTTCCATCACTTTGACGACGCTGGTGCCCGCAAGGTGCTTCGAAGCTGCATTGAGGAAGCTGACGCATTCATGTAAGTGTACCGGCAATTTCGATTCTACAAGTACTAACCAGTGCAGGATCTTTGAGCTCACTCACCGAACACCTTCATCGCTCATCAACACCACATTCGTCATTCTGTCCCCCTTTGTGACCACTATGCTCTGGTGGTGGTGGTCTCCCATGCACCTTTTCTTCACTTACATCATCCCCGTTGTCCCTCTGTTCTTTTTCATCAACGGCTACGTCTCTTGCTTACGGGGCCGCACTCCCAATGAGTTGTTCAGGCTTATGCAAGAAGAGGGCATCGATACTACGGGGTGGAGGTTCACTGACGGCGAGACACGCGTTCTTCCACCATTCGGGACCATCTATCACTTTATCGGAACCAAGGAGTGAGGGGGGACTAGATATCACATTGTAGACTGGGCGGTGGTGGGATAGAGGCGGCTGCAGGGTAGAGAAAACACATGGGCAAGCTGTGGTGAGCTTCAATAGACCAGCAGATACGGAAGGTTCTAGATCATAAAGTAGTATCTTGAGACAAGATATTCCACTTCAAATTTTCAATACCGGGTACCCATCAGTGTTGTCTACCATTGAAGCAGTCGCTTTCAGAATATATCAAGATTTGATATGTCAATATGATTCAATAAGCCTAGGACACCTCCCATCGCAGATTACCTTTCTTTCATCATCAAGGTGTCAGGTCAAGGGCAGAAGATATTGACAAACTATACTCAATCTTTACAGATGAAATATTCAAGGAAACCCAAGCAACCCATCTCTCTAACAACATGTCCCTAACCCTCAATTCGCCCTAGGCGAGAGCTTAACCAACAACGGCGGCTTTATCCAGAAGCCGTAAATCTTCTGCCCATCCATCCATTTTTCGCACTCTGGGAGGATCTCCATGTCAAACCTCCACAGCATCCTCGCGAGGATCAACCTCAGCTCTGCCTTGGCCAGGTTCTTGCCGAGACAGTTCCGGGGCCCGACTGAGAAGGGTTGAAAAACTGCCCTGCAGTCTCCTTGTTCGTTTAGCCATCGTTCTGGCAGAAACTCTGAAGGCCGGTCAAAGTTCTTTTCAGAATGGTAAGCAGCGAGCTGGTTGACGCCGACAATGGTGCCTTCGGATACAAAGAGACCGTCAATGGTCTCTCCCCCTGGAGGTACAACCCTTGGGAGCGTGGCTGCAACTGGTGGGAAGAGCCTCATTGACTCTTGGATGACTGCGCCCAGAAGTGGCACTCTGTCATTCGAAAGTGCCCAAGAAGTAATGTCTTCTTCCGTCTTGAACTCTTTTCTGATACAGCCCTGAAGCTGCTCGTAGACATGACGATGCGTCAACAGAAGATGTGTGGTACCTGCCAAGGCGGTGGCAGTGCCATCCGACCCAGCTATGGCGATGCTAAAAGCATCCACCACCATCTCATCAGGGGTCAAGCCTTTGCCCTGATCTTCAGCAGCCAGCACGTGATGCCAAAAGTCCTTGCGATCGTCAGTCGGGCCTCGCGCGATCCGAGCCTCAACCATCTCCTTGGCGCGCATCGCATTCGCAAACCGTGAGTTCTGTGACCCTCGCAGGAAGAAAAAGTATCTCAGAGAGCCGAGGCCATAGTACTGGGCCATCTGGCTCATGATCAACTCTCTGGATACGCCCTTGATGCATGCGACAAAGGGGTGAGGCTCTCCGGTGTCGATGCAAGAAAAGTCCTGCCCAAAGGCCAGAGATCCGATCAGATCGAAAGCTACAGAAACATTAGCATCCAACGCAACTACAAGAGGCCATTCAACCTACTCGTCAGGGGAAACCATTTCGCCAGGTCCAGGGGGCCGTCCGAGCAGCGTGCTTGTAACTGGTCGAGCAACTTGGTGCTATATTGGACGAGAATGTCTTCTTGATCACGAAGTGCCTTTTCGGAAAAGGCGTGGGAAAGGAGACGTCGATGTTTAGAATGCGTTACTCGATCCGCGGTGACGATGTCTTGATGGTCAGTGCTAGAATCACCATTGCAAAGAAACAAACTCACTCGGTACTCCCGTCGGCGTGACAAGGGAGAAGATGGGGTCTTTGATCATCTCAACAGTTCGATGTCCGTATATCGTCTTCCAAGCCGTGTCGGAAGTATACGACACCTCTTCAGGTGCCACTCGAACTATTGGGCCATATTGACGGTGAAGTTCCACCAATCTATGGTTCAGCTTCCCTTGATATTGGTTCCAACACCAGGGAATCCTCGTCGCTGCCCAGAGTTTTGGGCCCGGATGATGTCTCAGGGGGTGTAAAAAGACGTTGTAGATGATCTTGAGCAAGGCCTGGAGTCGTCAGCCAACGTCCCAACCCAATAATTCGCTACTCACAAGCAAAGGCAGAACTGCCAACAACCACAATCCTATAGCTAACATATTGGTGAGATTCTACCATACGGTTAATTCAGTGTGGTTCAAAAAGCGGTTCTACTCAGCGAACCCTTAGTAAATGGGCTCTGCTCTGGACTGCTTCCCTTCAGTCACATGCTGACCGTAGCAGGCATCACCACCATGGAGGGCGGAACGCGAAACGGACTTTGATGGACTTCGGCTTCCGGGCTGGGTTCCTGAATATGGCCTTGTATGGCGAAACTGGTGCCGAAATAGGGACCTTTGCAGTCAAAAGCGCCCTCGCTGCAGCCTCAAAGACTTGACCTACCAGTCTCTACCTCGCAGCTTCTGGTCTTGCTCACAAGTTATCAACATGCCTGACAAAGACCTCCACGTCATTATCATCGGCGCTGGTGAGTAACCCCAGAACCCTTTCTATGGTGACACGATGCTTAGCCGCTTCTAGGAATCACTGGCCTCATTGTGGCACAGGGCCTCAAGAGGGTATGTCTCTACCTACCAGCCTTGTCTCCATACTAACACGGGCAGTTGGGAATCCGCTACTCAATCTTTGAGAAAGAGGTCTGCCTCAATTACCGCAGCAATGAGTGGACAATGGCGATCCACTGGTCTCTGGACCGCCTGGAGAATATTCTGCCTCCTGAAGTCTTCTCCCAGATCCCACTCATCTCGTGTAACCCAGCCGTGCCCGTCGAGGCTGGTGGGCTCTATCCCATCATCCAAGCCGAGACGGGAAATCTCCTCACTGGCGTCCCTTACGAAAAGGGGCTTCGCGTCTCTCGTAGCAGGATGAGAGCTCTCTGCGCAGAAGGGATCGAGGTCCAGTATGGCAAGAATCTCGTCGATGTTGCCTTTAACGAGTCTGGTCAGGGCGTCATCGCATCCTTTGCTGACGGCTCCGTCATCTCCGGCTCCGTCATTGTCGGAGCAGATGGTCCCCGTTCCAAAGTCCGAGAGTTTGCCATGGGAAGTGCCGAGGAAGCGGCTGTCAGCAAGTTCCCCATCTTCCACACAAATATGACCGTCTGCTACAACGATGCAGAAAAGGCCAAGTATGTGAGGCGAGAGTACCCTACGAGCTTTCTAGCTCTGAGCAATCAGTCGTTTCACGCCTTTCAGTCCAGTAGGTCGCAGCTCACAACCTGTACTGTGTCCAATGATCATCTCTGACTTTCACAGTCTCGAACATGCCAGATGGCCCAGATCACCCCGAGTCGTGGATCTTCCACATGGCCATGGCTTGGATGGGTGACTCCAATCACAAGCTCAGCTATCCTGAACGACTGGCCCTGCTCAAAGAGCGAGCAGCAGGAATGGGAGAACCTGCCCGATCCGCCTTTCTCTGGCTACCCGAGGACACTGAGGTTCACAAAGCTGACATTAGCTACTGGATCACCAAGCCGTGGAACAACCATGGAGGGAGGATAACGCTGATCGGCGATGCTGCTCACCCAATGCCACCATGTAAGCCCACGTTTGTAACATCCCAGAGGTACAGCGCTGACGCTTCCAGATCGTGGTCAAGGACTCAATCACTGCATCTGTGATACTTCCTACCTCATGGCCGGCCTACAGGGTGTCTCCCGCGGAGAAACGGAGCTCGACGAGGCAATCAAGGTGTATGAGGCGGATGTGATCCCCCGTGGGCAAGAAGAGGTCAAGTGCTCGGTGGAGAACGGATACATGCTTCACGACTGGAAAAAGGTCGAGGCCAGCCCAGTCTTTACTCGAGGGTTCAAGCCAATGGAGGGGCATGATGCGAAGCCCAAGGAGCAAGGAGGTGTTGGTGAGAAACTGAAGGAAGCGGAAGAGACAAAGGTCGCGATTCCTACCTAGGTGTAAATTAGACATGGATGGGGTACGCACATTTCTTTCACTACAAAGTTCTAGTTGTTCAATCCAAGAAGAGTGCAAAGACATGGAATTTTAGACTGCAAGATATTCAATTTTCATTATTATAGACAAGGAAAGATTAAAAGTTCTCCAAATAATCATGTCAAGAAGTGAATTATAAGATCGGTCCCATACCGAAGAGAAAGGTCAAAAATTGTAGACCAAAGAAATCAATAGGAGAATCAAGACAAAGCTCACTCTGCAGAGATCGGTCAAGGGTGGCAGCCAGCATCCGGAGCAACGACTTCACTCAAACATCTTGTCCACGATGTGATCTGTAAAGTTCCACAAAGCGCCCGTCGAGTGAGAGACAAAGGTGGCACCAGAGTACCAGGTACTCTTGTAGCCTTGAAGATCGTCGAGCTTGTTGTAGAAGCCGTTTGCAATCTCATCAACCGGTACGTGCAGATCAAAGGGTGCGTGGCTCGAGTACGCCAGAAGTTCAGCGGGCTTAAGCTTCCCGGTGTCGTTCCCGATAACGGAGAACCTGACTCTGTCAAAGGTACGCAGCATATCCTCCTTGACGGCAGAGTCGGGCATGTCCTCGTTGGAGCTATAGCGAACTGCTAAAAGGCCTGGTGCTTGAGTAGGCGACATCTCAAACAGCGCCGGCAGCTGGGGAAGATTCCAAGGAGTATCTGGATCTGCATTCTGGTACGAAAAGCCCTCAGGAAGACCTTTGGCTCGAATAATGCCGACATACCATCCCGTAGCGGTAAACTTGCAGAAGAGCTTCTCCTCTCCATCGCTCAATCCGAATGGTTTCATGTTTCGCAACATCGGCGGGATCGTGATGAGGAGCTTCTTTGCTTTGATGTTCACAATACCATCCGGTGTCTTGACTTTGAGCCGGACTCCTTTAGAGTCACGGCGGGCCTCGGAGACAATAGAGTCCACAAATACATCAGATCCAAGGTACTTGTGTGACTTCCCGTAGAGCTCATAATTGTTCCCACGCAGGGGAACCAGGGCCCCCTTGGATTCAGGGCTCATGACCTCCAGGTACCCGCTGTTGAGATATCTCAGGACATACAGCGTCGCCAGATTCGGCAGGTCTCCGAGGCCCTGAAGGTGGGAGAACACGTTGTAGGTGGTCTCCTCTAGCTTGTACTTCTTGACAAAGTCTCGAAAGGGCAAGAGAAGATCCTTTGGGACTGGATCAGGGAGGCGAGTCGAGTAGTAAAGGTAGGGGTACTTTTCGGTTTGCTCTCTAATCCCTGACAGGTCCATCGAGAAGCTCAAGTCCTTGAGAGTGCGGCCATTGCTGAAGTCGACATAGCTTGTAGGACCGAAGCCACCCTCAGGCACTGGGAAGTTGACGATGGGGATGTCGAAGCTAGCAAACTGATCTCTAGTGACTTGTTCGTCGCCGTAGCCAATAACACCATAGTTGATGGTGATGTTGGTATCAGGCACCTGATAGGTCACGGTATGGCCTCCAAGAAGCCCGGCCTTCTCGATCAGAGCGACCTTCTTGCCCATCCTCCGCAGCTTGACGGCCGCAAACGTTCCAGACGATCCTCCCCCGATGACGACGACATCTTTCAGAAGGGTACGACTCGAGCCTCTGGTCGATCTCACAGAGGCGACGTCAGCAGTGGCAAGGCCGAGGCCGGCAAAGAGTGACAATGTAACGAGCGGTCTCATGTTGAATGGATGGTGCTGCAGGGACTTGCGAAGGAACGATGACAGGCGGATGACCAGAGGGAGAAACGAGGCCTGTTTTGATGCTTTTCTATGCAGTGACACCCCTATCCCCAGTCGCTCTCGGGATGTCATTCTCGCGGTTCTGCATAAGCCCAGCTGCAACATTGTCGTGAAGCATTACGCCTCTGCCGTGATACGACCCCGTCGAGCTCTCACCTCTGACCGCAACTCGACGAGCCTTGGGCCAGATGACAGTCGGAGCTCGGAAGCCGGTCCAGCGTCTGGCCTCATGGGGGCTGAATAAAGAAGCCAGATATTCCCGCTCCGACGCGCAGGGCGAGAACTGAATTATTGGCTTCCCGGTCATACAAGATGCAAAACAGCCTGCAATGCTTCAGCAGTGAAAATCTCCCCAACCCTGACCGAGTCCAGGTTCACAACTTGAACACGAGCTGCCGGCGCATGCCACGATGGATCCGAAAGACATTGCCCCCCTCTCCCGGGAGATCGTCAGAGAGGCCGACCTGCTAAATGAGCTACTGTTAGAAGACGGAAAAGACGAGAGTCCCGCGGCTCTGCTATGGAATCATCCGCCTCGTGGCTCCGATATCGAGAGGAGTCAGTCCAAGCTGCTCGGTCTCATCCAGAAACTAAACAGGACACTTCGAGGCCCGCAGGACTTTTTGCATGAGTTTGTTGCATCCAACTGGGACAAGGGCGCATTGTATTGCCTGCTCGAGTGTCGCGTCTTGGACGAGATTCCTCTGGACGGCCAGGCAACTCTTGCTCAACTCTCGGAGAAGACAGGGATAGCAAGGGATAAACTGCTCCCCATGCTACGGCTGGCAGCTTGTGATCAGATACTCGTCGAACCCTCAGAACACGTCTTTCGTCATGGTTTTATTTCCCGCGAACTGGTGCAAGATCCCGGGCTGAAGGCCTTTATCGGGTTCCAGTGAGTATCCAGACCAAGTTAACCGGTCCTTATTCTAATGCAGAAACAGACTATTCGAGACGAGAGTAGCGAGTACTCATCTCGCAAACTCGCTCAAGAAACCCAACCCTACCTGGACAGGCCATTCTGCCTTTAAACACGCGTGAGTGCCACGCACAAACTCAAGGACGACAAGTTGACGTTTTCAGATTCGGACAATCCATGTACGACTGGCACAGCAGTCATCCTGAAAATGGCGCCAGGTTTGCCGCTGCAATGCAAAGTGTCGCAGACTGTGAGTTTGCCAATCCCTTGAGGATCCCAACACGCTCTTGACACCTATCATAGTTCTGGATCCGGGAAACCAACTCCTCGAGGCCTGGTTCGGCGAAAACCTCGAAAAGGAAACTTGCCCGAGGGTTGTCGTAGACCTTGTCCGCACGCCACAAACTGCATCACGATTCCTCACAGAAAAGTTCCCTTCGCTAGAGCTCGAGGTCCAGCAGCTCCCAAAAGACATTAGCCAGTTCACACTCGAACACGAGCCAGAGACGCCTCGCGTCTACCTTTTCAAGTCGATACTCTGGAACTTGCCAGACAGGGAGTGCATCTGCATCCTCAGCAACCTACTAGTCGCTACGAGGAGGTCCAAGAATTCCGTCATCCTGGTCAATGACCTCTTGTCTCCTCCACCGGGCACGTTTGAGCCTCATGTGGACAAGGCGTACCGAAGACGAGACGTCACCGTCATGGCCATGCACAACGCCAAGCTCCGCACAAAGGAGGAGTGGGATGCCATCTTTCGGAAATGTCATCCAGGCATCGCGGACCCCAGGCAATCCAAGTATGATACCCTCCGCATTGGCGTGACCAAGGGGTACACGTCCCATAGTTGCCGTGCGCAATGGGAGTTGAAATTGACTGGACGCTTGGTGCCTGATGGAAGGTAGCTCTTTGAGATATTCTCACGTTTCAAGAATGTTGGACTTGAGATGGTCTTGCAACGGGCGGTGCATATCCAACTCACCAGTAAACTTAACAAGATATACATACGGTCGTCTAATTCTATTCAATGACGCATTTGGCCTCTATGATGAATACATTCTTTTACATAGCATGTTCAACGCTGAAACGTGAAAAGCTCAGTTGTCCGCAGGTTGCTGAGATTCTTCCGTAGAAGGTTTCTTCCGTTGCAACAAGCAATGTCGGCCCCATTTCCGCTTCAGGCGGTCGGGAATGGCCTCAAGATCGGGGATCCATAACGTCCTCGCGAGCAGGTGCGTGTTCGCGGCATCGAGGAATGGCTCGCACTTGACAATCTCCCAGTTCTCCTGGTCCGCGATATAGTCGGGCTCATTTGGCGGTAGAGGGTCCTTCCGCTCCGGATACTGCGTGTCGACGAGGAACGAACACGCACGAAGCTCTGTGTACTTGCCCACATCCTCCTCGTTCTGGTCGTTCATACCAGTCGTGGGCAGCCAAGTGCCGCTCCAGAAGCCGAAGCCAGTTTCAGCCTCGGAGAACTCTCCGGGGAGGAGCCCACGGAACTCGGAGCGAACAAACTTGGCGTGGATATCTCTGGGGAGGAAATACGATGAGGGGAAACGGTACCACTCCTTGCCAAGGCAAACAGTGTCCTCTTCACGGCCAATAGGCGTTGCTCCCTCGGCGCTCTCCCAGAGGGGAGAGTAGATGCTCATAGGTGCAGAGTATGCTGACCAAATACCGTAGACTCGGAATAGGGCAACATCAAGTGACAGAATCATAGCAACAGTGACGAAGAAGAGCTTCAGGCGTGCCGGAATCTTTCCAATCAGCGACTTGGGGTCAGAGTTACCCAGAGCGGTAAGGATCATGTGCAGAGAGATGGCAGCGTTGAGTGCGAGGAAAGGATACGCCGGGTACATGAATCTCTCCTCCTTGTGCGGCTGCGAGCTGAAGATGCCGAGCCACATGTAGAAGGGGGCGAGGAACACAACAGTTCGCAGACCAGACTGGAATCCTTGGGCGGACGGAGAAATAATCTTCTGAAGAATGAACAGAGGTAAGGCTGCAAGGGCGAGAATGAACCAGATGTTGAAGTTCAAGGCCAGGTTCTTGAAGTAAAAGGTCCAAGGCTCAGTTCCATACAGCTCGGGGCCGCTGCTGGATGAGAAGATGTTGTACTTGACAATATTCCAAGTCACAACGACCTTTTGTTTGTAAAAGAAGAGGTTCACGATGAAATCGCTCGCCTAGAAATATTAGAAGTCATATTTTCATTACAAGATTGAGGTCATCTTACCAGGAGTAGAATCGCAGAAACAACACCACGACCAACCCGGACAAAAGCTTCAAACCAGGCCGTCTTGGTACCGAAAAGGACCAGCACAAGCTCCTCGAACATAAAAGGCGCACAGAGGGCCGAGGCAAATGGCCATCCCAGAATTCCAGCTGCGGCAAACCAGAACATTCCCTGCGAGGTCTTGAGCCCGCCCCGCCAGTTCATGAAAGCTGCAGCTCCCAGAGTCACCAGGTACATGGCGAAGCTGGACGGGAGGAAAGCGGTGCTCGCGTGAAAGTTTCCAGGGCTCATGACGGTGGCAATGAGGTAGAAGAGACCAATTCGGCTGTTGAGCGTTGTGCTGGTGACCAGGAAGAGGACGGTCTGGCAGATGGCGCACACAAAGGCCAGTCCAAAGCGGATAAAGAAGAATTCGCCAACCTGATCGATCCAGCGTCAATTGAGTGCCAATATTCACTTCTTTAAAGCGTCACTCATACCTTTGTCGAGTGTGGGAGTAGCCGTCGCACATTACCCACAATGGCATGTAGGGCGATATACAACCAACTCCGGATCGCATAGTCGGGCGAGTACTCCCACGTCTGAAGACCATAGCCATGGGAAAGATAGTGAGTCGGCTCCCAGTAGTTGAAAGTCTCATCGCAGTCTTGGATCGGCGCAAACCAGGCGGAAACGAGGGCGGCGGCGAGGAACCAGTAAAAGGCAGAGATGGGCTGCATCGAGTAGGCGCTGGGAGCCCTAGGAAGAAGCCAGTTAGCAGCTGGAAGCTCGAGTCGAAGCACTTGGCATCTTACTTCTTCTTTGCATGGCTCGCCGACGGATGCACAAACTGCTGCCTCTGCGGCGCCGTGTTTGGAGCCATTTTTATCGAGTGATGACGGTTACAAGATGAAGAAAGCTGTCGTCATGGTGGACTGGAGCTTCAACTGTTGGGGAGAATGGATGGACCCTTGCATTCATGCTAATGATTTTACCGAGGCTCTCACCGAGGTGAAGGGTGGTGGGGTGATAAACTAGCGCCATCGCGGGACCCACTCCTTATCGCTCACCTTGATTTTTTCTTTCCTGCCGCTAAAGGGTCCTTGAAGTTTGGCGCTCCTGGGCATCTCAGCTTCTTCCTCTTCAAGTTTTGCGCTTGACTTGCGCTCAATTGAAAGAACTTTTCTCTTACTCCAAATACTTATTATAATCTTTTGGAGAAAATCACAGCTATCATTTCTTTTTCTATCATCTCGTCAACCTTTACTCCTCCTGTCGCAGCCCATCTTCACTCCGAGACCAGAACCATACAGTCTGAACCGCTCTGCCTCGAGAACATGTCAGGCTTTCAGATTCCAGGCCTTGGCCAGGCCAAGCCGAACGAGACGCTACCCCCTCTCCCCGCCGACGTTCTTGTTGCTGCCGCAAGTGTACAAGGCACCGAGACCTCGAACCCAGACGCGAACAACCAAACACCAGCACCCGCCGCCGAGCAAGCAAAGCCCTCCGAGGCCCAATCAGCACCAGCGGCTGCAGAGCCAGAGTCCATGGTAATTGATCAGCCCGAAAGCCCACCCTCCCTTACTAGCGCCCTTGAAGCTGCCCTCGGCGGACTCGACAACACTCCTGCGCAGCCAGCGCCTGCGGCCACCACCGAGAATGTCCCGCTTCAGAACGACCAAGGTGACAACCCCGAGTGGGAGGTCGACTCTTCTCCCTACGAATCATCTTCAGAGTCGAGCAGCTCCGATTCCTCCGATGACGACTCCGATAACGAAGGATACGAACTCTTGGGTGTGGAGGAAACGGCCCGCTTGCTGATGCAGGCCGAGGGAGGTTCCGACGATGAGGGTGAAAGAGCAGGAAAGGGCTCCAGTTCTGCACAAGTCCGTACAAAGAACGAGGTGGCCGAGGAGGTGATTCCCAAGCCCGACGTCACCATCACGCCCGAGATGAAGATCGAGGAGCTGGGAGCGATCGAGCACATCGTGGAGAGCATCATGCTCGTCAAGGCCATAACACCTGGAGAATACCAGGTGCTAGATACAGGCTCGGTTCTCTGCACTGCTGAACGGGTCGTCATTGGCGTTGTATCGGAGACGATAGGAAAGGTTCTCCAGCCCATGTACACCGTCCGGTTCTCCTCAGAAGACGAGATCAAGGAGCTGGGCCTCGAAGTCGGCACCAAGGTCTTTTACCCCGTCGACCACGCCTCATACGTCTTCACCGAGCCCCTCAAGAACCTCAAGGGCTCCGACGCAAGTAACCTTCACGACGAGGAGGTCGGCGACGACGAGATGGAGTTCTCGGATGACGAGAAGGAGGCCGAGTACAAACGAGCACTCAAGCAGAAGAAGAAGGACAAGTGGAAGAAGAACGACGCAAAGGCTGGCAGGGAGCCTCACCCGCTGCGACAGGAGACGCGGCCGGATGGCGGCCTCAACTACGACGACGATGACGACGGTCCCTATAAGCCCCTCGCTCGGCCGCCGGGTTACGGCAGCGGGCCTCCCACCACCGAAACGTACGAGCCACCGCCGGGCCGCAACTTCCAACGGGGCCGACGAGGTGACTCCAGGGGTAGGGGAGGACGAGGTCGTGGTTCCGGCCGCGGCGGACGAGGAGGTTTCAACCAGCCCCGAGACGGCTATTCGCTACCCCCTCAAGGCGGCCAGCAACACCAGCAACCCGCCCCCGCTGCTCAATGGGGCAACAACCAGCCTCCATCCCAAGGCGCTCCGGCACCAGCCGTGCCCAACTTTGGCTTCCAGTTCCCCGGGTGGCCTCAGCCCGCTGCCCCAGCGAACACCGGCACCGCTGGCGCTCCGGCTGCTCCTCCGCCACCTCCTGGATGGCCAAACGCTCAGGGTCAGCAGGGTGCCAACGGCGGAGCCTTTGTCAACCCTGCTTTCTTTGCTGCCTTGATGTCTACTATGCAGGCCCAGCAAAATGGACAGTCGCCATGGGGGCAGCAGCAGCCCCCGAACAACGGGAATGGAGGTCAAGGCCAGTAATTACAAGGGCCTACAGAATATTAAGCCAAGGAAGCATTCAGGGCGCTGGAGTTCTTGTCACGAGGTATTGGTTTTAAGGATAGACAAAAGCAAACACACTTTCAAATCGAATGTCAAGATATAATACCCAATCCATCGAAGCAAGCATATACTTCCCATTCAAAGAAATGGTCTCAAATTGATAGTAATGCTCATCTAGAACTGAATCTACGTAATCTCGTATGCAAACCCGTCGCTCATAACCAGTAATCTTGACCCATAATCCGTAGGGATGTATTTATCCTCTAGCAAGCCCAAATAAACACGCCGAAGAACCTATCAACTCCTCTAGAGATCGCCCCGGTCCTCGGAGTTGTCAGAGAAATCGTAGAAGCCCAGCTCATAGACCAGACCAAGAGTCATGCGAGCATGCTCAAGCATATGGTCGAAAGAAAGGTACTTGATGTTGTCGTCGGTGGTGTGAATATGAGGGTCGGAGTACTCAAAAGCGGACTCGATGACAAAGGCAGAGGGGTAGCCGGCCTTGGAGGCAGAAGCATGGTCAGAGCAGGCATAGCCACACTTGGTCTCAACCCAAGGAATGTTGCAGTACTAAGAGATGTTAGCAAAAGGTCATGATATTGCTTCAAGGGTTACAAACCTCCTCGACGACAGTCTTGATGAAGGTGGTCAGACCAGGATCGACAAAGTCGGTGATAACACCAACGCTCTCGGGTTGGCCGGCGTCAAGAGTCTTCTGGACATAGCCAGTCATGTCCTGCTGCAGCATGGCCTTGACGTCGCGGCCGCTCTGCTCGTATGACTGGAAGATGGCCTGGCTACCGAGTAATCCACCCTCCTCGGCAGAGTACCAGTGGAACTCGATGGTGTTGGGGGCCTTGCCGTCGACAACGTCCTTGGAGTTGAGTAGAGCACGGAACACCTCCAAGATAGTGACAGTGCCGCTACCATCGTCATCCGCGCCAGGAGCGGCTAGGATAGAGGGCAGAAACAGGTTGATGGAATCCTGGTGAGCGCCGATAACAACGGTGCTGTTAGATTGACCGGGGATGGTGGCGATGACGGAGTGCTGCTGCCAGGTGTGGGGGAAGCTCTCGGCATAGACGGTATCCTGGGCGCCAGCGTCCTTGATGATCTGGTTCACCTTCTCAAGAACCCAGTCAGAGGACTGGAGACCGTATTGGGACTTGTAGTATCGGGTGTGGAAGCTGGTCAACTTTTCGAGATTGGCCTGCATGTTCTTCTTCTCGAGCTTCTTGGTAAGGTCGGCAACCTCATCCTGCTTGACACACTTCTTGGGGAAGGTGACGGTCTGGGCGTTTAGGCGCGTGGAACCGAGCGATGGGGTATCGGTGATGTCCATGAAGCGCTGGCCATTCTATCGGGGTATTAGTGGACATGCCGAGGACGAACTATGATGTCCTAAGATAGTATACGTACGCGGCGCAGCTCCCACTTCTGCTCCTCAGTGACCCATTGAGTCTTGCCGGGCGCGGTCTCGATGAGATAGAGCTCGTCAGGCTTAAGAATGACGTTATCGGCCTCGACGGTTTCGATGAACCGAGCGGAGATGGCGGGCAGACAAGCCGCCAGGAGAGAGGCTTGCGAGAACTTCATATTGATTAGGATGATAGGTCGTAGGGAAGATGATGCTAGGGAAGAGAAATGGGGGAGGGAAGATGTTGGAGAGAGGTTGATGGAGGAGCTGTCGGAGATCGGAGGCAGCTTAAGCAGGTACCATGACAATCACGTAAGGTGCCTGCCGTTTTAGGTTTATGCATCGGCATGGCTTGGTCGTGTGACGCACCCGGAAGCTACGATGTGGAGACCCGGTTGCTATGAGGGGGACCTGGAGATCCATCTCCGACAAGCAGTCTATCACGCGCGAATGGATACATAGATATCAGATACTATAATATTAGTTTCTCTCTCTCTCTCTCTCTCTCTCTTCTTCTATTGTTTAACTTGTCAGTTTGCCAAGTCTTCTATCAACATTTCACACCGAGATTCCCATGAGACATCCCGAGGCCGCCGATAACGGTGGAACATCAACAAGCCAATCAGATCGCCGGGATCAAAGCGCCATGTGCAGCATCATGGGAGCTGTCAAGCACTTCTGTTAATGCTCATGGATCAATGTGCTTATTGGTGGGAGGGATATAATGCACTTTGTGACCAATCATGCTGTATTTCTTTATGCAACGTCTGACAATGGCCTTGTCGAGCACGACTCCAAGGCTTGAAAGCCATGTTCTTTCATCTTCAGCTGTGTCTACTGCAAGTTGCCATCCATTCAATATGGATAGAGGATGTTGAAATTGACTCCACTATTAAATCACTTACTCACAGTGACAAGCAGAAAATATACATGTTTTACATATAAAGAGACAACCCGACAAGATGCCTTGTCCGTTCCAATTTCAACATCCATTCATAGCCACTGTCTCGCACTGCCTTTCTTCCCCGTTGTCTAAAAAAAGACCCATGTGGCATAGTCTTTTTCATATCCCCTTCAGTCCTACTTTCACCTACCTTCCAAACTCGTCTTTGTTCACTCTCTTCATTCCCAAAACAGTAGCCACCACAAGAACAGACATGGACAAAACAAGCCCAGATGGGGTTCTGAAACTGAGCCTTTGTTTGCCTAGAGATCCATGCTCGCCAACCAAAGACAGTTCTGCTCAATGACTTCTTGGTGTTCGTGGTTCACCAACACCCTTCATCATGGACTCAAGGGCTATCATCTTTGTTTGGGAGAAAGAAACTCCAAACGATTCTGACAATGGACACTATTCAAGAGCATGTTCGTATGTTTCAAATCAGCCATAAAAGAAGTCGTTCGTCTCCCAATCTAAGATCATCACACAGCTCATCATCAAAAGCATACAGCAACAGTCGAGTTCTGGCAACTCACATTTCCCACCATCCCTACCCACAACATTGCTTTCTTTTCCCCATCACCATCACAATGCCTTCCAAGAACAACAAATCGGTTGCTGGCCAGCCTGCGAACATCACTTCGCCCGCTACACCGCTACGACAGACCCGGGCTCGCTCGATGCTCGAGAATGCCCCTCGCCTCATGAGCGGTCTCGATCATCGTGGACAACCCCTCGACCCCCTTTCGATAGATCCCGAGAACCTCGTCTTCGAGGAGGTGGTCAGGAAGCTCAGTGGTCGTCGTAAGAAGATCATCCTTCGGTGGAAGAGCAAGGATCCCGAATCTCCGACTGTGAATGTCAGGGCTGCGAAGCGTGCCCAGCTGAAGAGGAAGGCCCCTGACCTTTCCCCCGCCGAAGCCTCTTCTTCTTCTCATGCTCAACCCCCGCCCCCAAGCACACTCAACTCGGATTCAGACAGTGGAGTGCCCCCTTATCCTGAGGTCTCTTACTCCATAACCGTCACCTACCCCGACCCCTCCTCCTCGACCTCTCGCTCCTCCTCCCCTTCTCCATCCTCTTCTGACTCCTCTGACTCCTCTGACTCCTCTGACTCCTCCGACTCCTCCGACTCCTCCGATTCAGATTCAGATGGCGGTGTGTCCCTAAATTCCCCAACCCAGTCTTGGCCTTCTGAGTCCGAGAGTGACAATGATGCCGCCCACGACTCCTTGGCCTACCCTCACCCTCATGGTTCCGCATACTCGGTCGCCGTCCGCTCTTCGGGTCCCTCCCACTCTTGGGGTTTCTCTCAATCTTGGATCTCTCCCGACCACTCCGGTGCCGGTGCACCTTTGGAAGATGAGAACCCGGGTTGGGCCAGCCAGCCTCGGCCTAGCCCTCCACGTTATAATACTCCCGTACAGAGCGGCAGATCTCTGCCATCAATCCTGTCTGAAGTCCATGAAGGCTTTCAGTCCCGGTCCCAGGCCCCTTCCCCTAATCCCAATCCGCCAACACTTTCCGATGACGACGAGGACGAATCACCTCGAGCAGCCACACGTCGCATCCAACCCGGCTGCGCTGGCGACTCTCTCCGTAAGCGACGACGATCTGAAGACGAGGGTAGCGATCCCCAGGCAGTCAAGAAGCCCCGAGTGGAGGAGCAGCTTTCCTTCTGTCGCACGCCCAGTCGCCCCATCAATGACCAGAGTGGCATCGCTCCCCAAACACTCGAATACCAAGCAGAGGAAGAGGATCTCTACTCTCCCACGTACCCCATCCCCGTCACCGAGCAGAGCGACCTCGACCCGTTCCCTTCACCGGAGCTCAGGGCCAACACGATCCCTGGGCTTGCCTTCCTGGACGTTCAGAATGTAAGCATCAGCACTGAGAACCTGAGTCCCATGGTTCTAACACCTGTTGAGCCACCGGCTGATTTCGACAGTGAGATTCCGGGGATCTACGGATCCGGAAAGAGACCGCGTCTGCACTATGACTGGTATGAGCAGTACCATCGGTTCGGGCCTGATTGCCAAAAGGTCCACGCCTGCCAACACGGTCAACTCTGCCACCAGTGCCACGCCGATTGGCACAAGGCCTGGTCTCATTTCTTCAAGAAGAAGGAGGAGGTAGACGCTGCGGTAGATGCGATGGCCAACTATGACATCCGCAAGGATTATTTGGGGACGGCACTAGGATTCGAACACAGTCCAATGCCGGTGGTTGAACCAACCCCTCCCCGTGGGGGTAAGATCCGAACTCATCCTGCTCGGATTGCCAAGGAAAAGCTGGCTTTGATGGAGAGGATGGCAAGGGAAGGTTGAAAAGAGGATGGAGGATCTGAGTGCATCGGGCTGGAGTTCATGGTTGCTTATGTTTGCTCTGAATAGTTAGACTTTGTGTTCATTAGACCGTCAGACTGGGAGTTCATAGACAAGGTAATAGCTGATTTTGACTTACACTTTTGGCCTTTCCAACATCTCCCATGATTTTGAGTTCCACTCGTGAATCGAAAATGGTGACGCCGAGTCTGGCCTCACAGGCCCATGTCCTCGTCGCTCGCCTCATCAGACTCCCGACCCGCACGTTCTTCGTCTTCCTCTCTTCGTGACACCTCCACACTGGCACCAATCTTTCTCACTCCTTCAACAACACCAATGACAAAGCCTCTGCTCTCTGCAAGCTCCATGGCGCCCACTCCTCGCAAACTCATGACGCCATCCACGCCGCTCTCCAGCTGAGCCGTACTGGACCGCATCTTGGCAGCTCTCACCTCCTGTAAGTCACGAAGGAGTGACCGCACCTCGGATGAGAATGTAATGTCATCTCCGGCGTGCGCTAGGAGCATCTCTGCGACCTCGAACCAGTGGTACGGCAAGGCTCCTGGAGGTGCCTCTGAGGTGCAAGACGGCAGAAACGGCGGTGACAAGACAGTATCATCCATTCCGAAGGGATTCAATCTCCGCGCATTTCCTTGACCATCTCCTCGCGCGGGTGGTGGCGGGGGCGGCGCCCATCCCTTGGGGTCGATATTAATCTCGTGGTTGATGATGTCGCGTAACGAGTCGGGATGGAGCCAAGGCGGAGGCACGATATTCGCTCGTCTCTGCTTCTTGAGTAGAATCGCAAGCCAAAGCGGCAGGTTACTTCGATGCGGTGGCCGAAGAGTTGGTGTTGTGCCCTGTGAAGGAGGTTAGAAGCCAAGCATAGCATCCACGCGACGGGGCGCGCTCGCTCACAGCAAGAAGATCAATGCTCTCGAGGCGTTGACGAGGAACAACGGTGACGAGCTCCATTTCGCATAGAAAGGCGACCTCGGAGGGGATCAACCCCGAAGGCAGTGGCAATGCCATTTCGATTGAAGATTTCGAGGTATGAAGTTGACGAAGTTGAGTTGGTGGAGGAATTTCACAAGCTACCTACCTACCTACAAAAAGCTGCCCCTCTCCGCGTTGTAGGTTGCATTGACCGAGTCAACCCCACCACGGCTATAACCCATCAAGTTCCTTTGTTCATTGGACTCGATCTGTGACTTGAGCAATCATTTTCTTATTTCGTCTGTTTCATTCGAAAGACTTTGAGGTCTTCATCTTGGACTTGATATTTATCCAACTATTCTAATTTTTCTAAGGCTTCTCTAACTGGCGGTAGTGAAGTAGCATACAACCTTCCTCCTACACCTAATGTCTAACTTATAGATGTCTGTTGAAGAATGATATAAAGTTAGATATTCCCGTTTTATCTCATACCTATGTTGGACAGTTCAATGCTCCCCATCAAGTATCCAAATTATAGAATTATTATAAACCTACCCTCCGTTAACTATCAACCATTTCTGTGCTCCAAGCACCTTCAGAGTATATCAGCCGAGGTTCATTCAACTCTCTCATCTCCAAGCAGCAAGCGAGGAGATCTACAAATTTCAACCACCCACCTATCATTTATATATCCGTAGTAAAACAGCTGATGGTCCTTTTTGTTTGACCGAGTGCGTCATCGGCGTGTGCAGGGTAGCATCGGGCCCCCACCTCCGATGTGGGGCCGCCGTGCAAAGGGCGCGGCCAACATCAAGATCCAAGTATAAGTAAATCATTGAGTGAGATACTATCTTTTACTAACACCGCTTTTACTTGTCACTCCCCCCCCGAAGCTCCGGTTACTTCCTAATAATCCAATCATGGCCTCCCACAAGGACCTCCCGCCCGTCTCCTCCCCATCCCTCATCCTCACAAACCCCACCTCTGAAGAGCGCCTCCGCGTCTGGAAGGCCACTCACCCCCAATGGGGCCCTGCCCTCACGATTGAAGACTATGTTCGCCGTGAGGATAACAACCTGGAAGCCCCTCTTGCTCGGGATGGTGGCGTCACGAGCTGGATCTTGACTGATGGCAGCCTCCCTGCTGATGGCCGCCCAATCTTGTCGTCCTGCGAGACATACAAGAAGAGAGCTCTTGTGTCTAGCAAGGAGGGAGATATTAGAGAGGGTATTGCGTATGGCGTAGCCAGTGTCTTTACCTTCATCGAGTGTCGAGGGAGGGGATACGCCAGCAAGATGATGGCCCTGCTCGCAGAGGAACTCCGAGGCAGACAGCAAAAGAACCAAGGAGATGCCGACTTTTCCGTCCTTTGGTCAGACGTCGGCAAGAAGTTCTACAATGCCGTCGGATGGAAGCCCTTTGAGAGCACATACCTCGAGCTCCCAGCCACCACAAACGAGCCAACTTCTGACCCGGCCCTGAAGTCCATCACTGTGGACGACCTCCCCGCGTTGGCGGACCAGGATGAGAAGCTCATTCGTAGCAAGATCGCTTCCTCGTCCTCTCAGATCCGCGCTGCTGTGCTGCCAGATCTCACGACCCTCAGATGGCACCTCCACCGTGAGAACTTCATGTGCAAGCACATCTTCTCTCGTGTTCCTACTGCCCACGGCGCAATCTACACGCCCCCTGACGTCCCCAACTCTCGAATCTGGGCTATCTGGACCCGAAGCTTTTACGGAGGCCTGGAGAAGCGAGAGAAGAACACGATTCACATCATCCGCCTGGTTGTTGAGGATGAGAGTATTTCAGACCAAGTGCTGGCCGCTGGTCTCCGAGCCATTGGGAACGCCGCTCAGAGAGAGGCTGCTGAGTGGTTGTGCTCCAAGGTGGAGATCTGGAACCCCGAGGATCGGATCCGACGGGCGGCTGAAGGGATCCAGGAGCTTGGAGCCAAGTATATTGTTAGAGAGAGCGAGAATCTCGCCAGCATGCATTGGTTCGGAGAAAACTCAATCGAGGAGGTTGAGTGGGTTGCCAATGAGAAGTTCGCCTGGTGCTAAAGCCAGGAGCAAGGAATCGACCGCGATAGACTTGGAAAAGAATAGAAAAGAAGACGTATACGGTAGATCAACGAGATTCATAAGCATTCGTCATCTCTACGATCTATCTTCTGTTCTACGTGTTGTTCCCATTTTCCACTCCCACCCGCACCCCTTTTCATAATCACATCACATCAAGCCGTAATCACAGGTGTATCATAAACATACCAGGCCAACGCCTTCCCGCTCCCTGACTAGAAATTCCCATTCATCTCCTCTAGTAGCTTCGTCCAAACATGGTCCACTTATCCGCCTTGGCCTCACACTCGGGGTTGAGACACTTGGTCTCGCCAGGGACAATACCCTCGGGCTGCTCGAAAGGAACGCAAAGACTCTTCATGCCCATGGTGGCAGCCTTCTGGCTGTCGGGGAGATCAGACTGGTCGTCGGCACGGGTGGTAAGCTCCTTGATGCGGTCTTCGCACTTGGGCGCACCGCAGAAGGGAATGAGGACAACATTCTTGCTGTCGAGGGCAGGGAGGACATCGTCCCAGTTGGTGATCTGGAGACGATGCTCCCGGAAAGCAGTCTCGGCCTTGTTGTACATGTCGTCGTGGATGGTGTCGAGAAGCTCAGGGATCTTGGTGGCGATATCGGCAATGGGGATGGTGCCCTTCTCACCAGTGTCACGTCGAGCATAGCTGACAACCTCCTTGGCAGCGTCCTTGGGACCAAACTCCAGTCGGATGGGGACACCCTTCAGCTCCCAGTCGTTGAACTTCCAAGCAGGAGTGTAGCCCTCTCGCCAGTCCGACTCGACACGGACACCGGCCTTCCTGAGGGTGGCTCGGATCTCCTTGACCTGCTCCTCGTGCTTCTCGCGGGCCTCGGGGGTGGTGTTCTTGTTGATACCGACGGGGATGATGATAGCCTGGGTCTTGGCGACACGGGGAGGGAGGACGAGACCCTTGTCGTCGCCGTGAATCATGACCATGACGCCAATGACACGGGTCGACAGACCCCAAGAGTTCTGCCAGACGTGAATGTGAGAGCCCTTGTTCTGGGGATCCTCAACGGTGATATCGAACATCTTGCTGAAGTTCTGGCCAAGGGCGTGCGAGGTAGCGCCCTGAATACCACGGCCGTTGGAAGGGATGTAACCCTCCACAGTGGTAGTGTAATAACCACCAGCGAACTTCTCATTCTCGGTCTTTCGGCCGCGAACCACAGGAACGGCAAGCAGCTTCTCGTAGACACCAGCGTAGAGCTCAAGGATCTCGAGCACCTCAACACCAGCAAGCTCCTCAGTCAGGTGAGCAGTGTGACCCTCTTGCCAGAGGAACTCTCGAGTTCGAAGGAAAGGGGTAGTTTGCTTAGCCTCCCAGCGGACGACAGAGTTCCACTGGTTGAGACGGAGGGGAAGGTCTCGGTGGCTGCGAATCCACTTGGAGTAGTAGGGGTACATGACGGCTTCGGAGGTAGGACGAACTGCAACAGGAACCTCGAGGTCCTTGTCGCCGCTATTCATAAGTAAGCATGGGTATATCGGAAGGGCTCCCGATGAAACACTTACGCCTTGGTGACCCAAGCCAGCTCAGGGGCGAAACCCTCGACGTGATCCTTCTCCTTCTCGAGCGACTTGGAGGAAAGGAACATGGGGAAGTTGGTCTCGTCGACACCCATCTCCTCGATATGGGCCTGGAACCATTTTCGGATCTCGTTCCAGATGTGCATGGCGAGAGGACGGAGAACGAAGAAACCCGAGATCTCGGTGTAGTACTCGACCATCTCAGCCTTGAGGACAACCTCCTGGTACCATTGTGGGAAATTCTCAGCCTTGGAAACAGTGATGCCGATGATGTCGTCCGTCTTCTTGCCTCCAACGACGGGAAGGCTGGCCTGCTTGGCGGCCTTTGCAGCCTTCTCGGCGGCGAGCCGGGCCTGCTTCTCGGCCTTCTTCAACGCGCTCTTGGACTGTTCGGGGGCGCCGTCCATTGTGATGCGAAAATGGGGTGTTGAGGTGAAGATGAAGAGGAAGGGTAGAATAAAAGATGCAGGCTTTATAGTCAGCCGAGAACAGCCTTGGAGGTCCGCGAAAATACGGAAGTAACTCGACCGGAGCGAATCTTGAGGGGAGAAGAAGGAAGAAATGCTTCGGAGTGTGAGTCGAAGTCGAGGTCGGACATGACTCTGTGCCCCGCACTCATAGTCAAGGGAGCGGGAAGGAGGGGCACGGCACCACTAGCCAAAAATTCAGGCTGACACGCGCTCAGCCAATGGCACCAGCAACCACTGAGCTGCACCGACAGCAGGGCAGGAGCCAGGGGTTCAGGTGGCCTGTGCTATCGCCCTTGCCAACGTCCGACACACAGCGCTCTACCCGGCGTCGGAACAACCGGACCTCCGGGGAAAAAAGTCGGAGGGGCAGCCAGCCTACGGAGCTTCACAGCTTCTGGTAGCCTGGGCAGAATTTCCTGACGCTTCGCAAGCCCTCTCCCTCCCTCCCCACGTTGACGCCGCCGCCATTCCCCGTCAACGATACCGATAGCTGCAGTCATGGCTTCCCTGTTTGAGCAGCCCCGAAACGGCACCCTTTTCCTGGGTGGCCAGAAGATCTCTGGTTCTGATATTAGAGACCAAAACGGTATGTGTCTTGTCCCGCCTTTCTGCTAGGTGTTAGGGGGGAAGTGGGGGGAAGCATCGAGACCGATGTTTGATATTGGTAATATCCAGGCGACACATGCTGATACGGCGCAGTCCTTGCTACCCAGGCGATCGCAAATGTTGTGAAGAGTTCCTTCGGCCCTAGTGGCCTCGACAAGATGATGGTGGACGATATTGGCGTAGGCAACTCAGATCCTCTGTCGCCTTCAAGCATCCTTCTCACACTGCACTAGGATGTTACCGTCACCAACGATGGTGCCACGATCCTCAGCCTTCTCGACGTCGAGCACCCCGCCGGCAAGATCCTGGTCGACCTTGCGCAACAACAAGACAAGGAGGTCGGTGACGGCACCACCTCTGTTGTCCTGATCGCCGCCGAGCTTCTGCGCCGAGGAAACGAGCTCATGAAGAACCGAATACACCCTACCACCATTATTACCGGTTACCGACTTGCCCTGCGAGAAGCTGTCAAGTACCTCAACGAGAACGTCAGTATCAAGGTCGATGACCTCGGTCGGGAATCGCTCCTGAACATCGCCAAGACCTCCATGTCTAGCAAGATTATTGGTGCCGACTCCGAGTTCTTTTCCAACATGGTTGTCGATGCTATGCAGGCTGTCAAGTCTACCAACAACCGAAACGAGGTCAAATACCCCGTCAAAGCCGTCAACATCCTCAAGGCCCACGGAAAGAGCACTCTCGAGTCGGTCCTGGTCAAGGGTTACGCCCTGAACTGCACCGTTGCCTCACAAGCGATGCCCACACGGATCCAGGATGCCAAGATTGCTGTTTTGGATATGAACCTGCAAAAGGAGCGCATGAAGCTCGGTGTCCAGATCACTGTGGACGACCCCCAACAGCTGGAGCAGATCCGAGCTCGTGAGTCAGGCATGATTCTTGAGAGGGTAGAGATGATCCTGAAGGCGGGCGCCAACGTCATCTTGACCACCAAGGGTATTGACGATCTCGTGCTCAAGACATTTGTTGAGAAGGGTGCTATGGGTGTGCGAAGATGCAAGAAGGAGGATCTCCGACGAATTGCACGAGCGACTGGCGCCACTCTTCTGAGCACACTCTCTGACCTGAACGGTGACGAGAAGTTTGATCCTTCATACCTGGGTTATGCGGAGGAGGTTGTTCAGGAGCGCATCTCGGATGATGAGTGCATCCTGATCAAGGGTACCAAGGCTCATTCTTCTGCCTCTTGCATTCTCCGTGGCCCCAACGACTTCACCCTTGACGAGATGGAGCGCTCTGTTCATGACTCTCTGTGCGCTGTCAAGCGAACTCTCGAGAGTGGAAGCATTGTCCCTGGCGGCGGTGCTGTCGAGACTGCCCTGCACATCTACCTCGAGGAGTTTGCCGGCACTGTTGGCTCTCGGGAACAGCTCGCCATCGGTGAATTCGCGCAGGCCCTCCTCGTCATCCCCAAGACCTTGGCCGTCAACGCCGCCAAGGACGCCGCCGAGCTCGTGGCCCAGCTGCGATCAAGGCACGCCCTGTCGCAGCGCATCCAGGAGGGCGACGGAAGCGAGGACGAGAAGACGATTGCACGCAAGAAGGGCTACAAGAACTACGGCCTGGACCTCGCGCGCGGCAAGGTCGTGGACGAGATCAAGATTGGCGTGCTGGAGCCCAGCATCAGCAAGATCCGGCAGCTCAAGAGTGCCGTCGAGGCCTGCATCAGCATCATGCGCATCGATACCCTGATCAAGTTGGATCCTGAGCAGCCGGCGGATGACGGACATGGCCATTAGATGAATAATGAGGTCGGACAGGGTCAGGTATAGAATTCAAAAGCTGGCATTTGTCTGTTCATGTGTGTAATTGTTCTTTCGTGAGGCTGAGTGAGATCTATGCACGGGAATCATGATGAGATGCAAGGCTGGGTTTGACATGCTGGGTATTATGAGTGTGAATATGAACATGATGAGATATCAGCAATTATCTTGCTCTTGGCTTCACGGGTTGGGTCCTGAAGTAGGGTGGTTGCCTGTTGAGAAGCAATAAACACCCAGTGTAAACATCTTGATCGATGGATACAACGTGGAGGGATTCAGCACGCACTTATGAATAGATACGCAATGAAATTCAATTAGTACAACGTCTCTCACGGGAGATCGCATCTTGCACTTGTTCCCACTCTTCCCCCCTCGAAATCCTCTTTGAGCCTGTCGTCGACTGAATTTTCCTAGGACGTTTTATTTTTATACAATGGACTCGAGGCCACGTCTAAGAAATCAGCAAACTTGCGCCCACCGGGGCCTTGTGCGTGTGTGTGTGTGCCGCCCACCCGCCAGTCTAATACTCCATCTGCTTCTCTTTCCCCTTCCTTGTAAAAAAGAATACTCTTACATCCCACGGGAGGATTCCGCTTAACCGACGATCAGCTTGCCATCCTCGGGGAAATCGTACTCGGGGATCTCGAGGTTGAGAGGGGCAGGACCCTTCCTTATTCGGCCGGAGATGTCGTAGTGAGAACCGTGGCAAGGGCAGAACCAGCCACCATAGTCACCGGCCTCGCCGATGGGGACACAACCCAGGTGGGTGCAGACACCTGCAGCATGTTAGCATCCATCATCAGAGCATTGATGACTTGGGCGTCACGTACCCAGCATGACAAGCCACTCGGGGTCCTTGACACGCGCGCTGTCCTCCTCGGGGTCTCGCAGGGCCGAGATGTTGACCTTGTTCGCCAGGTCGATCTCCTCCTGGGTTCGGTGTCGGATGAAGACGGGCTTGCCTCGCCACTTGATGATAACCTGCTCCCATTCAGTGATGCTGCCTTGATGATCCGGGTCCCTTTCCAACTCACGTTCTTGCCCTCGGGGATGGTGCTCAGATCAACCTCAACCTTGGCCATGGCCAGAACGTCGGCGGAAGCAGACATGTTGACGAGGAACTCTATCACGCCAGCGTCAGCAAATCATCAATTGGCCATGCCGGATGCCGTGCCATCAGCCAGCAACGCCAATTGCATCCCAATGGCACGGCACGCCGACGTGAGTCCGGATTCAACCCACCCTGGACGGTGCTCTTGGCACCAGCGGCGCTGACGGCACCGAGGGCGCCAACCATGAAGTACGAGTAGAGCTTGTTCTTGCCCTCGCTGCCGGAGGAGACGTAGCTGCCAAAGTTGGGGATCTTGGTGCCCTTGCTCTCGCCCTTGAAGGGGCTCGAGTAGGCGGCCGAGGCGGCAGCGCTGTCGGGGCGGACGGCGGTGGTGCTGAGGGCGCGCACGGCAGGGACGGCGGGCCTGGCAGCCGCGCGCAGGCAGAGGCGGGAAGCGGTCGCGAGGGACGCCATCGTGAACGAGGAGGTCGTGGGGTGTGGCGTGGTTGAAGGGGGGGGTCGTCTCCAAGTGAAGGTTGAGGTCTTTTCCTTGGTGTGGTATCGGCTGATGATGCTTTGCCGAAAGTTTTGGGTGAAAAGTGCGGCCTGAGGTTGCAAATCAGCTTTGAGCTCGGAAATTGACGATGTGTGATTGGTCCGGTCAGTCTCGGGTGGGGCTTCCGGACACTCCCGGGCATCTGGGTTCTTTGGGAGCTTTCGCCATCACGAGGAATGACCCAATAGAGGCAGTCATTGCCACATAGAAACACGTTTTGAAGCACTGAAATGTGAACAATTGGCCTTTACACACTGCTGATATCATATTTCACCCTTTCTACGTCTCAATGGATCCAGTTTGTTGTTGATGCGAGGTTCATTCATTGACCAATCAGCAAACGACCCTTTCGTCCGTCACTCTACCAAGGCCTGGCCATACCCTTACCCTTGTAAAGTCCAACATGACACAACAACATCCATGATATCTCCCACTCTAAAAAGTCTGTCTTCATTATCATGTCAATGCATCCTCCTCAACTCCTCAATCAAATTCCGCATGTCTTCAACACTCGGTCCAAGCCCCTCGCACACCAACTCCTGCTTCCCTTCGTCCATATCTAGAAACCTCTCTACCATCTCTCCGTCTATGAAGCGATAGGGACCATCACTCTCCCGGTTTTCGTTTCGGAATGACCGCCATAACTTGAACTCGATGTTGCCTGGTGCATGGATGTACTCTTCCATCTTCGACTGAAACGTCATGAGAAGGTCCTGATACTGCGGGGCGATGTCCCCGTAAAGATAGAGCGAGCCCTCAGCCTGGTGACACTGTTAGATCTGTTTCAACGTCGAGACAAAGATACTTACAGATGCAAGAAACGCCCTCGGGTGCACAATATTATTGTCTCCCGCTGGAACGTGGAGCTTCCGGATGCGATTGATCTGCTCACCAATGCCAATCTCACTCGTCACCTCGAGTCTGCTGCGGTCTTGTTCAGTTGGAGCATCAGCGTTCCGCTGTAGAACGATGAGATTTCCTTGAGAGTCAGCCTCCAGCCATCTTTCTTCGTCCAGATGGCAGAGAGAAGTTGTCCAGATAGGCTCGTAGTGCCGTGCTCGTTCTTCCAGCTTGGCCTTACGGCCATCTTTGGCCGGGATAAACTCAACCAGGGAGAGAGACTGCATCAGGTCACCCACGCCAATCATGTTGCCCGAGATGTCCAGATCTACGGGAACTGTAGCTGGTCTGTAAGCAGCAAGCTTCTCCAGAGACCCAGAGCTACTTGTGTCTTGCGAGTAGTTGTACACAACCACCGTCTTGGACAGCCCAGCCACAATGTAGTTATCCATTATCCCCAGGCACCGGCAGGGTCCCTTTAGGTTGTGGGAAACAATCTGGTACATCTGGCGATGTTCGTCAACGCCGAGAACGAGGATCCGACCAAGAGTCCCGTTAGCCTCCTGAACCTGGCCATCACTAATGAAACTCGTCCCCACGATGAATCGTTCCGTGAGGTTTCCGCCGGCGTCGGGAAGTTCGGCGCGAATCACGCACTCGACGATTTCTAGTGTGCTTGAAGCATTCAATAAGAATGGTTCCCCCAGCTCTTTGAAGACAATCTCATCGACAAGTCTGAAAGAACTGGTAACAACCTCCTCATTGAGGACCAGCTCCTTTTTAATCGAACCCAAGCCAAAGGCCTTCAAGCCTGGAGAGTACGCCACGCGCCTGACTGTCTCATGGACCGGCAAGGCCTTAACATGTGTTAAACGTTCCTTGTCAACATGGCAGATCCGAATATGGTTATCCGTAGACAAAACGATCGAGTCTGGGAAGGCATGAGAATCAAAGGGGGCAACGAACGTAGCGTCGTCGGCCGTCGTGGCGGAGAAGATAATGCGACCTTCGGAGCTGTAAATAAGACTCGCGTGCTCGGTCGTCACAAAGACGTTAGATGTACCGTCGTCTTGGGGTAGAACGTGCAGCCGTGCTGGGTTGCTGCCCAGGATGACACTCTTACGTCCAGAGACAGCAAAACCTTTGGTAGACACATTGAATGTGACCACAGTTCCATCCTCCATCGCAACCAGCAGTGTAGGCCCGGATGTCTCTGGTGGATGAAGTTGAACAAGTGCAATGTCTCGCGGGACGGTGGCACTATCATCGGTCTGCCTCATAGATTCTCCATGAAGCGGTTGAAATGTCGCCATATCGATCAAAGATATGCGGCCCGAGGACCACCAGCCAACTACGCCGATATCAGGCGGATCTCGAGCCGCATGGATACACGATATCTGATCCGGTTGCTGTGACCCAGGTTCCGCTTGAGTTTCTTGCATTTTGACCGCCAAGTTTTGCAATAGGTTCAAGGATACAAGAGATGTTCCATCAACCGACAGTAAAGCCCACTTGGTGTTTGCCGAGGCCCTCGTGATGCTCTTTCCAGTTGGGACGTCCCACCTGCTCTTGGTAACGCCACTCTCGGGATCCAACAAGACAACAGATTTTGGAGTAATCTGGAGCAGCTCGCCATTGGGAAGGTTTGACGCAAAGAGGGTCTCTGTGTCTTGCCCCATGCCTTGAAAAGAGTATACCTCTTCAATCCCTCCATCGGTATCGAAACTCAGGATCCTCGTCTCCGTGATAGATGATACTACCAGTGTATCCACCAAGTCGGAGCTGTAGGAACGAAGAGTAAACAGACCCCTGGTTCCATCCAGTTCGTCAAGGATACCCCTTTCTTCAAGCCCAACACCGCTTCTGATACTTCGAAGGCTTCCATCTTGGTATGCGCCGCAGCCTGCCACTATCCTGGACTGCCCGGAAGAAAATGCATTGCCAGCTTGGGCGTCCCCCTCCCTATTGCCCATGTCCATAATCGAGAAGTCGAGGATTGGTGCATTGTTAGACAATGACTTGATTAACAGCATCGCATTAGTCTCGGGGTCGATTTGGTAGAGCTGAGAATCTCCGTGATGTGAGGCAACGAAAAGAGTGTTGCTGCCCATATAGACCAGGCTGGAGGCCCTTGAAGTGAGAGCGGGCGATTCTCCAAGCTTCATAGGCACAAGCGTCATACCAGTAACCACGACACCGGTAGCCTCGACATTGGTCTCGATTGTCAACATGTCGAGCCGTCCGTAGTCGTCGGCCAAGAAATAATGTGTGCCGTCATACTCAGCCCAAGCCACAAAGATCCGTGGGTCTTTCAGACCTGAAGACACGCTTCTGTGGGTAAGACCATCGAAGTAAGTGAGGAGGGTCTCGCCAACAATGAGCAAACCGCCCAGATGAGCCTTTGCGCCTTCGGTATTTCGCACATGGTAGCGCTTCTCCTCGTCGAGCGGGACGGGGATAAGCATAGAGGCATAGGGGTCAGGGATAACAACGTCAAGTTCTCTATCTTTGTGAGGATCAAACTTGGACACCACGCCGCCCTTGTCGTCATGCGTTAACCTGTATATGGCTAACCGAGCTTCTTCTTGCTCCATCTGAGACTTGTATAAAAAGGCGATGGTCGGATGGCCAGTACGACTGTGGATGAAGGTGCTGGCTTTCATGAAGAGCTCCGTGAGTCTGACTTGATCGAGGATCTCCAGTTTGTTGGTAGAGCCCTTGCGCGTTGGGAGCCGAAAGACGTTGAGCACGCCCTCCCAGAGGTGCATGGCCAGAAACCGTGCTGTTGGATCTACTAGGCATTTGTTTTGGCTTTGCGAATGGCGCATGTACGGTTCCGATAGATCTTCGATAACTCGCTCGATGGTATCAAGTTGTTTCGTCTCGGGGTTCCATGCAAGGTTGAAGTACTGCAGGCGATCGGTGCCAATAAACAGTAGATCGGTCTCGGATCCTTTGGGTCGCAATCGTTGCAGCATTGATATTGTACCGTGAATGAGCTTGGTCTGCAGGCATTCCATGCCTTCTTCCGATAGACGCCATATCTCCAGGCGGTTCGCCTTGCTAGAACATCCCAATCAGCATCTCCCAAGGCATCTTCGCGGATCAAGAGGGCTCTTACGCTACAACCAGGTCGTCAATCTCGGGGTCGAGCACATTTGCACGGATGGCATGGCGAATGCTCGTGGCTCTATGAATGGGCGCGACGTACGCCATGATGCCTCACTCTTGGTTGGGCAGGAAATGGCGGGGTGAGGAACTGGCGATGTTTTGCTCTCGATGAGAGCTATCCCGAGAGCTCCATGTGAGGTGCCGTCGCCCAGGTCCAGTTCAGCTGCGTCACTGTCGCCGGAGTTAGGGCGGATTACAGCGGATGAAGTGGGGGGCCCGACTTCGCTATCGGAATTTCCTTCAGGGATTGCCGATGTTATCAAGCGGGGCGCTAAGTAACCCTGGGCGACTGGGCAACCACGACGTAATCGGCCTCAAATGCTTCCAGCTGAATGGAGCCACCTCATTATAGCCTCTTTGAAACGATTAATTTCTCTCTCACTTATTGGTAGAAGGACTCTTTAAGCTTACTGCCATCTTATTACAGGGTACCTAGGTAGTGAGAATTCTTGACCTGACCAACTGCCTCTTCAACATGTTAGATGGAAGGATCATGCGAGCACCTTCCCTCAAGGACCACAAGACCCAACATGAATAATCCGAGCAAAATCAAATATTCCGACCGGACTCACAGTCTTGAAGGTCAATAGCAAGCTTGGATTTAGCTCCTTCATGTTTCTCTTTATCAAAGCATCATTCTTGACGACCCTTCGCAAAACCCCGACATGGACGACGGGGCTGACCAAGACTCAAATGTCATCGATTATGCCCTCAAGAGCGATTGTTTTCGTCATCATAGAGACTCCCCATACCGACTCCAGGATCAGCTGCCCCAGCTTCAAACAACTCTTCACCCAGTAGAATCAGACGGACTAGTTCATCAGCCAGGCCTCATCGATATCCCTCTCCCTCACCCCAACATTCAATTACACCCACCTGCCGATGACGAGATATGCTCGTTGCCGGTAGATCCCGTGGTACCAGGTACCGCATTGGTCTCATTTTGGGGACAGACGAGACAGCTACGACTCCCATCTGAAGCTCTAGACATCGGAGACAACCCAGAGAAGGATCTTCAACAATACTTGACTGATATATACAATAAGAGTGACTGCGATATTTTGAGCGAGTGGCTCCCATTGATCTCTGTCAACACTGATAAGGATGAAGCCCTTGAATTCCCTGCTCCTACGATGCGATGGAAGTTGTTGGCGGATCGTGAACTAGAACTTGAAGCTATTTTGGACTCCGAAGAAACGCTGAGAGCCCTACACGAAGAGGAAATCCCAAACCAGGCTGAATGGCACCATGAATTGTTTACTTTGCGCAAGGTAAGTCGAACAATCTTATATATCGGCTATGGTCTAACACATCGATAGCCGCCGAAAGCCTACCCTGAGCCATTGTCCGTCCCACTCTCCCCAGCTTCCGAACTGGGTGAGCCCTTTGAGCCCAACTCGGACGTTCTGGTCATTGATTTGACTTCGGAGCCTCAAAGCCCCATTGACCCTGCTGTCGAGAAACTGCAACAGGACTTGCATGATGGCTGCTTGGACTCGGAGCCGGTCGCTCCATCGACCATGCCTAGTTCTCCCCCGGCACCCAGGGCAGCCTTTTTCGGCGATCCCGAAGACAAGGCATCGCATTACAAACTTGATGTGCCTTTAGTTACATCCAGCCCCAGACGCGACCAAGAGCTGCACCATCTCGGCGAGATCTCTGCGCTTCAGGGGATAGATATTGGGGACACAGTTCAACCTCTAGAGGAACCTCAAGGGTTCTTCGATGAGGAGATATCATCTATTGTGGCGGGTTATCACACCCAGGCAACTCGGATGCTAGAGAACGAACGATTAAATCCAGCGGAGTCGCTTCTGAGGATGCCCGTTCCAGCCCTCGACTTTCACATACCTGACCCGGCCTGGAGTACGCAGTTGTCAACCCCCGAAGAACATTTCGAGTGGTTACGAGAGAACCTGATATCTGCCTTTCAGCTTGATCCGTCAATCCAACCAGCTGGCTTGAGTGCTTCGCTAAAGTGGACGCCGGTACCCCATGGGAGCGGCCACATTTCACTGAGCGAGGAGATGGACCAGCTCGGACCGGCTAGTCGACAACTTTTAATGTTGGAAGTACCCCGTCTGAGTAGCCGCGACTACATCGGCAAAGCACCTGGTTTGAAGATCCTTCAAGCCTTGGAGGATGAGGAAATGGAAGCCGAAGTCCCGTCTTCTGAAACTCGGCCTCCTGAAGCACCCTCTCTTCAAGCGCCAGCTGTTCCCGAATCTCAGGAAACGGCACCTGATGGCTCGCGCCCCAACTTGCCTGGTGCGCCTGGTTGTACGCCTTCACTGGATGACCTGTTGAAGTCCAAGTATCAGCCAGGCCGCCAGACCTTGAGGAGGAAAGCTGTGGAAGAGTCAACCAGCCTCCTCTTCAGTTCTAGTGACCCTGGCGCAACTAGTAGACTGTTGTCCAGCTTTATGGAGCTTCGTCATGCGAAGAAGCCCAAGACAACACACAGTACTACCCATCAGCCTGCTCGGGAATCTGCCCAGTTGTCAACGCAATTGCCTATCCCAGCCCCATCGCCGTCTCTGCTTCCAGCAAATGAAGCAACCATCGAAGAGCAAGTCCAGGAATCTAGCATCCATGAAATGAGGGACGCGCCAGCCCCAGACTTCAATATTCCTACAGACGTTTGCCGCTTTATTGTATCTTCGAGCTTGAGTCGAAGTATCCTTTCACAACTAGAGAAGTCATGGCCGCAACTCGAGCTCGTGGATAGGGATTTCTCCCAATACAACACAGTTGCATGGTCCTCCGGCTCCGCCCAGCGGAAGGAGGTTATCTCTGGGCTGTCCTTTGAAGCCGATATTTCTCTTTGTCCATCAGCCGGTATAATCGTCACGACGATGTTGAAAGTCAGGCAAAAGCCTCTCCCCGGCTCAACCACTCTGTCGCCGCTTCGCGAACGAGTGCAGGTTGTGAGCGCCAAATACGAATATCTCTTCATCCTCGTCTCAGAGGCAAACCCGGCGGGGGAGTATGTTGGCTCACCGAGCCCGTCTGACTTGACGGCCTATGCCGACTTTGTGTGTTTTACGGCAAGTCTCCGGAGAGGCATTACGACATATCTGGTGCCGGGTGCAGAGTGTACCCTTTCGAAGTGGATTTTGTCGCTGATGTGTCACTATTCTCCGCAAGCGAAGCAACTCGGAAAAGCTCTCGACTTCCACGACACAACTTGGGAGTTGTTCCTCCGTCGGGCAGGTCTGAACATCAACGCAGCACAAGTGATCTCAGAAGCTCTAGTCTCAGAGTACAACAACCTGGGGCTCGCCAATTTCTTGAGCATGACCGCAGAAGAACTAGTCTCAAAATTTGGCCCGGTTATGGGAGGTGAAAGAGTGCTGAGGCATGTGTCTCGAGGCTTGCAGCAGGAATGGTTGTAAGAGTTTGGCAGTATTTCAACAATGAACAAAGACTTATGTTTGGTCCTTGGCTGCGTACGCTGATCCTCGGTCTCGGAGTGGTTCCTGGATGCTGTAACGTATGGGATCTTCATCGGGGTCTGACCGTAGGCGACTAGTGGTACAGGATGTCTTGTTAATGTCAACTCTATGCACCGGATTGTCGCCAATATACGAAGCCAATGGACGGGAGGTTTCCGATCTATACCAATGCCACATACAGCACACGAAACAATGCCCGCCAGGGCTGGTGAGGTGGTTCTATTGCCTTGTCCCCTTCTTACCGTCTACGTTTATGCGTCTAATCATGCAAGTGACCGAATTCTACAGACGGGTCTGGTACCCTCATTGACAAGCTGGCCATGACACATGGACGATTTAGCACACCTCCCACATGGGGCGAGGTAGCGTCCGCGTTGGAAGTGTGCCATGCGTTGACTTGAGGCCAACATAGACGACGCGGCGTGAGGGATTCGCCAATGTGACGGATCGTGATGCCAGGCCATAGTAGTCGGAGATGGAGTGCGTAAGCCAGCGCCTTGGGGATCGTTAGCAACCTCGTCTTGAGGACAAGATAAAATAAGAAGATACTGACTTGAAGGCGGCGCTCTCGTCGGTGCCGAACGAGTCAAACACCATTCCCGAATCGACAGTCTCTTGCGAAACCTCTCGATGAGCATGTCTCCATGTGGCCTTCTTCTCCCTCAACTCCCTCATGGCACCATTCCTGCCCACAAAAACGATCTCCTCATCCTCCGAGTCCATCTCCTCAGCAGCACTGTCAATATCCACGTCTTCAACCTGCTGGGCGCAGAGATACTGCCTCACAGGCTCCTCCAACGCGCGGACCCAGGTTCGCACAACGGGACTCCGCTTGGTCGCCTCGCGCAAATCGCGGGGCACCTCACCGGCGCCGAGGCCCGTGGCACTGCCAGTCTTGAGCTGCTGCTTCTTGCGAGCAGCCTGGAGACGGATGGTCTTGTCCTCGACGCGCTGGCGGACGCCGTGGTCCCAGAACTGAGCGAGCTGGTACGGTACGCGATGGATGGGGTGGGTGGGATGGACCTCGTAGTCGGAGGGCAGGGGGGGCTGGACGTTCGGGACGTGCATCAAGCGGTCTGAGGATTTCCACGATCAGCTGGGGCATCGGGTTATGGACACGGCAAGAAGCGAGGCGCCAAATCATGTCATACCGTTCTCCCAGCGTCGGCGCTGGCGGCTCCCCTCCTTGCCCTTGAGGATCAAATCACGCCTGCGCTGGCTGTCCCTCCTAGACGGCGGCCGCCTGGGAGTCTCAGTCGGCTCGATACCATCCTCGTCAACGACGACCTTGCGGTCGCTCTTGACCCTTGGAGCTTGGTCGATGGGGATCGAGAGCGGACTGCCAGTGCCGCGAGCGACGGGGGACACGCTGAGGGATTGAAGAGCCGAGATGGTCCAGGCATCGATGTCGATGGCCGACTTTGTCACAGGCGTAGGAGGCGACTGGACCGGGAGAGCCGACGCAGCAATCGGCGACGAGAGCTGCTGTTCGGGAGGTGGGACGGCACCGTAGATGGCCATGATGAGTAGATTGCGGGGAATTGAGAGATAAGGCGGTTGGAGAGGAATGATGTTGTGGATGGATGCTCCGGATAGCAATGGCAATCTGGGAGGAGGAAGAGAGATCCCTAGGACTATAGGTGATGAGAGAAGAAGAGAAAACTCTCTTGCCGGGGTGGAGGACGAGGTTACTTGATGGATGGATGCCATCTTCAAGGTCGATACGTATCGACAAGGACGAGGAGGTGATTCATCCTTGAGATTAGCCAATCAGATGCTGGCGCATTCCCACACGGGGAGCAGGGATCCATCCATCCCATTCTCCATGCGGGATGCGTCGCCAGTGGAAGTCTTGGATGCGTGGACGTGAGTGTGAGCATCAAGTTTCTTTGGTGGATGAGGTTGTTCTGAAAGCGGCTACAGGCGCATGTTTTTTTCATCTGGTGATTGTTCCAGGTGATGTCCCCTAATCCCTAAGCCATCGCCTCACTACCTTGGCTGGCACAACAGTATACGTACCCCAGGATAAGCATCCAATGTAGGAGTCATCGACCCCCCACTAGATCCCTAGCATGTAACTGAATGAGTCAAGCGGGGAGAGATTGGACCCGGGCTGAAGGAAGAAAAAGTATGCAATTCTAGACAAGAGTATCCCTTCCTAACTGAACCAAGAATCAATCAACGCGAATAAATTATGGGATATCAATGCTCGCTGTAAACCCCCTTGATGTGTTGTGCCTATCACGGCCCAACCCATCAGTGCTCGGTAGTGTCGTAGTTCTTGTGAGGGTTGCCTATTCCGCCAGGTCTCAGCAGCGGCTGACTCTCCCGTTCAATGGCACGTTCCTCGCGCTCTTGAATGTCATCGAGGTCTTCCTCCGTCTCGGCGTACCGTTCCGGATGTCCTGTGAACGGTCCCGGCAGGCCTCGCTCCCAGCCCTCCGAGTAGGTTCGGTTGGCCGGGGGTCTCCGGGGGGTGCTCGAGTACTGGACAGGCGACTGCGGCGCGCTGTCGACGTAGCCGTTGGCGTAGCCCTCGCGGCGCCGCGCCGTGTATTCGTAGTATACACCCATGATGAGCACAGCGCCCTGCATAGACGCCGTGATCAGGTAGATGAACCAGGTGCTCCAGCCTTCCCAGCCCAGCCGGGCAAACAGGCTTGCGGCGAACAGGAAACCACCGGGGGTCTGGATGCACATCATGGGGATGCTCAGACTTCCCACATGCTTAAGGTGGTAGGTCATCCAAATCTGCGGCACGTACTGGATGGCAGCCAGGACGGTAGCCATGATACCGAGAAGGTTGGCCCAGAAGACGAGGTGATCGGGGAGGGCGATGAAGAAGACGCCCGTCAGGATGACCACGATAAGGCCATGGAGAACGCAGAGGAGACCGACCAGAACAGCCGTCTGCCATCGAGGAGCATCTCCGCGGAGCTCCTCTGCAGGAACATTGGCCTGCCTGTAACGGAAGAAGATGAGGAAAAGAACGAGGCTGTTTAACATGTTAGCCGAGGAGGCAAGTAGACGCATGTAGAACTTACATGAGACTAAAGCAGACCCATTGGGCGCCGAGTTGAGCAACACCCAGCAGTCCAGCAGCGCATTCAAATGTGCCAACCTCTTTGCAGCAACCGATGGCAGCCCGGGACGGTGCGACGGTCAGGATATTGGCGAAGCCGGCGGTGGCGGAAGTGGTTCCAAGCAGGACAAAGTACGGCGAGATGCCCTCCGAGGTGCCTCGTGAGATGATGCGGTAATGCTGGGGGAGGTAGGAAACGAGAATACCGAGCAGGATGACGCTATAGTCACAGTCAGCATCCACCAGAAACCTTTAGAGAGAATTGCATCCGTACATGGAGACGATGAGCTCAAGGTACGAGGGCGCCTTGAGCTTCGCGCATTGGTCCTCGTCGGGGGCGAAGATGTCCATGGCTGACATTGACATTGTGGATAGACAATGCCTCGCGACCCTCGATATTACCACGAGGGGGACAACAAAAGGGAAGAAGAACAAAAAGGATCGTCAAGGAGATTCAGGGGTTCTCCCCGAATTAAAAAAAAAATAAAAAAAATAGGCTTATCAAAAGCCCAAGTTAAAGGGTGGAGAGACGAGGGAGAGTTTATTTCGCGAAGGGAGTTTGAAAGAAAAGGCGAAACGGCGCGACTCGACTGGGGGCGGGCGTGGGCGTTGCCGTTGCTGGGAGGTGACGTATGATGGGCGCTCGCCTTTCTTTAGTTGGTGTTTTTTTGTGCCCAGGCGAGGCTGTGAGGGGGTGGAACAGGCCGAGCTTAGACGGGGTGGTGTTTGGATAGGTAGGTATACGATACGAGGATCGAAAACGAAGAAGTGCAGCTTTAGCGAAGCAACGGTCTGAGAGCTACGAGACCATGATTGGTGAAGAATGTATTCCGTTATGAGACAGATACGAGATACGAGATGTTGGTATGTTGGTTCTCTGTTGTAGCTGGCTGCGAGATGGATGAAGGAAGAAAGAAGTGAGGAGAGGGTGGTTGGAAGCCTCGGAGAATTTAAGAAGAAAAGACCCAGTGACATTGGAGAAGCTACAGTAACAGTACAGTACCTACCCAGGTAGGTCGCCTTGTCCGCCTTCTGCAATCTCCAAAGGTACCAGCAAATCATGTCGTCCACGGATGAAACCTTGTAGAAGCGGGCGGCTCGAAACGGCAACTCTATGGAAAGGGTGCCTGTCTTGTTGTGTGTGATCCATGGATTGGAGAAGAACGTTGGTCAGCTGAGTGCGCCTATCGACAGTGCTGTGCTTTGCTGTACCTGGGATGGAAGCGAAGCCAAGCGAGGCAGCCGAGAAATGGGGATGCTTGCTTGCTCTCAGAATCTGGTCTGTTCTTGAATCCCTCTTCTCTATCGTCCCATCCCCCGCCAAGCCGGAGAAGGGGCCATCACGAGAGCGAAACCGAGCTATAGCGTCTCTGCCTGTTGGACCCTGCAGGAGATGGATGGATACCTACACTTTGGAGGCCGCTGAACTCGCTCTCGTCCGAGGCCTAGTTGTCAGCAGCACGAGAGGGAAAATGGCCTTGGCGCCAATGCCGATGACGTCGTCGTGATAGTGCAGGGCAGATGGTGTGTGGATCATCCGGTGATAGCCTCGCCTTGGGGACAAGGGTAACGAGAGAAGAGGAAGCATCCATACTGATGACAGCTGGAGAATGAACTGCAATGCTACCTCTAATAATGATACCTACCTACATCTTGAGATTAATTGGACGCTATGTCTGCTGCCTCTGCTGTCCTTGCAAAGGTAACATCTAGGTGTAAGTACCTACTACCTACCAGCGTAGGTCGGTAACACAAGCTCACTCCAGCTGTTTCAAGAGGTACCCACTCCGGTTCCTCATTTTCCTGCCCATCCCCATTTCGCAACCTTCACCTCAACTTACACCATGGATGATCCCGAACCTACAGCAGAACCAGCTCCCGATTCTGCTAGCAATCTACATCCCGCAGCAGAGCCTGCTCCTTTGGACACTGACAGCCATCGACCACCCCAAAACTCACCCTCCATCAATCTCGTCGCCGAGAACCTCGTCAGTCGAGAACCTTCACAATCAGCTCTGAACAGCTTCTACACCTCAGCCCAATGGACCGCCGACGGGACCTCTCTCCTCGTCTCCTCCTCCCTCAACTCCATCTCCACCTTTGTCCTCCCTGACGACCTCCTCGACCCAGCCTCATCCCACCCACGCCATCTAGAGCCCCAATCCTCAATCGTCCTCCCTGAACCATCACAGACTGTCGCTGCCGCACCCTTCTACTCCCTTGCCGACCCTGCCTCGCAGACCGTCCTCGTCGGCTGTCGTGACCACCCGATTCAACTCTACCACCTCTTTCCTCCCGAGCACGATGGGGTGGCATCGCGTACCGCCCCACTCGCCTCGTATAAGCTCATCCGTCAGGAAACGGAAGAGTACATCACACCCTCGTCCATGCTGTGGGAGGCTCCCGGGACCCATTTCCTATGCGGTTCGGCAAACCGTCTCGACTACTTTGACACTACACGGCCGGGCTCTGACGGTCCTCTTCTCACCATCCCCACAATACCTTCGAAACGGTTCAAGGCGAAGGGAGGTGGTGTCGGCATGAAGGGTACCGTCGCGGCCCTAGCAGCTTCCCCTGTCGATACCAATGGCGGCAGTATTGTCGCAGCTGGGACGTGGTCACGCTGGATAGGCCTTTACGACTTGCATCGCTCGGATAAGGTCATCTCTAACTGGGCTCTCCCACGCCCTGATGAGTTAGACGGAGCTTCCGGGGGACAGGGTGTTATCCAGGTGCGCTGGAGTCCATGCGGAAGATATCTTGTCATCAACGAGCGCCACGCCTCTGGCATTGTCGTCTATGACATTCGCGGCGTTGGCCAGCTCCTTTGCACGTTACAAGGCCGAGATGCGCCCACACAACAGAAGATGACACTTGATGTGTTCTCAGGTGACCCTTATGCTCAGACACCATCATTCGAAGTCTGGACAGGGACTCATGACGGCAGCGTTGTAGTTTGGGAGGGCGTGGGCAGTCAGGCCGGAGTCGTAGAGCCTTCCTGGGACTGGAAGGGACACGATGCACCTGTTGGGAGCACTGCCCTGCATTCGAGCGGCTCTGTAGTTGCAACGTGCTCTGGAGGATGGGGTTTTGGAGAATCACCAGGCACGCAGACCGTGTTCCAAGAGTCGAGTGTAAAGGTTTGGTCGATAGGGGGTTGAGAGTGCAGTAAAAAGACCCTCGATGTTGTCGACAGGCCTTGTTGTAAGCGGCATCATGGCATCATGGTAAGCTAAATCGATGCCTTGAAGAGAAGCGGCAAGTGCGAAATGAACACCACCGTCAACGCCCGGTCGTCCCAGCCAAGGTGTTTCCAGAGGCATACCAGCCAATGTAAGTGTTTTGCTGTTGAACCGTGATGTTCTCCTGAACGGACATTCCACTAAGGATGCCAGCATTTACGAATGGTAACGCCACACCAAAATTGGCTGCCCATGAAATCGAGAAACGTCGACTTAATCTTGATCATTTACTCATCATTAACTATCTACCATGAATCCTCCAGTGCGTGACCGTGTGGCCATCATATCTCATGATCAACCTGACTGACCAAGCCTCCACCATCTACTGTATCCAAACCATTGCGAATTTCTTGACGTCGCTGTCTTTCCTTTCGGTTTCTTTCCTTCTCTTTATTACAAGCCCCGAATGAGAAGAAAACTTCTTTGAATGCACACAGCCTCCACCGGATATCAAGTCCCAGTGCCTCACCGTAAACGCCGGAAACAAACCTGATTATAGCCCCATTGCGCGTTGTCGTGCTTTACCCGTCTTTCTCTTCGTCAAATCATGTACAGTGTCTCCTGGTTTATACCCATCCCGGGTCTCGGTTCTGTTGCCACAAAGGACCTCCTCCGCCGCCGCGTGGTCCTGGATACGCAGCCATGGGACTGCTCATAGCTCCAGGCGTGCTGATGGCGGTGCCTGGCCTCGGCTCTTCTTCGCTGATCCGCCCCAGGCCCGCATTGTAGCCGTGGGGATAGTCGTCGACTTCGCGGGTCAGGGGTATCTCGTCGTGCTCCATGTGGGCACCTCCACCAACTGCAGTAGCCGAGTATCCATACGCGGCCGGAGGATCCCATGGCTCCGGTGTGTGATACTCGTCGTCCTCGCGAAAAGGCGTGATGTTCCGGCGAGCCACCGGGTTCGGTGGGGGCGGGGGTGGGCGTGGTGGAGGATGCGTTTCATCAACCTCCTGCATCGACGGTAGCGGCTCAAAGTGGTGTCTATCATGAGGACCGGGACTAGTAAAGAAAATCTCTGTTAGCACGAAACAAAACACCCTGAGGTGATGATGGGATATGAGCGCTTACCCGACGTGCTGCACTTTGTGTTTCAGGCCCGGCCCCTGGCGCTGGTTGGCCTGTCGGCGCCGGAAGAGCCAAATGGCGGCCACGACTAGGGCGACGACGGCGGCTACGCCGCTGATGGTACCACCGATAATGGCGCCTGTGTTCTTGGTGCCGTTGTCTTTGCCATCCGTGTCGGGAGCTGCAGCGGCAGCGGTTGAAGTTGTGGCATCCTCGTCAGAGTCGGTCGTCTTGCTTGCAGTCTCGGTTTCCGACTCGGTTTCTGTTTTTGAAGCAGTTGACGAAGTCTTTGTAGTTTTTGTAGTTGAAGTTGTTTCCGTGGAACTCTCGGTGGAACTCCCGGTGGTTGAAGTCTTTGTAGTTGAACTTTTGGTGGTCGAGCTCCTTGTTGTTGAAACATTGGTGGTCGATCCGGTTGAAGTCCTCTGTTTAGTTCCAAGCGTAGTCGGCTCAGACAGCGATGTCGCGCTAGCTGTGAGAGGAGCCTTGATGGTCGTGAGTTGGATAGCAGACTGGCCCGAGGCTGTTGCTACAACATTCGTAGCCAAACCCGACGTCGAGCCACAGCCATACTGGAAGAATCCACCCTCGTAGCTGTTCTTGTAGCAAGAGTCGCCTCCTCTGCAAGTATAGACATATGGGTTCACCTCGGTCTGCGGATCGCTGTTGCCATCAACACATCCTGTAAACACACCCTGCGTGCAAGATCCTCCATCAGGACAGCATCCAACAGCACCATGCTCAACGTCCACCGCGCAATGCGAGCCCGCGGAACAAGTAGCTGGCAGAGCGGGGTCCCCTCCTACGTAGCCGCAAACGGTGTTGAGCTGTCGTCGCAGTAGATACCCATCCTCGGGGGCGGCCGTCGCAGCGAGGGGATACGGCAGAACGTTCAGCTCATGGTACTCGACCGTCTTTGTCGGGTACGGCAGCGCATAACCGGCGGCGAGGTTGACGATGCTGGAGAGGACGAGCAGCGGTGGTAAGCGTGCCATGAGATCGGCGGGGGTCATGATCTGAAGTCCCGTGATCTCATCCAAACATGGTCTGGCGGGCGGTCGGGCTTGAGGTTATCGATTTCGCTTCAACAGGTAGGGTACTCTCGTAGCGTAGCGTAGATAGTAGGTAGGTAAAGTGGGTGGGTTGTGTTGATGATTGTCGATCCTCAGAAAAAAGAAGAAAAGAAGAAAGAAAGAGGAAGCCACGTCGGGAGAGGAAAAATGCGTGAGAGCAAAAAAAAGAGGATAAAATCAATCAATAACCGGTGAGCAATGCAATGATGTAACAAGGGGGTGATTGAAAGGGAAGAAGAAGAGAAGAAAGAGAGAAGGAGGGAAGACGGCCCTTGAACGAAGGGGGGGCTGTAACTGTAACACACGCACGACCACGGCAGTTTACGAGGTATCAAGCAGGGCCACTTCTGCTGAACTGGGCTGTCTCTGCGATGTGGGCTGCTGATACTGGTTGGTTGTTTCGCAAGGTAGGTAGTTTGGTTGCTAGGCCAGGAAGCTAGGCCCAGAGGCAGGCAAGGGGATCTTTCTATCTGTTTTTCGCTGGGGATCTCCCTGCCTCTCTCTTTTTCCCTGTAACGCCAGGGTTAAACTGGGGGCCGTTTAAAGTGCTGGCAGCTGGAGGGGTCTCGTCTCGTTGCACCGGCATCCGACGCTGTGACGGCGTCTCCCGGGGTTACTTGGATCCAATCGTGAGGGCGGAGGCTGGGCCGGGGTCATGGAGGCCCGGCGGGTGGTTGGGAAGAAGATGGGGAGATTGAGAGGAAGGGATTGAAGAGATGGCTCCGTTGTCGACGGAGTACTACGTAGTAGATACGGAGACAATGCCAAGTAGGTAAACACGACTGGTATGGACGTGGAATAACACAGCAACCGGCCAAATTACTTGCATCAAATGTCTAAGAGAGCCTGGTGGTGGTCGTTGTCCCTGGATCTTGAGCCTCCTTCAGGCCATCTCTAGTCTTGACTCGCTGGCCACGTTGGCATGCTTGTCTCACTTGGTCCCACACCCCTTGTTGTTTGGGTCGATCTTGTGCATGCACTAGCATCGAGATGGTTGCATCTTGTGCATCTCATCTCATCCTGTCTGTGTTTCCATCCCTTTCGAGGTCCAACCCTTCTCACTCTTGCTCGGGTCGTACAGAGATTTCGTAGTGTAGATCTATTGCGATGCGAACCTTTACCCTCATTCTTTTATACCCTGCATCCGTCATTGATACTTGAACTGTTAATTTCATGGTCCATGCATCAGCTGACACGCCTATCGCTCCATCTCGGATCCTCTTGGTGGCAGTGTTCCCATTCCGTGCTTCTAAATCGGGATACACAACTCATACGACGCTTGAGTTGTCCTCGCCTGCATCATGATACAATTATTGCAGAAAATACGATACCATTACTGAAACAATTATTCCTCCTCTCTATAGTTGATTATCCGTGTGATTCCATGCACAAAAGCCGATTCCGTCCACATCACATTGCCCGCCAACACTCAGATCCATTCCTGGCTGAACTGAACGCCGCGCCACTCACAAAGTACACCAAGATGCATACCAGGAACAACCCAGCCTGACTCGGGTCCAAAACCTCTCCTAGACGCCTCCTACAGCAACTCTCGGCCGATCCACGTCGATGAATCCATTCTCGAGCTCGTACGAACCCTGCTTGTGGGCCTTCTTGGCTGCCTTCTTCTGCTCCTTCTCCCGCTTCTTCTGCTGCTTCAGAGCCTTCTTCTCCTTGCGGCTGAGACGGGGGAACTCGCTGTCGGGTCCACGGAGGACAAAGCCTGGGTGCATCACGTTGAGCAGCACGAGCGCGAAGAGGATCGGGGACGCGTCGAGTCCGAGAGGGTAGCCTTCGTGGGTGAGAAGCTCATTGTGGCTGTCAACACCGGGGCCGAACTCGATGAGACGATAGACGATTCGAATCTTGAGTTTGTTAGCTCCATGTCTCGCTTATACAATAGGAAGCACTCACGATGATCAGGATCAGGACGAGCAGCATGGTCCAGATGAGCCACTTCATCCGGCCAATGTCGCGACCCTCAATCTCCCTGAGCTTATAGTAGAAGAAGGCAGTCAGGCCGCTGAAGATGACGATGATGCCCAGCTGAGCGCCGACACCTGCCATGTAGACCTTTTGTCCGATCCGAATCAGGTTCTGGTCTTTATCGCTGGAGAGCATACTTCCACCGCCGCCCTGCACGATGAACAGGATGACATCGATCCAGACAAAAACGACCGTCATTCGAATGGCCTTGATACCGAGCAACTTGCGGTCGGGCATTCGAAAGTATACCATGCGCGCGACTGCCATGTACACAAAGGCATTAAGCCCTGTTGCTGTTAGCTGTTGTTGGCCGAGGCTGCGGGACGCGCCACTACTCACACAATGGAGCAAGCAGGAATAATAACTGCCCCCAGAGGAGATACTGAAAGTTCTGCTGAGCTCGACTTCCCAGGGTCTTGAAGGTGAAGCCTATCGTCTCCCAAGCTGCACCCATGATGAGAACCCAGCAGAATCGCTGAGGTATGTTAGCGATGGTGATCCCAAGCAATTCGAGATGCCAACCTTTTTGAAGATGATGGCCTGCGTGATATGGGCCAATGTCGTCATGCCAAAGAGCACGCAAAAGGCAAGGTTGGCAGCGAAGCTCGGGTCGAAGAAGTAGTTGGAGTTGCAGGCATCGATAGGAACACGGCCATATTTGCCAGGCACCGCAGTAGTGCAGCTGGCTGTAGCTGAAGACGATACCGTAGAGGTAGGCACATGTGTGGTGGTGGTGACCATGGTGTAAGTCGTCGAGGGCCGCGTCTAAGTGAAACCTTGTTAATCTGGAAACTGAGCTGTGGCTGTCTGCCTGTCTGATGGCCAAGCATTTTGAACATCCTTCTCGAATCCTTTATGTATTTCTTCAGGACTCAATCTATACGATGAATGCTGCGTTTGGCGAGGTTTGAACATTTTTGGAACTTCACTGAGGCTCTGGCAGAGGAGCTGGAGAAGAGTGACCGGGGTTGCTTGGTTAAGACGCGCGTGCTCGCCAAAGCTAAGGCAGGCTTCAGCCAACAAGAGGGACGTGGATGGGACATGGAGTAAGCGGGCTCGGTCCAATGTCATGTAGGGCTGACAGATGGCGCTTCTCAAAGGGCTGGAACTGTCCCTGGCTCGTGAAATGGCTGAGGAAATCTGCCTTTTGGCGAGCTGGGCCGTTGGAGGCTCTTGAATCATTCAAGGCTGTGTGAAGTTGTCGTTGAGACGGCTGAGCTGTCATGGGTGATTCCGAACTGCGCCGCGATCAACTTGAGCTGTTCTCCGTACTTGGCGGTGTCACAACTGCTTCTTTCCAACATCAAGGGTATCCTTCAGCCCTTTCTTTGCGAGGTCGGCTTCGATTCGTTTGAACCATTGTCGCTTACTGTAATCAATATTCGGTGCTTGCGTATGCCATGACACGAGTTGACGACGCCTTTGTCAAGAGATGCATGCTGAGCCATTATCAAGGCTTGTTAAGCCTCCGAGCACGTGGCTCCTAGAGATGAGATTCGAGTCTATTTGGTCTTCTCTTTGTTTCAAATCGCAGACTCTCAAAGTCGGTGTGGTGTGATACGTTGCCAAGACGCGTAGGCCATACAAGCAGCACGAGACAGCCCCAGATCAGCTTGTAGGGCTGAGAATTGAAGGTTTAAGAAGAGCATGCGTCCTTGTGTTTGCAGTATCTAACAGATCTACATGACGTTATTCAACGGGGAGGCTTTGCGGCGGTTAGATTGTGGCTCAACCTGAAACTAGAGATGAAGCAATTTGACTTTGAGGGGTTCGCCGAGTACAAGCATTGCGGTGTCGCTATGACGGAGTTGAATGAGAGGGCCTTTTGTCTGAGCAGTATTGCAAAATCGGTGACCGCGTGTGAGTGAACCAATTGAGGCTCCTTTCCCCTCCCGTGGACTTTCTTTGTCTTGTTTCTGAATGACCTCCTCCTCGTTCGATCATCACAGACATTGCCTCCCCCCACCCGCCAATCTTTGATTCACGAGGCTCGATGATCCAATATCCGCAGGCCTAGCGACAGTGACAGGCTCTCCCACTGGGCGCATCGAGGACCCTTGTTCTCCACCACTCGCAAGACGAACCCTTGGGAGGGACCCTTGCTCCGTGGGTGGCCATCGCCAGCCTCTGGTTGGGGGCCATTTTCCTGGGCAAAACCTGGCACACGGCTCACGCTTGCCTTGTCACGCCTGGAGCGCTAAGCTCGGTCGACGAGCCGCTTTCTTTCTTGTTCCTCTGCTCTCTTCTCTCTTGTTTGCTTGATGGTACACGCTCTGGGCAGTCGATCAACGGGCCATTGACTTGACCGGCGCGTGCACAGGCCAGCAAATCTCAAGGAAACCACCTCGGTGCTGCCTTCCTCCCCCTCATCTCCGCATCCCAACCATCCCTCGTGGACTACCTGCCTTATCCGCCTAAGGGATCTCGGAGAATCAAACTTGTTCCCTTTTTCTTCTCTTCCTTCAAAAGGGAACTCCCTTATCACCCCATCTCCTAGAGCCCGCGCCTCTGCGGAGGATTCATCCCTCATCTTGGATCTATTATTGCTATTGCGACGTCATCATGCCTATCAAGGTCAAATCCAAGAAGCTCGCTGCCCCTCGCGAGGGAAGCCCCGTGTCCCTCCGCCCCGACTGCGAGTACGATCTGCCCGACATTGCCTTCGACGACAGCTTCCGCGACGTGGTCAAGAAGCTCTCCCTGTGAGCGGACCCTTGGATTGAACCCTTGGAGGCGTGCTAACGCGTCGTGACTAGCTACTTTGTCGATGCTATCGAGCTGCCCAGCACCTTTGAGCAGCTTAGGACCACGCCTGCGGGGGCTCCTCTGCGCATTCTGGTGGATCATCTCACGGCCACCTGCACCAACCCTGGCATTGTCAATGCTCTTCTGTACGTATCACTTTCGTGATTCCGCCCTTTTGCAATGTGGTTGCTCTAGGCTGTTTTCCCATGCTGTGGCGTACATACGCTGCAGGGGAAACAGATCTTTGCCGACACCCTCGGTCTCATGACTATCACTACACCAATCACAGCCATACTCACCCCAACTTTGGCTGCTGCAGCACTATGGTTGCCTCAACCTTCTAGCACATCTCAGTACTAACATGGAAACTCCTGACTGACCGGAACTGCAGAGCACTCAAATGGCACTATGCTTCTTCATCAGAACACCGCACGCTGGGGGAATCTCGAGCAGACGCTTGTGAAATTGTTGCATGGCGTTTCTTGACTCGACTATCTGAGCGTGAGGCAGTTGATTTCTGCCTCTACGAGATTCCTGATCTAGACGACAGCGATGAGGATGAGGAAACAGGTAACGGTCATGCTCGCGACGAGGAGGCCGGAGAGGCATCTCCCCTGCTCTCCCACCTCCGATCTATTGACAATCGTCGCCGTGGACCGGGCCCTGCTGGCAGCAGCATGAAGCGCAACCAGCTCCTGAGTTCTCTTTCCCGACTGACTATGACCTCGGACGAGAATGATGATGAGGAAGAAAACGACCCTACTGCTCCGTTCAAGAACCTCAATGCTCTTGAAATCGCAGCCATTGCCAATGCCAAGCGCTTCCTCAGCCAGCATATTGTTCAAAAGATTATTACCGCCATATGGAGCGGTGATCTCATCTTCTGGGACAGTCTGTCGGTTCACTCAACCAAGAAGCCTCGCTTCTACAACCCTCGCACCGCCGACCCCTTTTCCCGTCTGCGGGTGCCAAAGTACCTCAAGAGCTGGGAGGTGCTCTTCTTCTGTATCTTCCTGGCTCTGTACTATTCTGTGCTCATTGTTCGGGACGAGTCTCGTCTCACTATTCCCGAAGTCATCCTCTTTTTCTGGATAGCAGCCTTTTTCTACGACGAGCTTAGCGAGTGGCTCGATGCGGGCTCCATCTTCTACGCCACTGATATCTGGAACTTGTTTGACATGATAATGATCACGATCGGATTCACCTTTGCTATTCTGCGTAAGGAAACCGCCCCATTTTGGCCCAAGGATGAGAAACTAACATGACGCAGGAATCATCGGCATTACCCAAGACAGGGTGGACCTGAGTGACCTCGCTTTTGACATCTTGTCTCTTGAAGCTCTCTTCATGATTCCTCGCATCTTTTCCATCCTCAGCCTGAGCCCCTACTGGGGTACTCTCATCCCTTGCTTGAAGGAAATGAGCAAGGACTTCTTTAAATACATGGTGCTCGTTGTCGTCGTGTATTGCGGCTTCCTGACGACGTTTTCGCTCGTTGGCCGCGATGTCTTTGCCTTCAAGTCGATGGCGTGGATTCTAACAAAAATATTCTATGGTTCAGCCCCTATTGGATTCGAGGTGATGAACCAGATCGACCCCTTCTTTGGACCGCCCCTGATGATCATCTTCATCACGCTTTCAAGCTTCCTGTTGATGGGCTCCCTGACTGGTATGCTGTCCAACAGCTTCTCGCGGGTTATCACCCACGCTAAGGAGGAGTATCTGTACGTGTACAGCGTCTACGTCCTGGAAGCGTCAACCAGCAACAGGCTCACTCACTTTTTCCCACCCTTCAACCTGCTGGCCTTTGCCATCTTCAGGCCTTGGCGTCTCATCTTTTCTGCTGACGAAAAGTTCCGGGCTGGACGCATTATCCTCCTCAAGGCGACTCACTGGCCCATTGTCGGAGTGATCAAGCTGTACGAGATGTACCGTAAGCCAGGTGTCGATGAGTTTGCTGGGTTCAAGGGACCTCAACATTCGACACGACGCAACGGTAGGAAGAGCCTGGCGGCGAAGCGGTCTACCTCTAACGTCGGACGCCGATCGCTGCTGTCACCTAGAGGACGAGCTAACGGCCGCGACTTGGAACGACCAGAGGACGATGTGGAGGCACCAACGGCGGCGGAGTTGCAGCTTAGCGAGCTGAACCGCAAGGTCGACCAGCTGACGGCGTTGGTTTTGGCATTGCAAGAGAAGCAGTCGGCTAGCGCAAGCGGCAAGGGGAGTGGAAGCACGAGTGAGGACGTCGACAGCAGCACCGCCTAAACGCGGGCATTGACGATGGGGGCGGTCCGCATGAGGCTCAGTGTTGACTCTTCCTGGCCGGGTCGTGTCGGTAGAAGTGACAGTGGAGGAGTGAGGCCGGGAAGGGTTCCAGAAGTCTTGATGTGTGGACAAGACGGTCTACTGAATGGATCCCACCCAGTGGGGAGCTCTAGTGGGGAGACGGAGAGCGACGGCTCTGGTGTCAGTCAGTCAGTCGACCAGTGCTGTGGTTGTGGACCTCATCGGTTAACAATGAGTTACGACGACGTGGGATGCTAACGACCCTAGACATGATACATTTGCTTCTTTTCTTGCATTGCTGCCCGTTGACCTCTTGACTAGAGATGGTCATTGAATAGTTAGGAGTTAGCGCACTAGATTGATAGGTTAAATTGCATATCGTTGAGATCAGAAGGCTTGTTGACTCGGGATCGGGGGCTTGTGCCGATGAATAGGTTTGAAGGGTGGATTGGAACAATGTGATTGGTACTAGCATGCATAGTTGTGCATTGCTGGGCTGTTGTTTGGGATATCGTGTGTCGTCAGGGAGCTTGGTGGAGGATGGACCTCGAGATAAAGCCGGTGTATGCCGCCGAGTCCAGGGCAAGGAGACGAACTGGGGGGAAGCAGGGCCCTGCATGATGAGCTGGATCTCCGGTCGGGATAAGCCACCGGGCCCCTGATTGAGGCCGATGGGAAGGCGTTGAGCGAGATGGGGATGTGTAAGTGGTGGCGCGGCAATCGTCGGCGTGGGGGATGTACGTGGGTGTAAGTGAGGGCAGTTGAGATTAGGTGATGGATTCGGTTTGCGGCGACTGAGATGAGGGTATTTCGTGTAGGGGAGAATATATATATCAGGGCTTGGGTGAGGTTGGCGCCTTGTCGTGTGACTGTGATACAAGTGTTGTTGTTCTTTTTAAAACCTGGTTCGAATACAGCCATCAAATACACAATTACATCACATCACTACCCCCTACGTCGTTCAGCCACAACAAGAAAATAACATTCCAATTTGACGTCTAGACAATTTATTCTTCTCCTTCTCATCAAGGACTTCTCGTCTCCTTGATTCCTCCCGAGACTCATCTCCCCTCTCCGAGACAAGCCGCCTGTCTCTCGGTATCCCGCTCCGAACCGACCTCCCCGGGGAAAGCAGCACAAGTCACCGACGGCGAACGTCAACAAGCCCCGCCGATCTCGGCTTGTCCCCGTGGTTCGTCACTCGCAGCCCAACCAGCGCCGTCGCATTACCCACTGGGGGGTGTGTAGATCTCTATCGCGAGCGCACCGTTCGTTTTTCTGCTGGGCTCTGACGTCGGGAGACTTGTCCGGGGAACGTGAGTGTGCCTGGTTTTTTTTTTTAGTCTTGAACTCTCTCAAAGCCAAGCTTATTCCTCTCTCATCCTCTCTTTTCTTTACCTTCTTTTTCTTGCTTCGCGAGGGAAATGGCAGACTCTACAGCCGTCGTCAAGGATTCGGACCCGCACGCTGGAACATCCCAGCAGGGCGGTCATCATCGTGCAGCTACAGCTACAGCTGCTGCGCTTGCTTTGTCCGGGACAGCTACACCCGAGCAGGTCAACACCACAACCGCGACATCACCAACACCAACATGGAACACCAAGAATATAGGCCTTCGAGTCCTTGCCGATGCGGCATCTGCTGCGAGTGCGGCGTCTCTCGTCGCGCCGCTGATTGCAATTATTGACCGGTACGTCGACAAATCCATAGCTTCATGCACAGCACAACTAACAAACCCCAGCTCCATCATGGAAAACGCTTCTGGTCGCAACACCCTCGCCGCCTCCATCAAGTCCTCCCTCCGCACCCTCCTCCTCCGCCCTCACACGCTCCTCCTCTCCAAGCCGACCGCCCTCATCTTCTGCCTCTACGGCGGGACCTACCTGACGGCCAACGCCGTCGACACGGCCTCGTCGACCGTCTCCAACCGCCCGGCCTCGGCCGTCACGGCGGGGACCACAAAGTTTGCCGCGTCGAGCGCCGCAAACATTGGCGTCTGCATCTACAAGGACCAGGTCTTTGTCCGCCTCTTCGGTCCCCCCGGCGTGACTCCTCGTCCTGTCCCGATGGCTTCCTACGGCCTCTTCGCCCTCCGCGACTGCCTCACCATCTTTGCCTCGTTCAACGTTCCCCCTCTGCTAGGTCCCTACCTAGACCAGCGCTTCACGGACGAGGTCAAGAAGCGCGTGTCGGGCCTCTACGCGGCGCAGTTCATGGCTCCCGCCATGGTGCAGTTCATCTCCACCCCGATGCACCTCCTCGGACTCGACCTGTACAACCGCCCCGCCTCGGGTCCCGCCGGCGCCGTCGTCACCCTCCGCGACCGATGGGACCTCGTCCGTCGAAACTGGCTCATCAGCTCCGTGGCGAGGATATGTCGAATCGTCCCCGCCTTTGGTGTTGGCGGCGTCGTCAACATGAAGGTTCGCAAGAACCTGATGACCAAGCTAGAGTGAGCTGCTTTTTTTTAAAAAAAAAATGAAGTGGATGGAAGCGAGAGAAGTACATGTGAGGACCTAGAGTACAAAGTCCTTGCTGATTCGGCTGCGTTTTTGGCGTTTATGTTTTGTTGTCATGGCAGCGTTGATTACACGCGCACACTGGAATGATGGTAATGATCAAGGCAATGAATGAACATGGAAGGAATGGCAGTGGAACGGATATCGGTGGAGAGTATACAACCCGTAATTAGATCCTAGAAGGCTTAGAATCATAAGAAGAACAGCCAAGAGTAGAGACAAGAGCTCTGACTTGACATATCATATCAATACGATATCGTCTACCCAGACATACATCACTCACTCACAACCATGCACCACTCACTCGCAACATCAAATCACAGCTTGGCAAAACTAGTTTATATCATCACGCAAGGTCGCTTTCATTCATCACGCATCAACTGCGCTCATCCTCCCATATGCCCTGCCCCTGCCTCGTCCCTTCTACACTACATGCGTCGTCCTCACGCTTATATTCCTCAGTCCTCCCCTTCAACCTCCCCAATCATGCGTTTCCTCCCCACAACTCATCAAATATTGCCTGGGGTTTTGTAGAACCACCTCCGTCTCGCACCGCTCGCTGCCGCGGCCAGCCTTGTTCCCTCCGCAAACGCCCCTATCCAGGCCCCAGCTGCCCCCGGTGAGGAAGCTTGGAATAGAATCGAAGTAAAAAAGAGAAAGGAAAACACTGAGCTCAGTCATGTGATATCAAAAAGGTTCCGAGGACCCAGACCTGCCAAATGGCAACGTCTCAAAGAAGTAGGGTGTTTTCAAAAAAGACAAGAAAAGAAAAAAGAAAATGGGAGATTGACATCTCCTTTCAGGTGACAACGATCGTCTGGTACGCCGAGCCATGACTCATTGCATCGTCCAGCTACTAAAAAGGTATCAAAGAAGCATTAACTTCCTCGCCGACGTGTCGTCATAAAGCCAGCCGCAGAGGCCGAATCAAAAAGGGGCGTCGTCCCTCGCTCGGGTCGGGGATTCAACAGGAACTGCAGATCCATCCACCAAGGGGAATCCCCAGTTATCGAGGCGGGATCTGCGCTGTCAGGCGAGGCTTCGAGAAACGGGATTTTACCAGGCGGTCCAACTTCCGCCTCCATGTTGAGTCTGGCTCAACATGAATCCGCCACGCAGGAATGCAACCAAGCTGAAACGCCGTTGGCGTCATCCCCGACTAGTCATCTCCCACCTCCACGTACAGCAGCAGCTTCTCGTTTCGCTGAAGAGCATAGTCGAGATCGTTATCGTCCATCATGCTCGGCTTCTCACCCGTCGCCTCGTCCTTATAGAATAGCTGAATGGGGTCGCCGGCCGGCACCTTAAGTCGGTCGCAGACCTTGTCGCAGAGCTGTTGGAAAGAAATATCTGTCGGCACTCGGATCGCAATGAGGTCTCCCTTAAAGTACATCTTGATCTTCATCGCCGACGCGGGCTGCTGGGGTGCGTGTTGCATGCTCGGGGTCAGAGATGTCTGGGAAGGCTGTGACAGTGATGACGTTTGCCGTTGCATTCCAGGGGGGCCGTTGCCCATTGGGTACGCGGGCGCCGCTGATAGTCCACCGTAGCCACCACCGTTGAGATTGCTTTGAGATGCTTGCCTCGAGTTGACAGCTGGAGACTCGGTCGACGATGGTTGAGACGCTTGTGAAAGGCGGTACTCCTCTCCGTTGGCTCCACCCTCAATCTCATAATCTCCTTCTCGGGGCGCAAAGAATTGCTTCACCAGGTTACATCCCGAGATGTACTGCGGCTGGCTGAGCAAATTCTTGACATATGCATCCAGGTTATGGAGTCGGCCTTCGGTGATTGCATCCGTCACGTAGTTAACGGGTCCGGGCATGTACGGCAGCGTGCGCTTTTGTGTTCCTGTGTTACCGGCCTCGGCTGGGAACTCGGTGAGGAGAGCGATCTGAAAATCGTAAAAGTCCTCGTAATAGCGCGACAGCTCCCATTGTCGACCATCCTCCAGCATGGCCTCAATGACGAACCAATACTTGTCTTCGGCAAAGCAGTATCGTGGTATCCGTGCTTGCAGTGGTGCCTGAAGTGGAGCGGCGGGTTTCGGAACATAATGGTTTTGTGGTTGCTGTGAAGTTTGGGCCTGGTTCGCAAATCCTGGCTGTTGATGGGTTAGTTCATCAGTTAATCTAGAGTGTTGTGCATCCGAGGCACTTACTGATCCATTCTGGGAGCTCTGTCGGCCGTGCTGCTGCTGGATGCTCATGCGCTCCATGCCCTGCTCGATCGGCTGCCCAGGTTGTCCGGGGTTGCCGCCCTCAAATTTGCCCAGAGTGATGCTACTGTTCTTGTATTCGGCTGCCATCTTCTTCCACTCTTCCACCTTGGGGACACCAGCACGCTTGATGGCCTCTGATGGGTTCACAATCGCCTTGTCGCTGGCCATGTCTCGAATCTCGACGAAGGAAACCGGGATCAGTCCAGGACCGCCCAACCGACCGATTGGCTTGGCCACGAACCACTCGGGGTTTGATTGCGCAATGACGATAATGGCCTCACCAGCCTTGGCCTCCAACTCATCCGCCCTCTCCGCAGCAAAGTCGTACATGACAATTCCGTAGACCATAGCTCCCGACTTTCCACCCGACTTGGAACTGCGGTGATTTGGAGGCATGGAAGCGATAGGCGCAGGTTGCGCGGCGGGTTGTGCTGCAGGCTGCATCGGGGGGGCTTCGCTATATCCGGAATCGTGGTCGGGGTTCTTTGTCGGCAAAGGAGGTTGGCCACCGTCGGATTGCGCACTATCGCGCTCGGTACGGCCGAGAGCCTGGAAGAAGGTGACGGGGACAAGGCCGCGCGCGTCAGGGAGAGCTGGGTTGCAGGCCTCGTACCAGTCCTGGTCGTTCTCGCGTCCGATAACGTGGAAGAAGTCTCCTCTAGAGAAGCTAAGTTCCTGGCTTGATCGTGCCTCGTAATCGTAGAGCGCTCGGATTACCTGCGATTCGGTTGGGCATCAGCGCCTGAACTCAATGTGTTTGCGGTTGCCGTGGGGGATCATGGCGGGGCTGGATGTGGCTAAGCGTCATGGGGAAAACGGGCGAGACATTCGGCATTCGCATAGACGGTCGGGCACAGACAGATATGAGATGCGAGGGGGGCTGGATGGACCAACCTTCTTAGGGGGGACGATAGCGACGGCCGATTTGGGAGCGATGGCTCCCTTCTCCTTGTCGCCTTTGATCGATCTTCGAAGAGCCTGTGCCAAGCGCATGGCGGTTAGCGTCGAGCCTTGGCTATTACTGAGTCGCTAAAGAGAGACTGGCGCAAACGATGACGGCAAAGGAAGAGGTGAGATAACTCTCAAGGTGGTTGGCGGGGGAGGGGACGGAGACAGGAAGGTAGAATCAGTGAGGAAGTTGCCTTGAAAGGCAGAGGGAAGATGGGAGGAAGGAGCGACGACATGGAAACGGAAGGAAGTCATCCAGGGCAGTAAAGTAGAGAGCAAGGGATGAGGTTTGGGCAGAAGCGACCGAAGGGAAGGGGCGATGACGAACCTTCATGTTTGTGTAACGGGGTGCCTCCCGGGCAGTTGCGAGTTGGGAAGTTGTGAGTCGTCGCGGAGGCGGAAGGTTGTAAAAAAGGACCAGAATCGCGAGACCACCTGCAGGCAGTTGGGCAGAGCAGGCGGGCTACCTTAAGCTGGTGCTACCACTGGGGACTTGTAAGAGAGGGACGCACGCATTGCCAGCCGGGGGGGGCTGCAAAATACCTTACCACTAGGCCCAGCTGAGCGCAGCGGCACCGTTGGCGGCTGGCGCAAGGTTGGGTACAAGCAGGAGGCAGGCAAGGTAGGGTACCTTACAGTGAGTGACTGGGGTCGCACACACAAGCACACACACGCACACGCCGCCGTGAGGCACACACGCCAGGGGAGGGGATGGGGGGGTCGAAAAAGAAGCTGGTGCCCAGAAAGAGACCAGGAGTCGCAAGCGCAAGTGGAGCGATGGAGCACCCGGGCGCGCAACGGCGGGATATGGAAGCGACCGTGGAAGAAGTTGGAGGGGGTGGGGACGGGGCGATAGAAAAAAAAAGTTGTCGACAGTTGGAGAAAGTTAAGTAATGGTGGGAAAATGAGGGACGTTTTGAGAGGGATCGTGAACTGCCGATGTTTGGTTTTCGCTTCGCTCCGCTCCGTTCGTCGCCGCGATCAACAAATGACGAACCAAATCCACAACTCTGTTTTCCGCTATGTCGTTTGGCGTCTTTTTTTTTTGCAAGTCGTTTCTTGGTCGTCCTTGGAAACAAGACCGTAGGTGAGTTCGTGGCTGTCGGCCAGAACGCTCGCAGTGCACGCCTTGCCGCTTTATCGAATCAACAATGTTCCAGCGCCTTGTCAAGAGACAGCACGAGGCGTAGGAGATGAAAAGAGGAGAATGATGAAGAATAAAAAGAGAGGCAAAGTTTCAATGGATTGTGTCAATAATTAGGCGGCCGAAGCGCAAATCTTCCCCAGGGGCCAAACGCCAGAGAAGAGTCGAGAGCCGGCGGTGGGGTGATGAGATGATGGATGGAGGGGCTTCCGTCGTTTGTTCGTTTGCGCTCGCCAGCGGCGTCTAGAATGATAGCGGCAGCAGATGGATAGCTGTCACTGTCGAGAAGGGGCCCGTCCAAGTATCACAAAGAGAAGAAAGAATGAGACGGAGAAACTGGAGGGGGTGGAGGGGGTGAAAGCGAAGGAGAAGAAGGATGAATGTGGAGGTGAAGGGGAAATGGAAAGGACAATAAGATGAGGAGTCTAGACGGGGAATGAATGGATGGTGGTCAGTGGCCCGTGGCTCTCATCGGCGGTTCCAATCAGCGGCTCCAAGCATTGGCGAGCCCAACAGCTAACAATCCCATGGGAGCAAGGGTCACGGAGAGAGCTCAGCAAAGCAAAGTAAAAAGCGCTGCAGCATTCGGACGCCAACAGCCTATGGCGTCTATCATGGGCAAGCGCGTCGACCGTTGGAAGCCATTAGACTCGCAGCTTGGGGAGCTCAACCTCAGCCCGTCTTGGCTAGGACCTCTTGTCGTCGGCGGCGTCGACTGGTCCAGGCTTGCTCGACCTTTGATTTGATTTGATTAGTCTGCATCGTAGGCTCGGGTGAGCCACAGAAACAAACTCTATGCAGGAATCATGAGGTGCTCGACCTTGAGGGCATTCGCTGTCTGTCTGTCTGTCCGTCTGTTCCTACATACAGAACACGCCTACAACCTATCATATCGTAGTACCCCTCACAGCGATGCAGCAAAACATGGGATGACATCCAGCGACCCTTACCCAATCGCCTCGGACCAGCCGGTTTAGACCTAGACCCCCCTCGTCCCATTCTTGGGTCGCCCATCCCGGGTCATGGGTGTGCGGGCAGGGCAGGGCAAATTAGCCAGGGGAGGCGGATTTTGACCTCGCATCCATGATTCCGGGAAGCTCTCTGATTCTCTTCTCTTGTCTTTCTTGCAGCCCAACAACCCAAGGGCCGCTAAAAATCAACACGCTTGTGCTCATCGAGAAATTTCCGGCCCAGAAGAACAGACGAACCCACGACGCGCAGGGATCTACAAGACGCCAGGGGGGGGAAGCCACCATGCATGGCATTGCATAGGCGTCTCTGGCTGTCAAGAGAGTCTGTCAGAGGTTGTTTCCTACCCAAGTGACAGCCAAAGCCTCCTCAAAAAAAGACTGCACATGGTATATCTAAGTTCCGTCTCATGTGCATCATCGACAAAGGCCCTGCATAACACATCCCGTCCTCAAAAACACTAAATGACGTCGCTCAAATTCCAGTCTCTACTCTGCCCGTCAAAGACATACACCTCGCGTCAAGTCACAGCCACCTGACGCCTGCTGTGGTGTCTAATGCGCTGCTGCACGCGGTTAAAGAGCCAACTCAGCCCAGGCCCTCCCCCCCATTCAAGCCCAAAATGCAAAAAGAAAAGCCCTCGCTGAGACATTGACTCAATGGCACCACGATGAGCAGAGAAAGAGAAAGAGAGCCATCTGTGCTACGTTCTAGAAGTCCATGTGCCTCGTCAGGCCGACAAATGCCGTCCTCTTCCTCCCGATGTGGGAATGTCGCGTGTCTTTCTACATGACGCCCCCTTCCAGGCGACATGGCGATCTTCACAACTGTTGCATTGCTCCTCTCTCACGCTGGGAATCGACTCTGTTACGAGATGGCCCATCAATGCCTTCATCTCGCATCCTGGCCCATTCCATCGATCAGGTCGATCCATCCCCTGTCCAGTCTATGCCACCGGAAGCGTCCCCCGCTGAACCCATGAATGGCGCCGTCTCCTCTGCGGATACCGATGCCCTGGGTTTTAATCTATGAGTGTCAATCTCCCGTCTCGTGTCTCTTGACGGGTCTCCGTCCGTCCATCGTGAATTGTCCGTCCGTAACACCTTTCCTTTTGCTCACTCCCTCTTGGTTGCCTCCCATTGGGACTCTAAAACACTGGCCTCCCACATGCGACCTCGTTCTTTCATGCACCGTAGACGCCCAGTTCCGCGACCCAATGTGCATATTGCAAAGCCCGACTCTGATCATATGCCATTACCATTCACTCCCAGAAACCCCATGTTCAGCAACCAGAGCCCAATGTTGGCGCCGTCAACTCCCCATGCTCACCATCGCAGGCCCCCTTTTACCGAGACTCTTTTTTTCCCTGAGAACACGCTAATAATCCCGCTCCCTCTCCCGACACTGTGGCACTCCCTGTTGGAGAGGCTTTCCCACTCCGGGTATTTCCTCGTGGAAGACAAGTTTCTCTAGCAGGGTGTGCTCGTTGCCCCCTGGTCATCGGAGCACGGTGTGCTAATCTAGAAGGAGACTTTCCTCGATGGCAATTTAACCACCACGTTGTTGTTACAAAGAGCATCGTGGGTAGCCCTCATTCATGCGCCCTTATGCACTATTATGTCCTCGTGCGCACAATACTCGATGCCCGGGCTCGTGCTTTGCCGTATACTTGAAACCGGGTCCGTCATGTTGCTTTAACATATGTAAGCATCCGTTCCCGTTCCGTGGGCAAGATGAGCCGCAAGGTAACATAATCGCACCAATGCTTAGGCGAGCCACGCGTTCACGATCTGCATCAAATATATCAGCAGCTTGATTGAAAGAAGAAATAAAAAAAATCAGTTACAAGCGGATACTATGATGGTAAAACTTAATTGTGAATAATTGCAAAAAGAGAATGTCACCTGCATCAGCCACTTTTGCTGAGGGTCGCCGGTTACGAACAGGCATAGTCGGGCACCACCTAGACCCCATACACAGTAATTTCAACAATAGGTTGTCGCAAGCGTGAGCTCACAGGTCGAGATATACTCAAGACCAAGGTGTCGAGACGACAGACGCGGTCTGTCGCCGCAATTTGAGTCGGACGACGCAGTCGCACCAACAATTCCAGTGCCCCTGAGGGCGGCGGAAACACAGTAGTTTGCATTGCAGTGCAACAGTGGTTTTACCAGGATTCGAACGGGCGCAGTTAGACTGCAAGTAGATGCTCGGGCAACTATCGGCGCCAAGCCAATCCCAACCCTTACCAGCTGAGGCAGCGAGCTAGGTAAACATTCTCTGCGAAAGGAGGTAAAATTTCCGATTATAAGCCCCATGCTCATAATACGTTGCCAGCGTCCTTATGGGCAGCTTCCAGGTTGCTCGTCAGTCACAACAAAGACGAATTGATGGCGATACAAAAGTCAAGTCAATAAATAATCAATTGCTATGAACCTGGAATAACTGAACCGTGACTCCATGAAACGCCACAGCTTCTGCAACCAATTCTGCCTGTGCATGATTGGGGCTAGTATACAACAAGCTGTTATGGCATCAAGAAATGAACACCGTCAACCTCAGAATTCGTTGTCCACCAGTCCCAACCATGCCAGGATTGGCCTTCAGGTTTGTTCCGTTGCGCGCCATGCAATCCCGTCGTGTCTAAAATGCATCCATCCAACTTTTGTAATCCATCAAAACAATGCTTCGCCTCCAGATGTCATCAGCATTGCGGGCTAGTGGAAGTTATGGTTAATTGATCAAGCCCAAAGTAGACAGCAGGAGACGAGACCAAAGTCAACAGTCAACTGCATACATCTCTGGGCTGGCGTAAAGTAGCGAAAAAACGTTTCGATGCCGCCGAAGTAAGTAAAGGGGTATAAATGCCGCCGTCGTGTCTACATGAATGAGACGTCATCCAAGTGACTGGCATCATCATGTCTTGTCGAGCTGATGTCGATAGCAAAAATTGTGCCCGCAAGACGCCTGAGAAAGTCGCAAGAGAAAAAGAGGAAAAGAAATCTAGACGAAATGCACAGGAGAACGCTCAGATCTGGCCTTTGATATCAACCTTTCGGAACGCGGCGGATCGCGCACCCTCAAAGAGGGGCCCGGCTTTGCCAGTCAGGAAAGCGATGTAGTCCGTCCGATCTTCCAGCAAATGCTGACCGTGGTGGTCGATGATAAACTGAGCCGCATCAGCATCAGACTCAAATCCGAGTTCCTCAGTGATGAAGCGGAGCTTGACATCCGGCTTGTACCTGTGTGACAGTTAGCACAGTTCAGTTGAATCAGCAACAGCAAAGGATCACTTACGCTCTGCAAATGTTGCACAAAGCAGCAAGCCGCTCCCGGACAACAAACATATCCATCAGGTATGCGCCCATGTTAGGCGTGTCCAGGTACAGCTGGAAGAACTTGTGATAGTTCCCCAGCGCCAGAGACGATCGCACCTCCAAAGCATGCTTGATCGGCTTCTCCTCCTTCTCTGCTGCGGTTAGATCTGCCATGGTGTCGTTCAGGCCGGTTCGGTTGGCAGTGTGGATAAAGTAAAGGATACGATACGCCTTGAATTCAATGGGATTGCCCTTCAGGCCCAGAGCATACAGTGATCGCAGCTGGGTCTGACATTGATTATACTCACCGATATCCCCCTTCTCCAAGGCAATTCGGGCATGGATTTCATAGACGGAAACAGTAAAGTCGTTCTTGAGATGTTGCACAGTCAGGTCTTGACGCATCGACTTGAACTGATCACAGATGTACGAGTAGTTGCTCTCCCTCTTCCATTTCTTCTTGAGAAGATCCAGGGTCTGGCGTAGAATATGTTCAGGTCTGACCTTGGACGGGACTGGAGGGGCTGTGAGGCGAAGATACTTCTTCTCCAGTACTTCGCATGTGCCGGTGATGGGCCCAGATGATGGCGGGGGCGGGCTGGGCGATCTAAACGCCTTGTATTCGTTCTCGAAACGGCGCTTGCGCTTGTTGGCTTCCTTCTGGAACTTACTTGATCTTGGGGGTGACTCGTCCAAGGAGGCGCGCTTTTCGGGTGAAGGGTAGGTGATGCGATCTTGGAGAGAAGATCGCGAGTTAGTAGAGCGCCACGGGGGCTGAGAGTTGTCATCATTTGCAAAATCGGCAGATTTCCTCTTCTTAGGATTCAGGGGATCGCGGATATGGGACGGAGAGGAATGCATGCTGCGCTTCATTTCGGCTTCACGGTCGGCCCTGACTAGGGCCTGAGGAAGGGGCATGCTGTCCCAGTCGATGGTGTAGAGTGTGTCGTTCTCTTTGGCGGTACCGATGGTGCTCTTAAGCTTGGCTTCGATTTCGGCTCGAGAAACGGAAGGGTCGTCATTTTGGGGCAGGAAGGATCGCTGAACGTAGCTCCGAACAGATTCAGGCCAGTCAACTTTTGACTTGGCCTGCTCCGGTGCTGGGGTTGCACCATTCACGGGCGAAGCAGTAGACATTTGGGGTTGCACGGGGGGCGGTGGAGGCACGTATCCGGCGTAGGGAGCTGCTGGTGCTCCGTATTGACCAAATCCCTGGCGGACGGGAACGGGGATGAAGGCAGGATCTGTGAGGAGTCAGCATCGCCGCACCAGGAGGGCGTTTGACGAGCGGTCGGTGTTCGGACTCACTTGTTGGATACGCATAGTTGCCTGGGGCGGTTTGCTGCGTGACGCTCGGCGCTGACTGCGCCGCTGGCCAACTTGGCATCATGGTGTCGAAATGTTAGTGGAGGGAGGAGTTAGTTTTGCAAGATGGGCTGGGGAGAAAGATGATGCTAGAGTGGAAGATGGCAGAACAGCAGCTTGGGCGGTGATGGTAGTTGGGAAGAAAGCGGAGGCATTTTCGTGGTGCAACAGTAACTGCCCGTGACGGTGGCGGCAAAGTCCCGTGATCTGTCGGAAAAACCGCGGCGTCCGCCCTCGTGCACTCCACGAGCTCATGGCTGCATGTGGGGCCGATGATAGAGGGGCCGACCGATGCCTACGTCCTCTACAGTAGAAACGACTCAACATCACGAGCACTCGACCTCTCAGCCACACCTTTACTTGATGCAGACAAAGACGAGATATTTCTCATAATTTGGGGCTTGACTTGGCATTTTCAATCTCGTATTTCTTTCAACTACTTCTCCTTTGATACAAGACGACCCCCACTTGCATCATCGCTCATCCCAGCTATCCAACCAACCAAGTTCACCTCTACCACTCAACTTTGTTTCCATATGACGGATGTTTCTAAAACACATCGATCTTACTACTGCTTTAAGGCCCTCGTATCTTACAGACGAGGTGCTTCTGTTTGTTCAGGATAACGTTGGCTTGTATGAGGGGTAAGTTGTTCGTTGGCGCGGTGAGTGAATCTCGTTGACATTACGACAGCAAGTTCAAGCTTCCCAATCAGCAAAATGGACAGGTTTACTTAACCTCGCATCGCGTTTGCTACGTCGATAAGAAGGAACCTCGTACGAACTCGGTTGCCTTGGACCTCAAGGATGTGGACCGTTATGAGTTCTATGCCGGCTTTCTCAAGTCATCCGCCAAGGTGACTTTGTTCCCAAAGCCTCCCAAGCGAGCATCCTACCACAGCCGTGCCATCTCAAACGCCTCCAGCTCTGTGAGGAACGCCTCTGGATCTCCAGGACACTCAGAAAGCAGTTATCGGCCACCCCCGGAGCCACCGGCTGCCAAGAGTGCGACATGGGTCTGCACAATATGCAGTTTCTCTAACCCCGTCCCATCCAACTTTGACCCGACGACCGCCAACGCTCATACTCCTCTTCCGCCATGCCTTGCATGTGGAATAAAGCCAACTTTGACTCATGTTTTGAAGGCAGCCATCTCTGGTGCAAATAACCGCACAGCTCCTACTCCGGCTCTCGCTTCCCCTCTCCCTTTACGCCCAGGGCCATCTGATTCTCGGCCTCTATCCGAGAACTTGGATCAATTACCAACACCTAGCTTACTAGATACTCCCAATGAGACGAACTCATCAGCTTCATTCCCGTGCCCGCGGTGCACCTTTTCCAACCACCCCTCACTGATGTCCTGCGAGATGTGTGGTGCCCCCCTCGTCTCTCAGGATATCCCACCAGCTATTCAGCAAAGCTCAACATCCGATGCAACGAGAATCGATTCTCCGGGTCCCACCCTTGACCAAAGCAAGGGCGGCAAGGGTGGGACTGACGCATACGAATGTGTCAAGCTCTCGTTTCGAAAGGGAGGCGAAAAGATCTTTTACGAACGGTTAAAGGGGTCCATGACACAGCGCAAGTGGCTACTCCAGGATGCGCCTCCAGCTCCAAAGAGCAATCAGATGGTGGATGAAGCAATCAGCCCTGACTCGGGAACTGGAGCATCATCAGGGAGAACAAAGGGAGTAGGCATTGCCGGGCTGGAACAGTTGGGCCTGAATATGCGAAAGAACAATGAACTGCTGATCGGCAGCGCCTTTGAGGACCTGGAGGCCCTCATGTCATCCGCCAAGGAGGTGATTGCCCTCGCTGAGCGCTTCTCGAGGCAGACAAACAATGGCCAGGGAAACGCATCGGCTGAGGAAAACGCCATCTTGGCAGAGTCAGCAAGTCAGCTGGGCCTCATCACAACAAAGGACATCGTTGGTGGCGGCAGCTCCGAGTCTCTTTATCTATCGGAGCTATCAAGAAACTTGGCAGAGTTTCTCACTGATGACTCGAGGGGCGTCCTCAAGAAAGCAGGCGGTATCATCACGCTCGTCGACCTGTGGGCCATGTTCAACAGAGCCCGCGGCGGCGTTGAGCTCGTCAGCCCGGCCGACTTTGAGAAAGCCGCCAGGCTTTGGAGTAAGCTCAAGCTTCCTGTCCGCCTGCGCACCTTTCGGAGCGGTGTCATGGTGGTCCAGAGCCGTGACCGCACGGACGGGACCACCGTCAGGGCCATCCTTGCCTGGCTACAAGACCTGCACGAGTTTCCTCCAGATCGGGAGGTGCCCTGGGACTGGCAGATGTTTGGTCGAGGCGTGACTGCCCAGGAGGCTGCTGAACGTTTCGGTTGGAGCCTTGGTGTTGCTGAGGAAGAGCTGCTCATGGCAGAGGAGCGTGGGGAGCTGTGTCGTGAGGAGGGCCTCGAGGGTCTCAAGTTCTGGGTCAACTATATCAATACAGGGGACCATAAGAGGCATAGGACCAAGGCGCAGAAGGAGAACGATGCTGTTATGAAGGCGTTGAAGGCGAGCGGGCTGTTATGACTAGATGAGGCGCGATGTGGTCAAGTAACATAGATCATATCAATGACCGATTGTACAACAGAGACGCAGGAGATCGAGTGAGAATGAAGAGGTATTGGTATTAAGACATTTATTTATCCGTCATGAAAAGCAAAGGTATATCCGTACAATCATGAAATTTACCGAACTCCCCCAATGCCATCCGTTTCAACTCCTGGGCCTTGGACATCGGCCTGGGCCATCCTATGTAACAAATTCGCAGGGCATGTACCCAACATGAATCGTTCATCAAACAACAACGTGCGTGGACAAATGCTCGACAGCTTCCTTGATGGATCGCAGCATCCGTTGGTTGACGCAGAAAGGACATCGCACCGGTCGATCATCACGGGCAATGGGCCCCTCTGAGTTTATCGGGGTCAGAGTGAGGTCTGTACCCAGATCGTGGGCTGGTGTCGAGGTATAGCGGTGGACGGATGAGGCACGCCCACCAGGCGTCGTGATGATGCCAGGTGGTGGGAGTCCAGCTCTCTCTGCTCGTTCGCGCTCCTCGCGTACCGCCGCAGCCTGCTCTTCGGCAGCCTGTTCTTCCTGTTGAAGCTGGCGCAAGGCATTCTGCAGCACTACCTCGGGGTCATCGTCTGCGTAAATGGGCTGGTCCGGCTGTGGTGGAGGGATAGCGGGCGGGTCGGGGGCAATCATTGGAGGGGGCGGTGGTGGTGGCTGTTGAGGGCTGGTGATTCTTCGAACGATCTCATCGCGAGCGAGTGCACACGTGTTGAGACTAGGCTCGATACCGACAACGCGAAGAACCTCCTCTCTGATGGCGGCTGGACTGGTCTCGGATGCAATGTTCATGAAGCGGGGGATGCAGTCCGCCAGGTACGCGATATCTTCGGCCGGGTTCATGCCTCCGTCGCCGTGGCGGCGCTGCCTTCGGATCAAGAGTCCGTAACGTTTCTTGAATCGGTGAATCCAGCCGGGAGAAAACTCGGGCGGGTTCTCATCCTTGTATCGCGGAAGCTGGTTGAAGATGGACTTGGCCTTTTCGCCCAGTTCTTCGTTGGTAGGCTGACGGCCAGATGCCTGGACTTGCTGGTACCAGATGAGGACGAGCTTCTCGACGTCGGGCCAGTTTCCGTATCGCAGACGAGAACCAGACAATTGGGGATTGTCGCTATCAAGACGCGAGTACTTTGGCGACAGCGAATGCGAGACGGTGGATTGGCTGATCTGCTGGCCGTACTGGGAGTAGAACCACTCTATGCAGGCCTTGTGAGAAGGACGGATAGTCTGGCCGTTTGCCCAGCGGCGCAGGGCCCGACGCTGGTCGAGAGTGAGAGAATGCCTCTCCTTGGGGGTCGTCGCGACCTGCGCAACGGCCTCGAGGTGATCGACAGGACCGACCTGGGAGACGGGCGAGAGGTCGGGGGCGGGAGCGGCGACAAGGGCCGGGTCGGTGGTAGCAGCCGACATGCCCAGGACGGCTATCTCCTTAACAAGGGCCGGGTCGGTGGTAGTAGCCATTCTTATATCCGGGACATGTTAGGGTTAGGTGGTGGAATGTTTCGATTAAGGAGATAGATATGAGAGAAGAATGTCGATGGCGGGGGAGGAGCTCTGACACGTGATCTGGCTTTTCAGGCGAATGCAATTCAACCGTTTCACCAGAGGCAGGTGCGTTATGTCTGCACGTGATGACCACAAGCTGAGGTTATGACTGTTGATGTAAGGGGGCATAGGAGCTGATTAGGTAGGCAAGACTACGAAAACAAAAGGAATCATCATCTTGAAAGTTGGCCGAGAAAAGACGCTTCTTCTTTGAGTTGATAAATGCGATTGATCGATCTTTGCACATATCCCGATAACGTACTAGACTGCCTGTTGCCCTAGTGTTCAAGATTTCAGAAGCTTCACCGAATATTGCTTGCAGCGGGGCAGGGGTAAGGCCATCAACCGCTCCGACCGCAGGGGGTTCATTTTGGTGACGCCTTTCTGCAAGGATCATATTTAAAGCCGTCTGACCCACCCCTTGGATACATGTGCATACTTGGTCAGAAGATGACTTGTTCATTCTCCTTCCAATCACTACACGAGTGGCAAGGAATTGCTCGCAACGCATTCCACTATAGGATTTCTCACGCACTCGAACCATGTCATCGAGCGTCGCAACCAACCCGGGCAACCCAGGTTTGGAAAGTCATGGTGACCGCATGTTGTTGGTCCCTCCCTGTATATCTGAGCTCCCCGAGATAAATGCAACCATTCGGAAAGACTGACAGGTCCTTCCCAGCGGGGTTCCCTGCTCGTATGTTGTCGCAGCCCCCATATCCCTGATCCGTGGATATGGAATGTGTGCGACTAAATAACCTGCATTCCTCTGCCCTCGCGTGATAGAGACTTGTCTCTCATTCTCTGAAGGAAATTCTTAGCCCGCAATCTCTCACAGGACCGATATTCTACTGCTTCAAACCGGCACTTGCATAGATTTGCAGCGATCCGCGACAATGTCTACCCAAAAGACGGCTCTTGTAACGGGCACAAGTAAGGGTGGCATTGGAGATTACCTCGCCCAAGAACTCCACGGCAGAGGATTCCGAGTATTTGCGACGGCTCGAAGTCCTGCAAAGGTTGAGCATCTAAAGGAGATGGGCCTGGACATTGTGTTGCTCGAGGTGACAGACTCGGAGTCGATCAAAAAGGCCGTCGAGCAAGTGACTGAAGCCACAGGAGGAAAACTGGATATCCTCGTTAACAATTCAGGTGTTGGTTCGTTCTATCAACTAATACCACGCTCAGATAAGAGTATTGATCGTCTTCAGGCTATATGGCTTCACTACTAGACGCAGATATGACTCCAGCCAAAGCCATGTTCGATGTCAACATCTGGGCCGTGTTGGAATTGACCCAGGCATTCAGCCCTATGCTGATTGCTTCCAAGGGAACAATCGTCAATATTGGTTCAGTGGCTGGAAGAATCCCAATCCCGTTCGAAGGTATCTACAACATCAGCAAGGCGGCACTGGAGCATCTTTCTCGGCAGATGCGTGTCGAATTCGCCCCCTTTGACGTGAAAGTGGTGCATGTAAGCTTATTCGCATGAGAAGGTGTCGAGCCTAGCTAAGCATGTGCAGGTTGTTACTGGAGGGATCAAGACTGCCTTCTTCGCACACGCAGAGGAAACAGAGCTCCCCGAGACCTCACCATATTATCCTGGCCGAGAGACACTCAGTCCATGGATGAAGGGCGAGGCCAATGCGACCCTACAACCGAGTTAGTTGTCCTTGGTTTAGAGTCTTTGCCCACTAATACGATATAGCACCTCCCGAGGAATACGCCCGAAGAGTGATTAGCAATGTGCTAAAGACGTCCCCAACCACCACTCAATGGGTTGGCTACGGCTCATTTGTCACCTGGTTTGCAAGCAAGGTTCTCTGGAACACTGCAACGGTAGGGTCCCAGGCGGCCGCGATCAGGAGGCTACTAACAAGTGCCAGGATCTCGTCTTGTGGGCAATGAAAGTCCCTGATCTTAGGAAGGCAATTTTTGACAGCGGGAGTCAGAAGAAGATTGACTAGGTATAACCTATTTATGGCAGCGAAAGAAGGCATTTTGACAAAGGTGTCTGCGAGACGTTATGGGATTTGTGGGCAAGTTTAACTAGAGTCATGAAATAGGTTGTTTCTTACCTCCATTACAATGGGTGCCAAGGATGAGGTTGACGTGAGGCTGTGTAACATCGTCTTTTACTCGGTAGCGGCTTGTCATTGAATGCACGCAGGCGGAGTCAGACCTCTATCCTTTTAGCATGATATTTATTGGTGGGTAAAATCCCGAAGAATATCTGCAGTCTAGAAGAGGTGCCTCGACGCTAGTAATCATCACCATGGGTTGTTTGAATCCGGGTAGACTTGGAGGTCTAGGTTAGCCATATTTTACTAAACAACCGTGATTGTAGCGGCATCTTGCTCTAGATGCTGGGTACCACATTGTAAGATGCGATATTTTTAAACTTCACAAGTAATTCTAATTCCATCATATATGATAGCTATACGCATTGCAAAATAAGCCGCGGCATAGTCATATGTTGGTCAAGATGGCTCACTCGGGTCAGCATTGATGACCAGAGCCACTCTGACAACCCTTGGACCAGCCTATCGCGACCAATACACCTTGCCCTCTCGATGCCTGCCCAGAAATTTGGTTTACGTATTACTAGATCCATGAAAGATAGGCGATAGCCTAACGAAAGAAGCTCATTTGAGACAACCGGGCTGTCCCAGGGGGTCGGATCTCGCCAGTAACGTTACCACGCGAAGGAGCTGCAGTGGAGAGTTTATCGCTTTACACGAGATGAGCTTATCCCTGGACAGCAAGCATCCCGAGCCAGAGACCTGGGACCATGTCGATCCCTTGCCTCCAAGGGAGCCAACAGAGACCGGCGACCCCGCGGGCTCTAGGGAGAGTTTCCACTGCAGCCCGGATCGCCGGGCATCCTGTTCCCCGCGTTGAACACGCTATTCCGAGTGGCCGACGCCCCTAAATGCGGGTGGTCTAAGCACCTAATCTTTAGCACCTACCTACAGTAGAGGACCAGTTCGTCCGTCAGCATCTTGCCCCTTACACATCCATTCTTCCGTCACCTCGCACCTCTCTTCAGCATGATGGACGTCAAATAAGCCAGCGTTTTGGGAGCAGCCGTAACGAAACGCCTGTTCTTTTTACTTAATAGCCCCTCTCAATCTCCCTAGAGACTCTGGCCGAGCCAAGGCCTCCCTCATCATGAACAACGCCGAGCTGGCAAGCCTGGACGCGTCCACTTATGCTGGCAGTCAGGATGATCCCCCACCACCCTACTCTGGAGGAATAGCCTCTGGCTCTTCCACGGCCGTCTCATCAGTGGCCCCAAGCGCCTACAGGGCCGACACCGGTTCTCAGATGTCCTCAAGCCAGACCCTGGTGAGCGAGTGCGTCGGGACGCCCTACCGTCCTATACCGCGCATGCTCAAGGTTTCCTGGCAGTGGAACAAGTGGCGGATCTTCTTCATTGGTGATGAAGCTACGCCAAAACTGTTTGCCGTCTCAGAGTACTCTGGCCTGCTTGGCCGCGGGCCCGGACCGCCCTGCCTGTTGATACATAACGGAAGTACTGGCAAGGACCCTATACTGGCGGCTGCTGGAGATTCGTTACGGGATCTATGCGATCAGCCCAGCAATCTACAGAGCATTGTCAATGTCTCTGCACCGCCTGGATTAGAAGATGACGCCAAGGTCGCGACGGAGATCATGTACACTGGGCTGGCAGAAAACGAGGAGGTGGTCCATTTCAGATGGGAGATCGAGACGAAGCGAGAGACAGTGCAAGGGACATCATATCTGCGCGAGGAGTTTGAATGGCGAATGGTCTCAGCCGACGTGATAACTGACCCCAAGTACCCCCACCAATTCAGATTGTATCGTGTTGGGGAATCGTTACCAGGCGAGGAAGGGTACCTTGCAACGGCATCGTGGAAGGAAGCAGCGTGGAAGACGTGTAGGATTGAATTCGAAGGCGGCTACGAGAACCTGGGGGAGCGATGGGGTACCATGGTTGTTATGACGGCGCTGAGGATCTGGCAACTTGGTCGGACAGGACAAGCATCTCTGGAGTACGTGGCTGACTGTTTTCACTTTACCAAAGAATAAGCATTGTATCAGGAGTTCAAGGCATCGGAGTAATAAGGCCCTGATGCAGGATTGGCATCTGGGCATCCGCATTTGCAATTAGAGACATCGTATCGCATAAAATTAGTGTCGCCACCGTCTTATACCCCAAACCTCGTTACTTTCATGGCCATTCCCCTTGCGGCGAGTGATCCTCACCGCCTTCCCCGCCCCGGGTGAAGTCATCATGATGAGGACAGCCGGACCGTAGCAAGATGACTTTCCCTCCTCAATTGTACTCTCTGAAGACAGGATTTTCGACTTAATGACTTCGATTACTATTCTTCCTATACGATCCACGCCTTATGACGCAGAATCAGCTGTCGCAATGGCCTCTGCCGAGTCGCAGTCAGAGACAGGGGAGGAGATGGCTACCAACGAGGCGTCCAACGGGGTATCTCATACTCTCGCTTCGATCCCTGACACACAGTTGTCACAGCCCGCATACGCCGGGCAGCAGCCATAGAGAGGTTGGCGGTGGAGTAGTGAGCAGACTCTGTATTTCCTAGAGACGCTGTTAGTTACTCGTCGTGAGGGACATCTTAATATACAGAGATCAGGGCCGATTACCTTAGTATTGCGTACCTTCCTTCCTAGCTTCCAGGCACGCTAGCCTGAGGTCAATTGGTCTACCTGGATCTTAGCGAATAAGCTATGGCTTCTAAAGAAATACTGGCGTATATTCCGTGAGGCATATGACCATTCAGGGACTAACTATGACGATAATACTGGGAAGCTTCATATAAGTGACTCGAATGAGGAAGTCTTTGTCCTTCGATTCGGAGGAGAGGGGAGGAAGGTGGTCAGAGAAGGGCTTCCTCATAACGACGTTATTAACTTCGATACCTGGGGTAAGATCTTCTCAGACGATCTGCCCGCCGGGAGGCATATTCACGCACCTAATGACACTGCCTATTAGCAAAGACGACGAGGACGGCAGGAAGACGCGATATCGGGCGAGGATAACGACGAGCCGGCAAGTCAGCGGCCTCGAGGACGGCAACCGAGCGTTTTCCCCGGGGAAGAAGGGGATCAGAGTGTCCTCCGCACGCAGGCGAGTCAGCCGGGCGTCTCTGGACTTATCCCTGGGGTGTCACATACCTCTCTTTCGCAGCCGGGAGGATCTCCACAGCGAAGGAGACACTCTTCCTCGAGTATGCCGCCGCCCAACGCACCGACAGCTGCTTCTCGCAAGAGGAAGAGGTCCGGCTTCTCGTGGGATCAGATGAGGGAGCTCCTGCAGGAGCGTGATGTGAGGAGACAACACTCCGTCGTAACGAGGCCGAAGGGATCTGAAGATATCGAGAAAGCTATCGCCAGCTATGAGGAGCTTATGGCGGATAAGGACCTAAATGTACTGATCAAGGCGATCAACTGGTTGTATGAGGATTCGGTGAATGCGGTGGTGTGGAATGCGTTGGGTTCAGTTGCGGCGAAGGAGGCCCTACTTAAGGGGAAAATTGGACCATTGGAGTAAGATTATAGGTACCTATATAAGGTTATTTAAGCTCTATAACATAACACCTAAATTAACTACTTTTCTTATATAAATCTAGGCAATCTAGGGTCCTATGATACCGGCCTTCAACTTCTCAACACCAAGGATTACTTGCAGCCGTGTAGCAGCCGTGCGTTTTCTGCCAAATCCGCCCTCACCGCCCTCACAACCGCCCTCGCAGCAACTTCCCCCTCACATATCACTCTCACCACTGCCCTCAGGGCTGCTTTCAGGGCTTTCTTCGAGACCATTGATCTCTTTAATATCAGCATAGCTTTCCTCCCACAACCACGCAGCGATATTCTCACGCATCTAATAGCTGTTATAGGCGGGCAAGATAGTGTCAGCTTGGACTTCCGCGGCCTCCATCGCTTGTCGCTCTACTTCTATCAGTCCCCTCTCATTTTCCCTCCTTAACTACTCAGGCAAGACTCCTCTGGTCATAATGAAGTTATATAGACCGGCCGTGGCATATATAATAAGCTACTAATCATCGAATTTATACTCAGGTGGGCTATCTCGCAGGATCTAGAACTTTCGCTTCCATATACCAAAGACACATTCGACGGCAACCCGCAGTTACGAATGACGAAGGTTATATAGCTCTCTCTCATTCTCTAGAAGCTCTCCCCGCTAATAGTACTCTCGCAGATAATATAAATAACCCGTGAATAGAAGCAGAAGTCCATTTCGACTCCCAAAGCCAGCATCAGCGAGCACGAGACAATTCCTCGCCAAATGCAGGTTCGTCGTACATGCGATCCGCATGAGAGACGAGTCGTGGATCAACCCCTCGGCGCCGGCGAGGACATACGTGAAGAGGTTATCGTTAAGGTTGACTTCTGCGAGGATATTCTATGAGATCTTATGCTTCCTCGACCACTACCTTGCCTACTGAGAAGCGGGAACGTGAGCGCCTACGTGAGTACCGTCGATAGCCGAGTTAGCGCCAGAGAACTAGAGGAATAACTTATCTAGTTTAACCTTCCTCGATAGCATCGTCGTGCGCTTCACGAAGCAGTTATGCAAGACTAGGAAGGCATCCAGCATCTCATAAACAACCCTCGATATAGTCCCTTGATTCATAAAGAACTTGTATGCCGTTACTCTCTAAGGAGCGCCATAGGCGAGGATAAAACAGAAGATCATGACTTTCTATTCCAGATATATCGCCCTACTGTCTCTGATAGCTATGTGCGACCGAAGCCAACTACAGAGGGCTAAGAACACCGCCTTTTCCATGCGAAATAAGGTCCTAAACGTCTCATCGTCCGCTTCGAGAAGGAACGCCGCAATAGCCCGAGACTCCCCCGGGTTCGTCCTTTGCCCGATGTCCTCCGCGATGAGGTTATCGTCAACTTCAGAGGGAGAATCTATTCCACTATAGCTTTCCAGGTAAGCAAAGGCGAGAGCAAGCCGGTCAAGGTCATCGACAATGTCATCTTCGACGATAATCCGCTGCAGGAACTCGTCGTCACTAATATCCTCTTCTGTAGTCATGATCGTTTGAGCCCGGCCGGGATAACCAAGATGCAGATGTCGACGATGGCCTCACCTCTACACCATCAACTTGAACGGCAGAAAACGATATCTACGAAGCTTCCTATGCCTCCTTGGGCAGCTCCGCAGGCCCCGGCTAGCGTGGTATATGAGGAAAGTCATCTGGACGGTCATCTAGACGTCAGATATGACTATGGACGGGATATGCTCTTATGCACAGCGAAAATCCCTACTGGATTGAGGTAGGCATGTCTTGGCATGCAGTTAACCACTTATCAGATGTCTAGATGGCTTTTGACTGCAGTCCTGCATCAGGGCCTAAAAGGCCTTATATTAGCTGATCTATTTAGCTATCCGTGTGTGGTCCTCGAGGTGATCGTCATCATGGGGAAACTAGACCCGCAAGAGACGGATGGCACTATTAGTAGCGGCTTTATTAACCAGGTTCGAGGCCATAGCTTGAACCATCTCTCCACATTCTTCCTTGCTTATTAGGAGTGTTAATACGGCTATCTTATACAACGATATCGAGCTGTGAGGTAGACAGAGGCGGAGGAGCAAAACCTCCCCCACTTTCCCGTACATTGAGAGTTGGGGACGATATTGATATATATGAACGTTGTTCTTCAAATATGCTCAGTCCAGTCCGATATCGCATTGTTGTCTCTGCGCTTGGTGGGCTCATAGCAGGTAATGCTCGTTTCCAGGCCGATCTAAGAGGTTTGCGAGTTAAGTGAACATGAAGACAGTGATCGAATCACTTGACAGCGCTTGCTGCTGATAGTACGGATTGTATTAATCACGGTGAAGATCAATAACAGACATCCACATATTTCTTGGTATGCCATAACGAGCTTTCGAGGCTGCAAGGAGTAAGTAGGACGTATAGGGTGGTCATGAACCAGGAAGACAAGCCCATGGTTCACTGGACACATGACTGGCAGATGAAGGTAGAGAATTCCAAACATATATATTTTGGGTTCGGATGTCTTCATAGGCCATGTTAGTATGCGCTTGGTGATGGAAAGCTGTGCCAAACCTGCTCAAACCCGTTGGACTTCCGTCGTTCGACTACCTCAACCACTACCCCGACAGTAATACAAGGGAGATACTCTAACTCTACTCATAATGACGACAAGCCCAACATCAGCTCTGCTTCTTGGATAACGACTGGCATCTTCTCATTTCGTCAAGTTCGTCGACTCTCGGTTCTTTATTCCTACCCCGGCCACGAATCCTCCTAGTGCCGATTCGTCTAGCTAGCAAAATCTTTTGATAGGAACCTGGGTATGGACGTTGACTATATCTTGGGAGGCAAGAGGTTAGATCTATGGGCTACTCCGCTTGTGCAAAGGGATTCCTCCGCCAGCATAGTAGCCCGCTATGGCAGCTAAACTCAGACCAACGGCGCTCATATGAGCCAAGTGTAACGACCAGTTTGCTTTATGGTGAGCTGCAATTTGATCATCATTTATTCGGGTGACAATACTTACGGAGGCGAGGGATATCTCTGGCGGTTATGATGGCGTCTCTTTGTCTCCAAGTTTCTCTTGCCAGCGCAACCTGGTGTAAGACGGGCCGTCGAGGGAGGAACTTGGAGATAGATCTTGATTGTAGGTACTCGTTGAGCCTTTGCCGTGATAAGTAAAATTGTGATTCCATCCAAGGTGAGAGCGGTAGCCTCCGACTGGACGTACCACTATGGGCGACGACGGGGAGTCGCCATCTCTTGCCGATAGCTCAGTTACATGGCCATCGAGAAGTCGCCTGTTGCCCACACGATGCCACGGCCTTATTACACATTGGCTGAGGCTTGTCTGGCATCTTCACATTTTCGAAGGACGGTATTTGGTCTGCTGGTAAGTTATCTGTGCCAGACCAGAGGAATGCCTGCCGCGAAAACTACACTGCCGATATGATGAAGGAATTTACGATATCACGAGCTGTAGATCCGATGTGCCTGATACATGTACTTCGACTACGATTTCCCAAGTCAAATGTTGGTGTCGGATGAAAGGCTGATGAGTTTGGAAAACCATTGGGTATGGTAATGATCGTTTCGGTGCGAGATCAGAATTGGGTTACTAGGAGGAAGCCAAGTTAGTGTAGGCTGTAGCCTTGCTATCGGGCCCAGAATTTGTCCACCCATATCCAGGCGCTGTCGTGATTCAATTGTTGTTGACTTTAATGATGACTCCAAGGGGATTTGTCGGGCATGATATAAAAGAACACAATCATAAACACAAGACATCATTAAAACCCAATGCTGTAAAACACCGTGACCTTGATGTCGTGATTCAATCGCCATGCTTGACTAGCTTGTCCATTCCAACATGCCCTGGGGGGTTTCTTGGATTTCTTGGAATGCCATTGGACAGTAGGAACGGATCACTGGGTGCTGTGCTGTGTTTTCCAAGTCTCTACTTCGACTGGTCGCCGAATCCGCCCTTGAACCGAGAAGAATCTGTGGAATACAACGCAAACTGACATCGGTAGGAGGAGACCATCGGGTAGACATATTTTCGAAAAGTCACTGCAATGAAGCTGATGGAAATTCTGACATGTTATGCCGCCAATGGCTGACTCGGCTTTTGTTGGTATCTGAAATCGGCTGTCCGGCTCGATGAACAGCTCATGTCTCCATGACTGGTAAATATACACCGCGTCCACAAAACCGCAAGACCGTCGTCCTCTATCCGGCTGCTTAGTTCTTCTTGTCCTGCTGGTCGAGGAAGTTCCTGCACTCCGGTTAGCCGAGGGAACCGTCAGCGGACATGAAGCTGAATTCGCGCACTTGATGAAGTCGGCCTCGTCGGAGCTGGAGGCGTTGATCGGGGGAGCAGCGGTGGCGCTGGGCTTGTTGGAGCTGCCAGAGGTGGCATACTTGACACCGGCGTAGAGGGAGGCCAACCAGGCCATGGCCAGCTGCGAAGGAGATTCGAGGTTAGTTTCTCGGACTTCTGGCGGCGGGGGATCGCAATTGAGGGAGGACCAACGTAGTGACCGCCGACCTGCTTGCCGGCAATGGTGTAGTAAGCGGCGCCAGCCATTGCGAATGAGTGGATGAGACCGGGATGGGTGAATTGAGTGGTGGACGGAGGGCAATGGGTGGATGTTCAAGGTGTCGCTCGTTGAGATGGATGGGCTTTGCCGAGCTGCGCTTCTCAAATTCGGACCTCCGTCGTGCCTGCCTGGAATTGCAGGCCCCAAAGGGGACGAGTTCGGACTCGGCGGTTATACATCGGAGAAATCGGGATCGGGATCGATCGGATCTAAGCTCGGTACGTACCTTACTCCCGTCCATCTCAAACACCATCAACTTCACCCACTCTCAATTGCCTCTCATAAGATCTTCTTATTACTTAGCTGAAGGTTCTCGTTTATTAACTAGTTTTTAATTGTGTGATTGAAGATACTTCAGGGACATTTCTCAGCAAAGGGACTATGTCAGTTGGCCTCGTAAACTATTGTAGGAGTTGAGGCGTGGAGCTTTGAGTGATAGTAGACAGGAAGAAACAGGTCCAATTTCTCCCATTTCAAATAATGTTCCAGAACCATGTGTAGATCTAGTACTATATTCCTGGTGTAATTATGAGAAGGGGCCGAGTAGCTAGCAGTGTATAGCAAAGATACGTTACCCATGTCGAACTCGCTGTGCAACTCGTTAACATGAGCAAGTGATTGCTCTGGGGGAGATACCCCCAAACACGCACATTGACGCCGTACCCTTGGAGAGTATTTTGATAACGGATCACTAACATGAATTGACAGAACACAGGCTGGGAATTTGATCTGATCCAATGCGGCTGCATGATTAGGTTGATAGTGCCTGAGCTGGGCCCGAGTCTACCATTCCTGAGGACGGATCTGGCTAGTTCAATTGGTTTAGTTTTCCGAAATGGAGCCAGACCAATGCTCCATAGGGATAAGGTATTGCTGAAGATTACAGAGACTGACTGGAACGGATGGATGTGAGGGTATAGTTAACTAGGTAGGATGTAAGCTCTTGACTGGTTGGGTAGTTAACTGGATCCATGGAGGGTCCACCAGAGTACCTCGCTGTAACTAGATCTTCTTTCCAAGTTACATCTACCAGTACAACCTGGGCCAACTTGAAGCACCGATAAGACCAAGCTCTTGTATTAATATGTAAAGACGGCTTTGGCCTCTCGTTCACTGGAGATGGTTAGCGTAAGTAGGTGTTGGGGCTCAGTGGTTGACTTCGCCTTCGGGAAACTGATGTCCGCTTGCAGAGTACGGACCGATAGCTATCACAAGCTCTTATCAATCCGGTCAAGTGCACGGCGGATAGTGACGTATTGCGCCAACCGGGATTTTCCTGCATTGGTAGTGGCGGGTCGGCACTCAAAAGGTAAGCGACATCCGCGCAGCCGGTTCCAAGGTTGACCTTTTTCTTCCACCAAGGAACTAGACATATATCTACACTTCTCGTCTCTTGCGATGCTTTGGTGGGGGAAATCCCAAGACTCCAAGTCGGAGGAGAAGAAAGAGACACCTCAGGTCAAGGAATCCATTGCCGAAAAACTCCCCGCGACGGAGCAGCTCCCCAAGACGTTGCAGCGGTTCGTCGACCATGCGGCCCAGGATATGAATGTGGTTACCGAGGGCTAGTACGTTGTTCGCATGCGATGGATTGAACACTTGTTGACTGGATGTAGTGCCTCTGATTCCACAGACACGAACCTTCGTTATGCGGCTTATGCTGCGCGCCTCCGGACTATCCTCCTCTCTGCGCATCGATATGTCGCCTACACCTCTGACATTGGCGAGTCCTTCCGGCCGGTAGCTCATCCCAACCTCGTTCGCGGCGCCTACGGTGTATCCTGGATGTACCTTCTAGGTGATGTCTCGTATGAAGGCTACAAGGCCTACTGGCACAACCAGCGAGTGCGCGACCCTAGTATACAGCTCACGGCACGGCAAGAAAAGATCACGGGCCTACCGGCTATTGAAACGCGCGTCGTCAAGCCTGGTGAGGTGTCCCCTCTCGAAGATTACCGCACCGTCATGGTGCAGCGCGCAATCTTCCAGAGCGTCGCCAGCATGGGTCTGCCCGCTTTCACGATTCACAGCGTCGTGCGGTACTCCGGCCGGGCCATGAAGGATATGAAGAACAAGATGATTCGGACATGGGCCCCAATTGGTCTTGGTCTCGCCGTCGTCCCCTTCCTCCCTGCCATGTTTGACGAGCCAGTCGAGAATGCTGTTGAGTGGGCGTTCCACAAGGGCTTCGAGATGTATGGCGGCAAGGGCGCTGTCGGTAATGCGCCTGCAACGGGCCGCGAGGACCTATTGGCAAAGAAGCCAATCAAGGAAAAGGAGTTGTAACATAAGTTGTTCTAAGAAAGCATCCATAACTAGGCGTTAGGAGAGGTAGAAGGCGCTCAACTCATGATTTATGTACGATATAACAGAACGGAATAGATGGACGATGCAAAAGTCGCTTCGAAATAGACCAAGCGTTGTCTGGCTGGCTGAGTTGCCCTGGTGGTTGAGTACCTATGTGAAGATGTAGCTCTGAGTGGGGTGCTAATCACCCCGCGATCTACCAAGGCGGAGGGATGCATGGATTCAAAGTCTTGGGCGTGGCTGTGCTTCCATTACATTAAACAGGCCTCCAACTCTCCTCCTAATGAGAAAAGTCCAAGTTGTTTTTCTCACTTACAAATATACGCTACATCGAGTCAGCGAACACGACTCACTTGTGGCGATCCCTCACTCGTTCGTAATCCGCCAGCCTTGGCTAGACACGGACCCTTCCAGACGCTTCCTCGCCGCCTCCTTAACATCTGTCATCCGTCCTCGCCAAACTTGCGACAACACCTCTGCCTAGAACTCACGCGATCGCCTCGACCTTTTTAAGCACGGTATACCTTCACCATGGCGTCATCATCAACACCAGAAGCTCCAGACACGAGCTACGTCGAGATGGACGACAAGAACGATGCCACTCTGATCGGCAAGCACTGCGAATACGACTACTGCAACCAGCTCGACTTCCTCCCCTTCTTCTGCCAGTCCTGCCGAAAGACCTTTTGCCTCGATCACCGATCCGAGACCGCACATAAATGTACCGATGCCGGTGCCTGGGCAGAGCGCAAGCGGCTCAAGCAGCTGGCCCAGCCATCCATCGGCCAGGGCAGGGTTCTGCGGGACAAGGTTTCTCAGAAGCCATGCTCGTCGCCAGAATGCAAGACGACGATTGGAACCTCCCTGACCCCAGGGGTGCACTGTCAGACTTGTAATCGAGACTACTGCCTGAAGCACCGACTCGGGGAGGATCACGACTGCAAGAACCTAGTACCTATCGGAGCTCGTCCAGCACAGTTCGACGTTGCCCAAAAGACAAAGTCAGCATTCGATAGGTTTCGCGCCTGGGGTACGGCCAAGAAAGAGCAAGCAAGCCGTGCACTTCCCAAGCCCAAGCCAACCTCTGCCTCAGCCCGGCTGGTCGCCGTCAACAAGCTCAAGAAGACAGCCAAGGGCGACGACAAGGTTCCCATGGAGAAGCGGGTGTACATCTACGTCGAGGCCGAGGCGGAGACGGCAAAGGCCAAGTTTCCCAAGGGCGAATTCTTCTACAACAAGGACTGGGTGGTAGGCCGGGTCCTCGACGCCGCAGCCAGGAGTCTGCAGGTACAGAACATCAACAACCAGAGCTCCGACGAAAAGGATAAGCTGCGCGTGTTTCACGTCGAGGGCGGCAGAATCCTAGAGTTCAACGAAAAGGTTGGCACGGCGCTACAGAGCGGGAACACGGTGGTTTTGTTAAGGGGCGTTGGGCCTGCCACGCCAGATTTGATTGAGGCGTGAGCTTGATTTTGACAAGTTTGTATTGTGATAGAGAAGCATGACCTGGCGTTGTGGGCATGGAAGTTATGATACCAAGATATCATGCAGTTAAAGACGGCAGGTAGATTGATTTGGTGATGCATATATCTGGCTTGGATTGTATCCATGATAGCCCACGGATACCTCTACTATGTAGGTAGCAGAGCCTGGTGTATATCAGCGTTGCGCTTAATTGCATTCCCCTAATTAGGTCACGTGTTTTCGTGCCATCTCGCGACTCCATCTATGACGGATGTACTCTGTACCTACCTACTTTCTTTATCGCCAAACGCCAAATAATGCAACGACTCATATCCCAAAGATAGGATGCCTCCTGTTGTACCGCGCAAGAGATTGCGCGAGTCATCGCCTCCAGGAGAGTCGAGACCATCAAAATCGGTCAAAAGCAAGGATGGCGCATCTCGGCGCAAAGCAACCTTGTATGACGACCTAGATGCGACTTCGACACCTCTGTCGTCAAAGAACTCGAACTCGGTTTTGCATGGCTTTGCAGATAACGACAGTGATAATGATGAAAGCTCTTTGACATCGCTTTCGGATGATGAATTCGAGGATGTAGTACCGCCGAAGGATCCGGAGGACAAAGACGAGGACGAGAGCTCCACAGACGAGGACATCGAGTTCGAGGATGTCGAGGCACCACCTGCACCGGCACCGGATGCTCCAGTGCCATCTGGCGATCTGGAGTTGACTCTCACTAGAGATACTCGAATCTCACTTACCAATGCCTTTGACAAGAAGGGGCCATCAAAACGAGAGAGAAAGGTCCGGCATGCTACACATTGTGTTCATGTCTTATTATTACTATGGCACAACGCCGTCCGGAACTCTTGGCTCTGCGACCCCGAAGTCCAGGCTACCATGATTTCTCATCTTCCTCCTAGATTATGGGATGAGGTGGACCGATGGAGGCGTAACAGCGGTCTTGAAAAGCCACCTCCCAAGAAGACGACAAAGGAAAATCCCAAGACAAAAGAAAAGGGCAAAAAAGCTCAAGACAAACAACCACGAGATTGGGGTGCCGAGGCACAGAAGCTGGAAGAAGGGGCTGTCGATATGAGCCATGGAGATCCACTCTTCCGACTTATGCGAACGCTGACATCTTGGTGGAGGCAGAGATTCCGCGTATCAGCACCAGGCCTAAGGAAATGGGGATACATGTCTCTTGAGCGGCTGGACCGGCTCACTAAGGCTCACAAGGCCGAGCCTCATGATCCCGAGCAATTTGGAGAGAAGATAGAAGACCTGGAGGCCTTCCGGGAATGTGCTCGAGCTTGCACGGGCAGTCGAGACGTTGGCGCTCAGCTATTCACTGCCCTCCTCAGGGGATTGGGCTTGGAAGCACGAATGGTTGCGAACCTCCCAACTCTTGGATTTGGTTGGAACAAGCTTGAAGATGCCGAACCTGAAAAGGACGACAAGTCGGGCCAGAAGAAGGCGAAACCAAGCAAGAAAGTATCGCAAGGTACAAGCGAGACGACGCCAACTACGAAAAAGACAAGCGGGCAAGCAAAGAAACCGACCAGAAAGTCAAAGCCCAAAACAGAAATCGTGAGTGATTCTGATGAGCTGGAGCTTGAGTACAAAGACACCGACGACGAGTCAGTGGTTGAACTGGAAACCACTCCCCGAAACATGCCCGTTCCTACTAAGCAGTTTGACCGGGACATGGATTATCCACACTACTGGACAGAGGTCCTCTCTCCTGTCACCAACAAATACCTGCCTGTTGATGCTATAGCCAGGAATGTGGTCGGAACAAGCAGAGGTCTCATCGAATCGCTGGAACCCCGTGGAGCCAAGGCCGACAAGGCTCGCCAGATCATGGCATACCTTGTTGGATACTCCCAAGATGGAACAGCCAAGGATGTTACTGTCAGATACCTCAAGCGAAATGTACTTCCCGGGCGTACAAAGGGTGTGAGGATGATGCCAGAGAAGGTCCCGATTTACAATCGCCACGGAAAGGTCAAGCGATACGAAAAGTTTGACTGGTTCAAGAATGCAATATCTGGATACCGCCGTGGTACCAGAAAGCACCCAATCACAGAAGTCGACGAGATGGAAGACGACATAGACTTGAAGATCGCCAAGCCAGAGAAGAAGGTGGTCAAGGAAGGCAAGGAGACATTGCAATACTACAAGCAGTCCAAAGAGTTTGTTCTGGCACGACATCTAAAGCGCGAGGAGGCTCTCAAGGCTGGGGCCAAGCCAGTCAAGATCTTCAAGAGCAAGGGCAAGGGCGGCAAGATCGAGGAAGAAGATGTCTTCCTTCGCAGCGACGTCCTGAATGTGAAGAGCGCTGAGACATGGCACAAGCAGGGCAGGGCACCAATTGCTGGTGAACAGCCTCTCAAGAGAGTACCATACCGGGCAGCAACCATCAATCGTCGTCGCGAAATCATGGAGGCCGAGGCTGCCACAGGAGAGAAGGTTCTACAAGGACTATACAGCCACGAACAGACCGACTGGATCATTCCGCCGCCAATCAAGGACGGCGTTATTCCCAAGAACGAATACGGGTATGCAATCTTTTTCTTAGTCTTCTTTTCAGGGATACTGACAGGTAACCAGGAACATCGACCTGTTTGTTGAGCACATGTGCCCACGGGGGGCAGTACACGTACCATACCGCGGCGCGATGCGTGTTTGTAAAAGGCTCCAGATCGACTACGCCGAAGCAGTCGTAGACTTTGAATTTGGCCACCGGATGGCTGTCCCTGTCATCCAGGGTGTCGTCATTGCCGAAGAGAATCACGAAATGGTGATGGTAGAGCTTGAGAAGGACGAAGCGGAACGCGTACGAAAGGAAGATGAGAAGCGGAGAAAGGCAGCGCTAGCCCAATGGCGTAGATTTCTCATGGGCATGCGGATCGCGGAGAGGATTCGACAAGAGTACGGAGAGATTGACGACCAGGTCTTGGTGTTTGGGCATGCTCGAGATGCCCCGCGTATCAGTAAGCAACCGCACGTTCATGACGAAGAAATGGCTGGTGGTTTCCTACCAGAAGGTTATGAAGAGGAAGAAGAGGAGGTAGAGGAGTCGGCGCATCATCACCATACTTCTGCTTTCTTTCCTGCTGTGGATGAGGATGACGATGGGGATGGTGGGTTGGTGATGGAGGTTGATGGGCCTGTGCAAGGCGATGCCGAGCCAGAACCTGTTGATCCAGAGCCCGCTGAGTTGGAGTCCTTTGAGCCTCAAGAGCCTGAAGCTCCACAACCTCAGCCAGAGACCGAGGTAGATTCCGAGGCAGAGTCTGAACCGCCACAGCCAGCCCCGAGGTCTCGAGGGCGGCCAAGGAAACAGGTGGAGAAGAAGCAGGTTTCTTCTGGACCAGCAGCTCGACGGTCGACACGGAGTGGGCGAAATGTGGTTTCGTATAATGAAGAGGGCGAGGACGATGAAGTGGCAGATTCGTATGCCGAATCTGAAGACGATGAATAGGACTGCTCTGAGGTATTGAAAAGGTGTTTGGGTCATGTTCAGGGTGGGCTGTGGCTGTAGGAGATAGACTACTCACCCACACCCCCTTTGGGTGATTTTTCTTGTCGAAGCCATCTGATTCTGGAGGCATTTTTATTCGACTGCCTGATGTTCGAGTAGATAACCACGCGAGTGTTGCTCATCACCGAGCCTCCTGCGAGTACAAGAGAAGATGTGGCCCGGAGCCACCCCCCGTTACCAGACACAACTCACCTTTTGGGTCTCATGCTATTTTTGAGCCATTAGCACTTACTGTATGAATACATGGGTTGCCTAGAATTGGAAGAGATACGATTGAGACTCCGTTCGGCCCTGAAAACAGTGCGTCTCTTCCCTGGCGCGGGTGTGCTGCGCTGTGGTGTGCTGTGGACTTGACCGCGGGGCATTTCCAGCGGCATTGCCAAACCACCACAACCTTTTCCTGCTCTCCATCCACCTGAAGTTGATCTTATATACCTATTGTGCACTATGCTAACGTTTTTTCTCCTAGGAAATATCTTCACTTTGATTCTTTTTCCCACTGTCGATTCGCCGCCCCCTGACTCGAACCCCGTAACGAACTGAAGCCCAGCGATGGGGCAAGAAGCAACCCTTCTCTCGACCTCCAAAACCGACTGATTTGACGAGCATCTGCCGTGATGGGAATGGCACGTGAAGCGAACGTGAATGGAGAAGAGGGAGGGAAGGGACTAGGGGTCGTACCTTCATCGGCCGACGTCTTAGGGGGAAGAAAAATCACTGTACCTTGCCACGCCTCGACACCAAGAACAAATGAGCATCATCATCAGCACCACAACGGCTGTAATCGTCTCTAAGCAAATACTACCTTACCTGATTCTTGCTCTTCCTTCGTGTCTGCCTCGACCGCCTGCTGTCCTCTTTGCGCCCCTTTATCTTGGGTATCACCGAGTCACTGCGCGCACTCGGGTGCATTCCACGTTGAAGAAGCACATTTGAGAGTGATTCACAGCGCTACAAGCCATTGTTGAACCTGTATAAGTATAAAGGGCTCCCGTGAGAGACAAGTGTCCAACCAAGTCCCTTGTTTCTACAAGAAACGCCCACGATCCATTCTAAGGCGTCATTGTACACCTCCCTCGGGTCTATCATGATGCGAGGATCAACAAAATTGTTCTCGGCTGGTCAAGAATGGCCCTTATTTTGCTATTATTCCTCAGCTGGCTCTCACCTTGCCATTCTTCCATATTTGATTTTAGGGCACTTCCGCTCAGAGCACGCTGTTCCCCCTGACGGCCGCTGGCACTGCCAGTTCACCATCCACGGGGCAACTAGCTCTCCTCCTATTGTCGAGCACTGTTAGGGCTTCTTCGTCTGAGCTTCAGACTTCTATCGCCTTCTAAATCCACTGGACCGCTACCGCCTAGCATTGTGCTGCTAGCTCCCACTGCACTGGAAGAACAGTCCCTCCGGGCTATTCAGGTTGCTGCCTTGAAGTCCATCCGTCACCAGGTAAGCCCTCGCTTGAACTCACACAAAAACACTGCTTGTTTATCTCCCGTTGCCACCACAGAGCGCGAACTAACGAGGGAGTTACTCGCGGCCAGAACAGCCAGACTCAAACGGGATAACCCCAGATTGTCCATGCTTGCTACGAGGCGCAGAGGGACTCGGAATCTTCAACAGGCCATGGCAAGCGACCAAGTTTCAGAGTGTGAGTGCTGCTTCACAGAATGCGCTTTGGACCACCTCATCCATTGCAACGGAGAGCAGGCACATGTAAGTCACAGACCCTTTCGCCTCCGCCACCCTCATCTGACGAGTTGTATCTAGCTGTTTTGTCCTAGATGCTGCGAACAAAATGCTGAGACCCAAATTGGCCTGTCCAAGTACGAGCTCCAGTGTATGTCCACCGAGGGCTGCAGTGCCGGCTTCTCTGTCAGCGAGCGCGCCAAGTTTCTGAGCGCGGATCACGCCAGAGCACTCGACTGTATCGAAAAGGAGGCTGTTCTGCGCATGGCGGATATTGAAAACCTGGAAAAGTGTCCTTTCTGCCCCTACGCGGAGATATACCCCCCAGTCGATATTGTCCAAGAGTTTCGTTGCCAGGGCCCCGACTGTGGCAAAGCCAGCTGCCGTCTTTGCAACCTGGAGGCTCACCTCCCCATGTCCTGCGAGGAGGCCACTCGCCAGAAGGCCACTGACTTGCGCCACACGGTTGAGGAGGCCATGTCCGAGGCCTTGATCCGCAGGTGCAACAAGTGTAAGTCTCCCCTCTAACAAGCTCAGTGCAACAATACTGACCCTTCCATAGGTCGCGCCCCATTTATCAAGAAAAGCGGGTGTAATAAGATAACATGCCCGCGGCCAACCTGCCGTAACGTGCAATGTTACATATGCTCCGAAAATTGCGATGAGAGGCACTTCAAAAAAGGGGGCAAGTGTGTCCAGTTTGACAGCGTAGAAGACCGACACCGAGAAGAAGTTGACAAGGCTGGCAAGGCCGCCACAGATACTCTTCTCAAAGCAAACCCCCATCTCAAGCCTGAGAGCCTGGCCCTAAACATGTCGACCAAGGTCGAAAAGGACGACCTGAAGCGGAAGCAGAGGGATCCTTTCGTCAACCAAGACCTTCTGTACATTGACGGTGTGAGGGTTAACGGCCAGGTCCAAGCCGACAGGGACAGGGCGCAATATCAGGAACAACAGAACCGACGGCAGCAGTGGCGTGCCGCGATGATCGACTTGACTCTCGGAATAGGTCAGGATAGATTGAGTCGACGGCAGTGGGAGCAGATACGGGGTGACTTTGAACAAGACCCCAGAGCTATGGTAGAACGGGTCGACCCTCGATATCTACCCATGCAAGACCGCGGCGTGGCTCCCCGGAACATGCTCGCGGCGCTCAACGCTGTTAACCGGCCACAGATCACCAACCGAGAATTCCAGCAGCGGCACCCGATGGTGCAGAACCACCGACAGCAACAGCCTGGTCAGGGGGATATCTTCCAGCAGCTTGGGCTAGTCAATGACAGCAGCCAAGTTCTTCGGCAACCCCAGAATCCCACTATGGACAACACCAACCATTACCAGCAGCAGGCCACTCGAGCGCTGGATACCAATAACCAATTCGGAGTAGGCTTGAACAGCCATTTGGGAACATACCAGGCTCAAGGCCCATTCGGCACTCGACCCAATACAAGACAGCAGGTTCCTCAACTCCAGGTCAACCACGGCCAAAGCGGAGCACCTCAGCTCAACCAGGTGGGAAGAGCTCAAGCCCGGAACCGAGCCTGGGCGGGGCCCAACACACAGCGGCAGACCCCTTACGCCCAGGGACAGAACGAAGTACTTCAGTTCAACCGGCTTGGTCAACCCCAGAGATGGGTCAGCGTGAGACTCAACACGGAGTCGCATAGTCTTCAAGCTCAGCCTAATCAAAATCAGAACAGGGCAAGCCACAACAACTCGTATGGAGTGGCGCAAGGCCACAATCAGCTCGACGCGGGACCAAACATACAGCAGCAGGTCCTTCGCCTTCAGCTTGACCAGGGCCAGAGCGAAGCAGGCGAAAACCCGAACCCCTTCGGGGCTGGATTCAACATGGGACAAGATCCCCAGTAGAAAGCCAACACTGACTTTCTATCGCCTGATTGAAAGATCTCGGGTTGTATTTGACATGGAAGGCGGTTTTTTGTTTCTTATGTCTCTCATTTACGTACTTTCGAGGTACACAGAGGTGGTATAATCGGTCTTCGGAAGGAATTCGCGCCTGAGGGATTTGCGTATAAGGAAAATTGCGTCAAGGTGCAGTCGCATAATGGAACTTTTGGGAATGCTGGGGTGCTCCCATCGCAGAAAGGAAACGAGAAGTATAGGCAGGATGTTTTTGGGAAAAGGGCGCCGGCTATGCGCATGTAAGAGTTACTAGTTAATCACTTTTCGGACCCCAACGCCGTGCTATCTCCAATTTCTCGTGACCTCCATGATACTAGTCCCAAGCTAGACGTCTGTTACCTGTTTCTCCCAAATCGTTCGTGCCACTTTCCCTTGGGTCCCCCTAGACTCTTGGTAGCTGCGCCTGAAGTTGTTTTATCTGGAACTACTTCCAGCTCTACAGTTTCTCGTATGGTAGACACTATAGAGATGCCCTGCTCTGGGTTCTCCTGAGTCGAAGGTGTGGGGGAGAGGAGCATGATGGCATTGGAGGTATTCTTCTGGCGGAGAGCATATGTCTTGGAGGGTGTTTTGAGAAGAGCAGAAGTATCAGAAGATTCCAGCGTCAGACTTGGAAGTGTTAGCATGAAGATTGGAAACGGTGTATGAAGTAGGAAGATTGAAGGTCTACTCACACAGGAGCAGAATCGGATTCGAGGAGGGACTGGAGCTCTGGGGGCAGCTCAATAAGACGGTAGTTTGTGTCAGAGGGGATATGTTGGATGGTGATTCCACGAGATTGGCTGGACATGATGAGGTGTTTTCTGATTAGGCTTGTGTGTATGGGGTATTTGATGTGAGCTGAGCTAGAGCTCGAGAGCCGAGTGTAGTAGTTGAGATGGGGGATTTGGAGTTCAAGTGACGTCGACAGACGCGACGTGGGGTTCGTTCCACGTGAAAGCGCGATTGCCAGAGGGAGAAGCTATTATTAGCAACGTGGTGGGTAAGGGGAGATGATATAGTGCGAGGGTACGGGTACAGAGCACAGAGCAGATAGATGGGATAGTGACGAGCAAGAAACAAAGCGCATATTAATAAACGTTTCTTAGGATGTTTCATTTCTTCATGTTTCAATATAGAAATGCTTCCCTTCTATTATTACTTGAGTTGACTTTGAATGGCAAATTGGAGGCCAACTAGATGCGTCTCGGCCAGTACCTATGTTTGTGCTCTACATCATCCTTCTTGCCAGCCACATGTGACAACTCCTATGCGATTATCTTTGACGAGACTGACATAAAACTTGACAGAATTATATCATCCCTTGGCATCTGTGGCTGGGTAGTCCAGTCTATCTGTCATGTCTGTCTTTAAAGCTACGCTGAGTCCCAAAGTCTCAAGTATAGGAAGTAGTTGGCAGAGTAGGCACACCAAGACAACCTCCCTCTCTAGTTTCAAAAATCATGCATCACCCCGCCATCAAGTTTCAGCCATTGATGAGAGAAAAAGTGGCTGAACGCGTGATGTCAGATGCATGAATGAACTGAACGCGTCGAGATAAGATGCAGGGCGGGCAGGGCATGGTTGGGGTTTTAGTGCTGGGGCTGGGAGCGGGCGGGGAGAGGGCGCCCCAAAGATTCAGCCCTCAGGCGCTGGAAGGGAAGGGAGCTCCCGCTGATGACCGACGCCGCCCGCGCAGGGACCCAATCAAAAATTTTGACCGATTGTTTGTTGCTTGCTTGCAGTGGAGCTGGGGATGTAAGATTCCCTTCCTTGTCGTCTGGGCCAACGGAGAGAGGGAGAGATGCTTAGTCTCGAAATTGTATCAGAATGTTGACAGTATTTGTCTCGGCCGAAAATAAGACTCTGTTGCTTCTCGAAATTAGAATTTACTCTCTATTTACAATTCCCCATCACGTGTGTTTGTTGATCGTTGAATGCAACGCAACACAAGCTCAATCTGTGTGACGCATCAATGTTTACTCTGGATGCGACACAGACCCCGGCCCACTCTCCTCCGCCCGCCTTCCGCTCCCCATCCCGTCCCCTCGACATTTACTCATCCACTGTTGATCTTCCCCACGAACCACACAAACCCAACCCCATGCCCGAGTCTGAGTCTGACGAGTGTGCGTGTGCGTGACGAGGAGGCGAGGTCTCGTTTTCGTTTGGTTTGCGCTTCCTTCCTTTCACTCTTTCCTTCGGCTGCTCTTGTTCCGACCCGAATTCAATCCCTCCCGCCCACTGCATCTGCATCTGCGGCCCGACCTCGAGACCGCCCGTCAACGTCAACACACTATCTTACCCTTCGAGCGAGGGTCGCCTAACTTCCGACCCATTGTGACGACAACACGCCTCCGTCGTCGCCATGGTTCGCGTTACCGACGATCTGGCCCTCTCGCCCGATCATGTCACTCTTTATCAAGCCGTCGACCCCTTGCTGGGCCATCTCCCTGTACTCATCTTTCACGGCCCTTCGACCACCGCCAACTACACCCTCAACAGCTCCCGTGTTCAGGTTCATGTCTTTACACCGGCAGGCTTCCACTGCTTTCCTCGCATCACCATCTCGCCCAACTCGGCATTCTATAGCGTCGTCCATTTCCTGCCCCGCGAGTTTCAGGGCGACGAGGTCTACCGTGCCCTCGCCTTTGGCCTGTTCAAGTACTTCACCGAGTTGCCGGAATGCGTCAAGACATACCTAAAGAACCTCTACCCTACAAGAGGTCGACGTCCGGGAAGTGCACCTGCACTGTTCAGCGAGCAACATGCCGCAGATATTGTCAAGGAGATGGTCGCGAGCGATCACACAGTAGACATCATCGACACCCTACAGGATGCACTACAGACCCAGCACATCAGCAACCTCGACCTCGACCTCGTGCTCCCGCCCGGCGCAATCGTGCCACTCCAGTCCGACGATCTCGAAGACGTTCCCGATGATGAAGACGACATTCTCGACCCAACCCTGCGGCAATACGGTGGATATACTCCTCTGGTCAAGTTGTTTGGGGACCCTGTCTTTCTGCCGACTAGTCGTCTGCGGAGGGCACCCTCCAAGCCTTCTGCCCTGAACCGCAGCAAATCCTTCTCCAAGGATCAAAAGGTGGAATTGCGCATGAAACTGGCCGAGTTGGTACACACAGAGGAGCGGTATGTGGCAAAGGTGAGGGAGTTGGTGAGACATGTCGCTGCCGACTTTCGAGAGAGCGCCGCTGCACGGCCTCCTGGCAGTCTCAGCCCCTCTGAGGAAGAACTGGAGAGATTGTTTCCAAAGTCGGCGGATGGGATTCTACAGGTCAACTCGGGCTTCATGGAGGAGATGCGGCGAATCATGGACGAAACGGAAGAGGAGGCCACGCGGGATATGGAGACCCCTACCACAAGCTTCATGGGTTCTAGGCTTGGTCGCACAAAGGACCCCAGCGGCGCCCTGGCAATTGCGAGGTTATTTCTGGAATGGTTTCCCAGGTTCACCGGCTGCTACCAGGATTATATCAAGGCCAGCCAGCATTTTCCCTCGCTTCTCAACTCTTTCCTTGATCAGCAATCGAGCTTCAAGCAACGGGTTGCTCAAGCCGGCGAGCAGACGATTCGCTCCATCTTGATCGAGCCCGTGCAGCGACTGCCCCGATACAGCTTGCTGATAGACCAGATCGTTGGATGCATTCCCATAACGCATCCTGCCCTGCAGCCCATGCTAAAGGCGCGAGATATCATCACGAATATCTGCTCCATGGATGAACCCCTACCGGACAAGCCCCATATTGCCAGTCGACTTCGAAATATGGTTGAAGCCTGGCCGGCGGAACTTGAGCCTCAGGGGCGTCTCATTGTTGCGGCTGATTTTGTCGAGTTGGCACCTCCCTTCCAGCCCATGATGAACCAGTCAGACAAGTCTGGTGTCTTCCTCCTCTTTTCAGATTGTGTGGTCATTCTCAAGAAGATGAGTGGTACCATGACTGGTCGTGACCTTTTGCGCGAGATCGAAAAGCCGTCGGCAGCTGGCTTGCTCATTTCCATGACCAATGCAGCAGGCGGCCCAGCAACATACGAATTTGTCTTTACGGGCTGGCACGAACTGTCAGAAGTCAGATTCACTGAGGCAGCAGATGGGACCTTGTTCTGGATGACGTCAACATCAGAGATGAGGGGAGTTCACCCCGGTGAGCACAGAATCAGCAGTGCCGTCACGTCGCGATGCTTCCTCCTTCAGGAGTTGTATGAGGCCAGGGCTGCCAAATGGGGCGAGGACGTGGTCAAAGCCCGGGTCGAAGCACGCTTCTCAGAAAAGGAGCGAGAAGATCCTACATGGACACTTCGGTCTGCTCGCATGCCAGATAGCAATCTGGGCCTGCACGCAGCCATCTTCCAAGAGGGTGCCGACCAACTAATCGAGGGCCGCAAGGAGCCTGCCCCGATCCGAGTGGTTGTTGACCATGATAGGGGCACTAAAGGAGCGCCAGTGGGCCATTATGGTGTCGAGATTGTAGTCAATGTTTCGACCAACGACATGAAGCGAGTCTCGATGCTCACTGTCGGGTTGAACGGGAGGCAGTTCCAGGATGATGTGTTCCTGGAGGATTTCCTTCCCACAATGTCACGACGAAGTAAGCATTGCCACAGACATGAGTCGAGCAGAACGCGCACTAACGTATCCCAGTTATCCAACTATTGAGTACACAGCACAGTGTCTCCAACATGCAATTGACAGCGCCTCTCGTCTCGTACTACTCCAAAACACTGCATGGGCTTGCCCTTTGGACCAGGGCTGAGAAGACACGATCGTTCCTGGGTACATCCCCAGTCAAGCTCCTCTCCAGCTTCTGGTCCGGCAGCTCTGCTCATGTTTCGGATACGGCGAGCATCGGGTCCAAGCACAAGCAAGTGCCGTCTATCCACCGCAACAACAGCCAGGCATCTGTGGTGAGCTCCATAAAGGGGGGCAAGGACAGTGTGTCTCAAGAGGAAACCCGTCCCGAAAACCCCTTGGTGCGGTTGGAGCAAACATTCACGGGATATGTGGCTGCTTTCCAGTCCCGCAAGGGCCTTATTGTCGGCCGCACATTGTTGAATCGCTCCATGGTTGATGAGCTGTCGGTCAATGATTTCTACAACAGACTCATCGAGAGTCCTTTCGATTTTGACTCGGTGTCAGATCTGAGTACAGAAGTCATATTCGTGGCCTTTGAGAAGTTCTTGCGCATCGCTTGGGCTGAGCAAATGGGTCCAGTCATGTCGATGCAGTCTCTTGACACCCTTCAGGCCCGTGTGAACAAGAGAGTGCCTGGAGACTTTGCCGACTTTGTCAACTTTTTGTTTGGAGACATGGCGCCACAGAACCGTCGCGCCTTTACTGCCCTTATCAAGCTGCTTGCCGATCTGCTGGACGGGTGCGGCAACGACGGTGATAGGGGTGCCTTGACACTTGCATTTGCCGAGTTGCTCGTGTATGATGGGACGGCACCGAACTACATCAACCTGCTAGATCGCCTCGTGGAGGACTGTGATCGCATCTTTGAGGAGCCTAGCTTGAACCACAGCTTCAATCTTGATACCACGGCATACGAGTCGATCAATTCTGCAATCCGTGGCAAGGCATATACACCCTCTCTGGTCTCCAACACATCATCACTACGGCGCAAGTTTGGATTCGACACTCTGTTGCGACAGAATAGCAAGGATGACCGGTCTTCAGTCTGGCGGACGCTCAGCAAACACCGGAACCCCGCCACTGGTGAACCGGCCAGCCTATCCAAAGCATCCCTGGGCCGTTCAAGGTCTATCGATGACAATACACTGCCCAAGAAGCTGCAGCGGAGGCCAGGCTCCAAGGATAATCGTCCGCCCATAGCAGGGGCGTTTGACGAAGTGCAGAGGCCTGGCAGCTCGCACCGAACGTTGGAGACGATTGGAGAACCGGAGACTGAGCGACCACCACCGCGATCGCCAAGGAAGAAGCGCCGCAGCTCGTTATCAGACCTCAAAACCCTCATGGCGGCGGCCTCACTCGACGACGATGAACCGCAGCCACTGCAAGATGCAAAGGAGACGTCAGAGAAGGTCAACGCCAGCCCCAAGTCGACGACTCCGTCTAGGATACCAATGAGTCCCCGTGTAGCTCAGACGATGCGGACCTCGAGGCAAAAGGAGAACCTTGGAGATCCCTTCCCACAGAGCCCACCGCTAGAACCCCTAGAAGAGCCAAGCAAGTCAGGATCGCAGTATAGGGGCCACAGGCATTCCAGGACACTATCATCAACCAACATCCCGACATTGCGGCCATACCGATCAGCGCCTCCAGGATCCGAGTCACCACCTCGCCGTCAGAGCTTCAGCCCATCAAGACCAGGAACACAAAGGCTCCGTCTACAATCGCCACAGAAGCTCCGGGAACGTCTCAACACGGAGAAGCAGGCGGTCGATGAGGTGGATGCCTCTCTCAAGTCGGAGCTATCCAAGATTGGAGAAGAGATGGCCCGTGTTAATAGCACAAGGCCACCGGGCTCCCACTCTGTCGATATGCGACGACTGGGCGCCGCAGTGAGACAGCTTGAGGACCGTATCCCCATGGCGGTTCAAGAACTACAAGAGAAGCACGATGCGATCCAGCATGATATGGAAACCACGGTCAAGGCAGCCGAGGCCAAGGTGCGGGCCATCGATCAACTATACAAGGAGGCAGTAGCGGAGAATGAATTACTATACGAAAAGTTCAACGGAGAGCTTGGCAAGATTGTCAAGGCGCTCAAAGGCAAGGGCAAGGAGGAAAAGGAAGACCTCATGGCACGTCTGCGCGACCAGAGCGAGGAGACGGCACGGATGAAGAAGGAGAACGCGCGGCTGAAGCGCGAGATGGTGAGCCTGCGCGCGGCGTTGAAGGGGACGACGGAGTAGGCGCTGCTGTCCTCTGGGGGGCTAACTTGGAGGCTGTTTGGGCGTTTGAAAAGGATGTTTGCGATTACGAGCCGGGGAGTTTGTCAGGTCTTGCCGGAAGGGCTGTATATTATGCGGAGGGCTCTAGGGATGGCCGAGTAACGAACGAGCAGGGCCGCACGATACTATAATGGCTAGACCGGGTCCGATCTGGGATCTGGACCCGGGGAAATGGTTTGATGTCATGTTATGCGAGAGGACTAGAGAATATGAAGTGTCATGATGACGATGTATCTTGTTTGGGTATCATGTGAGGCCTCTTGAAAGTGTCATGAAGAGGATCTGCTCTGCTCTATCCAGCATTCAAAGAATAGGGGACCAGCATGTACTGAACGTATTGGTCTTGTGTTTTGGCCGCCAAGAGAAGAGCCCCGGTGAGGAGACGTCTCGGTTGGAGGTTGAAGATTCTGTTGGGAGGGGATCCAATGTCGTGGGTGCTACAAACATGATCAGTCAGTATTCCTGATGAGGAAAATCTACTTACACTAGTCGGCGGGGCTGCCTCGTCACGCAACTCGACAGCAAGCGTAAACGTGCTCCCCGCCGGAAGAGGAGGCATCATCTCTGCCGCGTGAGCAACACGGCCAAGCGCCCCCCTCAACGCCTCATTGACATCGGTCCAGTTCACACACCCGTCATCCTCCTCCTCCTCCTCTTCTTCCTCCTCTTCCTCGACGTCAGCAATGAGGAATACCTGCTCCTCCCCATCGACGTTAGTAACGAGGAATACCTGCTCCTCCTGCTCTTCCTGCTCCTCCTCCAACCCCGCGTCGCCCCAGGCGGGAAAGGCTTCTACGTCGAATACCCAGCGTTCCAGGACGTTGAACGACTTTGCAGCATGCATGGTGACTGCTATGCGGCGCACTGTGCCATTCCTTAACTGTTCAGATACTGCGGCTACAGAGTCGTTTATCCAGGCGCAGAGACCTGGGTGCCGGGATTGGTGAACGGGGAGGTTGAGGGCGCGGACGGTGAGAAAGGTTGTCGCTGGGTAGAGGGCCCGGTGGTACAGGAGCGTGTGTAGGGACAGGGTGAGGAATGTTGTGAAGGAGTAGAGGAGATCGGCTGCCTCAGATGAGGGGATTTCCTCGCCTGGATCTGTCGTTGACATTTTGAACGGTGATGGTGAGGGTTGGTGGTTTAGGGAGACGTGGTGGGACGCGTTGAGTGGAACGCGATGTCACGTGATGGAGGTCATGATGCGGCGGTGCGTAGTTTGGGCAGTCAAGACTGAAGTCATAACGGGCAGGCAAGAACTCACTGACAGGCAGTCCAACTCACGGTGAGAATATTCAGAACCCCCAATACCTATTCAAGCCCAATATCAAGGCTCTCGCCTACCTTGATCGCCCAATCCAGGCAACAATTGCCCAACGCCCCCATCAAAACCTCATCGTCACTGCCCCGCGACGCCCAAAGAGATCCACATATAGGGCTGAGGCAGCGAACCTCATGACGCAACCCGTATCTCTCTCAAGCTTCCTTCCCTCATCTCCAGCCAAACATATAAAACCACCCTGCGACTCCACTGACTAGAGGTCCCACTACCGCTCAAGCCACTTCGAACTGTCTACCAAGCACATACACACACCACCATGTCTGAACCACTCAGCGTCGGCGCCATCCTGGCTGGCATGGCAGACGCCCTGCCTACGCATCCTGCCGGCGATGATTCGTCAGACCTCGCTTCATCCTATGAGGCCATCGCGCTCCTCATCCACGCCTACCTCGCCGCCCTCGGCTTCAAGCTCTGCGGCTTTGACCAAGACAAGAAACTACGTAAGCTCTCTCCAACCAACCTATCAATCCTCTCTTCTAACACACAAGACTCCAGCTGAATGCGAGTCCCTCGCCCCTCGGCTCCCGCCGCAATGGAACTCTGGTTTTGGATCCCTGAGCTTCGTCTACACCCACAAGCAGTCTTCCATGACGTTTGTCGTCCGCGTCGACCGCATGGGCGGCAAGGTCGAGATCCGTGGCTTGGCCGTCGGAGACGAGAACATCCACCGCTTCGAGCGCACCGTCAGGGACGTTGTGCAGTCTAGCGGTCTCCCCGTGCGCATCACCATAAACGACGGCGAGGAGGATCGGAGTGACCTTGCCGAGAAGCTCCGTGGGGTGTTTATCTCTGAGCAGGCCATCGTCGGTATGTTCCCCCCTCTCACACAAGCGCACGAAACCCAGCTAACCCTCATCTTCAGACATCCTCCACGACCTCAAGGTCAACATCGTCCAGAAGCTCATCCCAAAGCTCCAGAGCGAAGGCTACGTCGAGACCGCCGAGGCGGAAGCCAACGCCCGCTCCGAGCGACGCGCCCAGGAGGCCCAGGACCCCAACCGGCCGTTCCGCGGCGATCCCGTCCCCCACCCAGACGTGCGTCCTCCCCCGGCTAACCCGCTCCCGGAGATGGCCCGCCCTCGGCCCCACCCCGTCGGCGACTTCCCACCCCCGGGCTTCGAGGACGAGTACGAGATGAACCGGCCGCCGCGCAACCCTCTCGCCGTGCCCGGACGGTCGCCGTACAACATCGGCCACGATGATCTGAACCCGCCTGGCCTGGGTCCTCATGATCCCCTTCGCGGATCCTTTATCGGTGGTGGACTACCCCGTCCAGGTGGTGGTGCGGGTATGCATCCTACCTTTGATGATCCGCTCTTTGGTGGCCATGGAGGCGATGGTTCTGGCGGCTACGATCCTCAAGCACCGCCTGGTGCGCGATGGGATCCCACTGGTCCCGGCGGCAACCCGAGATTCCCTGGCCCTGGAAGCGGAAGAGGAAATAATCCATTCGGTGGCTTCGGCGGAGGGTTTGGCGGAGACATCATCTAATCAGCCTCATGCCAAGGAAAAAGTCTGTAGGATTAGAATAGTTAGTCGACACCGATTGTGTTAACGAGATCACGAACAGAATGACAATCAATTAATCATGACTTCATTTCATTTCATTCCATCCACTGTCTCGTATGCTGGCGTTTCCTTCATCACAATTATGTCTCTGGGCTCCGACAGGTGCCCCTGACTCGATCAATAGGCCGCCCACATGTTCTTCTAAGTCTATCTACAATTCGCGTCCATTCAATAAACCAGGCCAAACACATAATCATGCATCAGCCTTGTCTGCACGCATCTATCTACTATTCGTTGCCGTAACGAAGATGGCGTATTGTCTGTTCTCATGCCATAACTCTTTTCATGTCCATTTTGGTTGTTATCACCCAGACACCTTAGGCATCCAGGCTCTTCAGCAGCGCACGCATTCGTGAGATGTCCCGAGACTTCCAAACCGGCAATGGCAGCTTTCTTGGCGCCTCTTGTGCAGTTGCCCCCTAATGCCCTGCCGCCACCTCGTTAAGCTTCGTCTTCTCGTCCTCCGTCAACATGTTGTACCAATCCTGGAAGTTGGCGGTATTCTCCCGGCCACAGCGGAGGAAGAAGTCGGCCAGGTAAGCCTGGGTCTCGTCGTCTCGCTGTCGCTGCCCAACCTCGCTGAACGACATGAGCTCGGCCTTGGTCGTGCCGAGGCTCAGGTCGAGTGTGCCATCATCATCTTCCCAGCCCTCGTCGTCGCTCAGTTCATCATCGTATCTCGCAGCAGCCATGGCCGCCGCTGCCGCATTTGAAGCAGCCCGCTGGCCAGATGCAGAGATGAGCTCCTCAATGAGGACCTTGATGATCTTGAGCGATGCCGGAACAATCGTGTACTGGTCAGGGTCTGCTGACGGTGTCGGTTGATTAGCGTCTTGGGCTTCCATGTATTGGAGGTAGAGGGTGTCTAGAATGGAGGTAGTGGAATAGTCGCGAGTCGATGAGTACATACTCTGCTTAGCGCGCGAACGCGTCTTGATACGGCCGTCGTTAGCATTGACAATCAAATCGCCCTTCACATTGGTCTGTGCCAGACGGGCATCGTTGAGGGAGTAGAGCTTTGACAGGGCAATCACACTAAAGATGTCAGCAGAGGCCGGCGGTTCGATCAAGCCAAACATACTTTTGTCGAATCTCATCGTAACCGGCAAAGTTGACCGAGTTCTCGAGCCACTTGGCCAAAACAACCTGCAGACCGCTTTCACCATTAATCTGGATCTGGCTCAGGAAGTCAACAACGTCGCTGGCACCGGAGAGCGTCAGGCGGGCAAAGACGAGGATAAGTGACTGGATGAATGCTGCAGCTTCAGCCGTAGCAAGTCGGTTGGCAACAGCCTGGAGAAGCTGAGGCAGAAATGGTCCCAGGCGCTCTTGACCAGCCTTCTCGACCAGCTCGGCAGCCAAGCCACCAACCTCGGAAGCAGAGTTATCCTCAATCGAAGAACCAAGCAGTCGGTCAACGATGTGCAGGCAGACTTCAAGACCAGAACGGCCATTGCCATCCTGCCAGTTGAAAACCTGCTGGTGATCGTGCTGCAGGATCCACTTGACCGTCTCACAACCAGGTCGAAGAACCTCACCCTCCACCGACTCCATTAGAAGGCGGTTCAGCTTGGGGAACGTAGCAGCGACGAAGCCAGGAGGGAGGGGCTCAGACCCATGCTCAGCCAAGACAGCCAGCAGCTCGACAGCGACCTACAGGGGATAAGTTTTAATACATTACAGTTGGGGAGGAATGTCTTACCGTGACCAGAGGGTTGTCCTCCGTAAGGTTAGCAACATCAAAGGCCCCGGTAAGGGTAGGCAAGATCTTGCTGCACAGAGCTGCGTAAGACTCGGGGTTGGAAAGGGTGCCAACGATCTCCTCAAACGCCTCAGAGACAATCATGGTGACCTGGAAGTTGCTGGCTCCCAGCTGGGCGAGTCTGAAAAGGAGGTCAACAGACTGCACATCGTTGGAAAGTGCGATGCGCGTGTCGATCTTGATAGCGGCACGGAGAGCCTCGGCGAGTGTGTACAAAAGCTCATCCGCATCCTCCATGTCGCTGGGATCCTTGTTGTTCATATAGGTCTGGATAGAATTGATAATAGGAATCTGTCTGTCGGGAGTGACGCGTCCAGCTCTGGTCAAACCTTCAGCAGCCTTGACACAGGCGACCTGGACGACCTCGGACTCCTCGCGGGTGATGCAAGTGATGATGCGGTCCAGGAGCTCCACGGGGGTCTCGAAAAACTTGCAGAGGACGCCAGCGACCAAATATCCTCTGGCACCAAGCAGAGGTTCCTGAGGTCTGTTGATGGCGTAGTTCACTAGCTCCAGGTACGCGTGAGCGACTTGGTTAGAAATAGGCTTCTGCATGTCATGGAAGTCGCTGGCCAACATGACAAACAGATAAAGAGCCGCCTCCTGGCTGCGCCATGAGCCTTCGCCGGTAAAAAGCGTCTTGGTATAGCCGAATAGGCCATCAATCGTCTTCTGGTCAAACCACTCGCCCATCTTGATAAGGAGATCGCCAGCAGCAGTTCGTGCGGTGTAGTTGGCAGTGACAGATGTCTCTTCGGCAAGATACAGGGAGCAGTCAATATCCCACAGATCCTCCTCTTCCCGAGTGACACGCGAGTAGCCAACGAGCATCTTCATGATCTCCATCATCCAAGGCACCTCGTGGGCCGAAGCGTGGCCTTGGAGCTGGCCATCAAGCTCAGCCTGGACGGGAGGAGCCCTGAAGCACTGGTTCAAGAAATCCAATTCTTCCAGGACGAGGAAGTCCAGAGTATAGGGGAGACTATCCGAGTCCTCCAGTCGTCCCTGCGCATCCTGGTTGATATAAAGCTGCTCGTGGGGTCCTTGCATGAGAGTAAGCTCCTCCCAAACAGCGCGGAAGAAGGTGGTGCACTGGGGAAGGAGGAGGTTGGGGAAAACGCGTCGGATTCTCAGCAGAGTCTTGACAACTTGAAGCTTGAGTGCAATGATGCTGTTCCAGCTATCAGGTTGAGAGCCTTGAGTCAGGTCAGCCTCGGGCAGGCGGCTTGCTAGAACGGTGACGAAAAAGGGGTTCCACTCGGTCAGAAGCTCGTCAGCAAATGCCTTGACCTCCTTGGCGTGGTCCTCCTTGATCATGTTCATAAGGTCGAAGCATCCTCGGAAAGTGGAAATAGCAAGGGCTCGAAGCATTGGCTTTCGGCTTTCGTCGAGGGCGACCTGGGTCAGGACCTTGGTGATGTCACGAGCCATTGAGAAAAACTGGTCTTCACTGAGGCTCTCGTCGATGAGGTCGCTGAGGACTCTCAATGCACCGTGGAGTTGGGCATCGGTACCCGTAGGGATGACAGCGAGGATGGTGGGAAGGAGGTTGGGCCACTGTTCGGGGAAGTCGTGCACAGCAATCTTGCCTGCAGCGTAACTGCAAGAGCGAATCCAGTCAGTACTCCTAGAGAGAGTATAGAGAGCAGAGCAGAGGCACAAACCTCGCAGCGAGCTTAACTTTGCGGTCACCCTCAGGACTCAAGCAGAGGTCAAGCAGGACCTGCTTCAACTGGCCCCGGACCTCATCAGTGATAGGGAGTGCAGGCTCGTCATCGGCCTCATCGTCGCTCCAGTTCTTCTCGATGAAAATCCGCAAATTACTAAGGGCAGATTGGCGAATGCTTGTATCGATCGAGGTGTGGGAGGCAATGTTGGCGAGGGACAGGGGAAAGGCGGGATTGGTGCGGGCGCGCTTGAGCTCGATCTCGGCCTGCTGTCTGGGGCCCTGCTCAGACAGCTGGGTGTTGGCAAGGAGCTGAACCAGCTGGTCCTCCATGATTGCGGCAAATGCTCAACACAGCGGCAACAGAAGGGGACAAGATATCGAGGGGATGTAGGAAGTCGAAGGTAGGCGGGGAGAGGCGGGATAGATTGATGGTGATGGTGGGGGGAGAAACAAAAAGTGGGCTTTTTGTGAATGGGCAGGCGCGCTTTGGTTGCTCAGTTGCTGCCCAGCAGTTGCTTCCGTTGGAATCGCGGGGCAGCTGCGCCTTCACGTGTTTTTTTCTTTTCTTTTTTTCCATGGACCTTTTTCTGTTTCCACGGTGAACCACCTCCTTGGCCTCTCACTCGTCGGGGCCTCAAACGGCGACACTAATCGATTGGAAGAGCACATTCTAAATGAACCATGGCAATGGTTTCGTCTGGTGGCATGGGTAAGGTGAGTCCGTGTCACGAACGAGCTTGGCACCGAATCAGGGTTGTCCACAACAAGCAAGACATTGGATGCTGCGCAGTTCGGATGCGTCATTTGAAGAATCACAGCATGATAACTTGACAAACCTGTGATTCAATACCATCTCTTTGCGACACTGGACTCTCAACAACCCAAAGCAGTGGCACGCAACGGGAGCGTCGCATCGGCAGTTGGCATCCGAAGCGCACACAGATTCCAACTCGAGGTCGAGTTGCCGAGCTGGTTTCGGATTTTGGTTTTTCCGTCCGAATAACAACGGTGCTTGACGATCAGGGACTGACAGACTGTTGGTTCAGGGTGCAAAGTCTCGCATCGCATTCATTTGGGGTCGACAAGGATGGGGCATGCGTCGAGAAGTGAGCAATCTATTACATACTTATTTAGTGTACATGGTACCAATTGAATACGTGGATAACCTACCCATCTGTTGATGAAGGATCAAGTGTTTTTCTCCAAGCGTTCGCCGTTGATCTTACCAGTACATCTCTCAAGTCTGTGAGTACTTCCAAGAAGCCGAGACTGGTCCCCTCAGATCTTTTACAAGGGTCTTCTCCTCTCCACCAGGGATGACAGCCTCCCAATTGCGAGAGCGCCATGTCGTATGAGGTTGGTCGACGGTCCCCAATTGAGCGAGGTGGGCAGGACGTCGGCAAGACAAGACGCACCACTGATGCCATGGTTGCTTTGCCTGGTACGATAAATAACGAATCGATGGGGCTCGCATCAAATTTTTGAAGTAAAATTCTTCTTCACGAGCTGGCACGTGGCTCGGTTGAGAAAAACATGTTTAATGTATACTACCCTGCGGCGAAACGATCTCGGTATCCGATGGAGGCTTGATTAGCCTGAGGGGGCTTGCTGAGGAGGCTGTTGAATGTCAAGCCATGCAGAAGTCATCAGCTCCCAGTGCCAGAATGTCAAGACGCTATCAAAGTCCAGGTCTAGTCCAGTATGAGGCCATGTTCGGACAGAGTCCGGAATAAGATTTCGGGTGAAATTGCCTAGATTTTACAAATCCGAGGGGATTCAATGACTTCCAGACCCCGAGCGATAGAGATGCAGATAAATGCTGGCATCACCTCCAGGTTCCAAGAGTATGGATAAGATGGATGAGTTGACTCGATGAGATCGAGTAATACCTTTCTTCGCAGGGAGGCTAAGATTACTTAAGTACGACGCTGCAGCATCTTAGCCGTGTCGTTGCGCCGATAAGAAGCAAATCTGTCCAATGAGAGATGTCCATTTACGCCATACCGGGGAAGCCGCCCCTCACGGCATGGCTCCTGCTTGGCCGGCTCTGATAGCGGGCTGGGGCATGTGCAGGTCATCCAGGCGGCCACTAAACACCCGCTCCCACAATTATCTGCCCTTGGTTCGCAGACTCGACAGCACTTCGTCCCGTTCTCGGCGCTTTTGCTGTTTGGGTGAAGAGACATCGAGAGACATGATATCACACCGTCAACCCGAGCTGAACCTTGCCTCAATGACGATTCTCTGTTCTCACTGGACATATCCTGGTGGGGGTTCCTCCACCCCGACACTTGGGACCCTGGTCACATCGCGTTGTGGCTACAATCTCTTCAACCTACTACACGGTCCCAAACCATGTCTCTTGGAGTGACCTGGAGTGTCGGTGGCAATATGCTCGGATTCGGATGTGCTGCTTAGTGACTTCTCTACGAAATCTTAGCAATGGGTCTTTGTCTGCTCCTTCATGGCCATCATGGCGCAAAAACCACACTCCTCTTCAAGAGCTGACGACCACTTACCCAAAACGCTATAGGTGCCCGGGCACCTTAATGCGGAGGGATCGCCCATCCTTCGTTCGACAATCCACACCCAGTGGCCGGCGGCGATGGTCCCAGCGCGCGGTTCATCGGGTAGCTATCTGCAACGGCCAGGTCTGGTCTGGGGATCGATGGCCAGACTGATAGCGGCGTCTGATAACCTACTCCATCTGATGGGGTCCTGTCTTGTCTCCCCTTGCTCCGCGGCACTCGACCGACAAGCCATAAATACCGGCCAGCGCCCTCCACATTCAGACATCCAAGACACTGAGACAGTGGAGAACCTCCAGCCGGTTACCCTTGTTCTTGACAAGCAAGCCCTTACACTCTTCTCTCCTTGGTGACACTGGATCTCATCCCAATCTACCCATCTCTCGTGTCACCTGCACGTCATCACCCCTCCTCCAAGGCAGACCCTTCTTGCGGGTTTAAGCCTTTTCTAGAACCCTTTCGCTGCAGCCTCTTCTGCGCCATCCTCTAGATTGCTTCTAGTCTTGCCCTTCTTCTTTTATTCTTCCAACTCGTTCTGCTGCCATGGAGAATGGCTCTCAGGTCAAGAAGAGCTGGGCTGACAGGCTCGCCGTCGAGTCGGAACCCGGCTTGACGAGCACCCAGCTTATGGTATGAAGATATCTCAAACCTTTGCGTTCCTACGGGACGTATATAGGCTCAATTGATGAGACTTAGCGGTGCTGAACTCTTACGCAGCTCACCAACCACGATCTGAAACCGGTCGAGAAGGAACGCCGTCAATGGGGCGCCTGGAACTTTGTCGGCTTCTGGATCGCCGATTCCTTCAACATCAACACTTGGATGATCTCTTCGTCCATGATTGTTGCTGGCCTCTCGTGGTGGCAGGCATGGTTGTGTGTCTGGATTGGCTATAGCGTCACTGGCATTTTTGTCGCCATGAATGCTCGTGTCGGTGCCATGTACCACATCGGTTTCCCTGTTGCGAACAGAGCCGCCTTTGGTATCTGGGGAAGTTTGTGGCCTGTACTGAACCGTGCTGCTATGGGTATGTTCCAACTTGTTTCTATTTCGCTGTCAGTCACTAATATCACCAACAGCCTGCGTTTGGTACGGAGTTCAAAGTTACATCGGTGGCAATTGTGTCTATCTCATGATCCGTTCCATCTGGAAGTCCTGGGCAGACATCCCCAATACCTTCAGCGAGGACTCGGGAACTACCACGGCCAACTTCGTCTCCTTCTTCCTCTTTTGGCTCGGCTCGCTTCCGGCAATCTGGTTCCCCGTTCACAAGATTCGACATCTTTTCACCGTCAAGGCATATGTGGTCCCTGTTGCTGGAATCGCTTTCCTTGCCTGGACCATTTCTAAAGCCGGTGGCATTGGTCCCATTGTGAAGACATCCAACAAGATACACGGTAGCGAGCTGGCATGGCAGATTGTCAAAGGCATCATGTCCTCCATTGCCAACTTTGCGACCCTCATCGTCAACGGCAGCGACTTTTCTCGTTTTGCCCGCAAGCCCAGAGATGCGCTCTGGTCCCAGGTCATCACCATCCCGATCGGCTTCGCCCTCACTTCCTTCATCGGCATCATCGTCTCATCGGCATCTTCCGTCATGTACAAGGAGCCTATCTGGGATCCCCTCAACCTACTTGACAAGTTCATCGATGACGGTAGCTCCGCTGAGCGTTTCGGAGTCTTTGTCATCGCCATGGCCTTCACCCTTGCGCAGCTCGGTACCAACATCGCTGCCAACTCTGTCTCTGCTGGTACCGACATGACAGCTCTGCTTCCTCGATGGATCGATATCCGCCGCGGAGGATATATCTGTGCAGTCATTGGCTTCGCTATTTGCCCTTGGCAGCTTCTCAAGGACAGCAACCAATTTACCACTTATCTTTCCGCCTACAGTGTGTTCCTTAGCTCCATCGCTGGAGTCATGGTATCCGACTACTACCTGGTGCGCAAGGGATATCTCGAGCTCAAGGAACTCTACGACGGTCGCAAGGAGGGACCTTACTACTACACGCTCGGTATCCATTGGCGCGGGTATGCCGCCTACATTGCTGGTATTCTGATCAACGTTGTCGGTTTCGCCGGCGCCGTCGGCCAGACCGTGCCCAAGGGAGCTACCTATATCTACAACGTCAACTACTTCTGCGGTTTCCTGATCTCGCTCAGCGTGTACTGGAGCTTGTGCAAGATTTTCCCGATCCCTGCGACAAGCAGCCGCTGGATGGAGGTTGGCGACGAGATTGACGACCTGCGGGTTGGCTACGACACTGGAAGCCAGACTTACGATGAAGAGCACGTTACCGGCCAAGCGCCCAAGGTGGCTGATGATGTGAAGCATTTCTGAGTTATGGTGTATGAGCATGATGATTGAAATAGGTTATGTGAGCGATGTCTACTGTTAGAATGATTTAGTTGAAGGATATCCCGTTTTGTTGGCCATGAGCCCTTGTTGGACCGTGTTTCTCTCATAACATGGCTTGTTTATACTTGAGTGAGCGCTGTTGTTTCTTGCCTCGATTGATTTACTAGACATACAGGGTATTCCATGTAGAAAATAGGCTAGATGTACATATAAGAGCGATTCAGGCACAAGACCTGCAGAGCAAGAGCAAGCATCTGGTATTTGAGCATATCTAGTCAGGTAGTCATGATGAAAGCATATGTTATAACCGAGATCGTCTCGGGCATTTGCTTGATCCATAGGATTCTTTCATTGTTATAGTCAACCAAATAATAGGGCTACACCTCTATCTATAGTCCCTTTGCAGTCTCCAGTCTCAAGACGGTAGAGTATGCTAGGGCATGTGGCTCCATGCCTGAGAGCGAGATCCACCTTGGCGCACCCGCCGGCCTCTTAAGCATTATTTCATCGGCCCATTCACAAGCCCCGTTGGCTCAGTGGTAAAGCGTATCACTAGTAATGATAAGATCACTGGTTCGATTCCAGTACGGGGCAACTAAATCATCAAGCGATCAGGTCCGTCTGATCGCGCTCTTTTTGCGCTTCAGTGTCATTAGTTGGCGATACTTTGCGGTGGTGTTGAGGCTTGTTTACCCTTTTTGGTGTTGCATTGGAACGGCTCGGCACGTGGGACCTTATCTGACTTAAGGTTTGCGCGGGATGACGTTTGGCTGCAGGGTGGGTTGGGTGCCCCTTATCAGCCTTCTCGAGATCAGGAACAACACAGTGTAGATGAATAAATTGACTCAGCAAGCCTATTGACTATTCACGAGATAGAGGCCTTCCTTGCACTTTGTGACCACATGTTGCCTTTTGGTTTTAATCTTGTCGCTCCAAACTCCCATCGTTTCCATTCCCCTCCCTCTCGTTGTGTAGAAAAGCAAGCTCTTCAGACGGCTTAATTCGGTGTGACTTTTGTGAGTCTGGCGCCCCAGAGTCTTGTTGTTTCCGGCAATCCCTCGACTCTGGTCAATAGCCATCATCTATTGCGCGCCGTATGTGAGTGTGTGTTGCAGAGATCGAATTGCACGTTACGACAAGTTGGTCGAAGGCATGCCCATTTTATTACCCGTTCTCCTTGATAAAGAGGATGCGATAATGATTGTGCAATATATATAGCATTTTCGTGCTCTTTACTGGCGTGAAAGAAGCTTTAAATGAAACAAAGGAGCCGAATTGTGATATGAGTATGCCTCAAGCCTTGATGGAAGTGGTTATATGCTGGAAATATGATCAAGGTTGATGGGCTTTAACTCCTTGGCCGGTACATCTCCACGGCGTCGACATTTCAGGAGAGCACGAGGCCCTCGATGCAATGCCGATAGCTGCGTCGGGTCCTTTGTCAAGATTGATCCCGGCGCCCTCATCCGTGGTTTATGGACTTCGTGATGAGTGTATCAGCTGACATGCCACCTGCTGATCTTGCCAATTTGTGGTTTCTCATGAGTGCGGCATGATGCCTCGTGAGTGCTGCAGTTTCGCGCCCAAGGCTTTCCCTCAGGTACTATATATGTGGCTCTTGAAAGTTTGTTGAGGCATTGGGTTGCTGTCAAATATAACCAGTGTAAGCCCACCGCCGGGCTTGCTGACAAGTATCCTCGCCTAGGGGCGCCAGGCGTTCAGGTCTAGTCTGCCGTGGGCCAACGTATATGTCATGTGAGCCTGTCGTTCAGTGTAGGTAGTGTTGTAGACATTTCGGATACAGTAGTAGGCTATGTTTGAAGCCCTCCAGGTTAACCAGGCGCCATGATGGATACCGAACTGGAAGTGTAGAGGGCGATGAAAGCCTTCGACAGGCCGAGCGCAGTGCTTTGATAGCTGAGCTAGGAAGGTAGCCGACACCATGTAGAGGTATATAGAGGCCGCGATTTCTTGGACCAATGGAACTCTCTCTTCCCTCCGCCAGTATGTCCATATTGACTTGGGCCATGGCGACCAGGAAGCTGTCCATCCTCCTGGTCGAGTGGGCGTAGGGTGTGGGGTTGGGCTTTGGCTGGAGTCGGCGACCCTCGAGAGTAAGAAAGGGTTCCGTAAACTTGGGTTATTCAGAGCCCTTGCGCTGAACTGGAATTCATTCGTTCTGCGTCATGCTCCCCTTCATACCGGGCAGAGCACCGTCTGGTCCACCGAATCCAAGCGGGTCTGAATGCTCGTCTATAGCCGAAAGAGGGTTGTGTGCAAGTGTATACTCAGGGATGATCGTCTTCACTGAGCTGAGGGAATCCTTTCTGTGCGTAAAAGAGAGCTGGAGGATGAACTGAATCGAGACTCGTTGCAAGGCCCCTGGTTGCATTGACGCAGAGATGCGAGTCTTGCGTGCTCCCACCGTGTATATACTTGAGCTCCTGATTTGCATGCGGCATGCACAGCTTAGAGAATAGAAGCGGGATACCATGGACGTGGACTGAAAAGGGGGAGATGAGATTTTCGCTTGTTGCAACTCATGGCGGTCTTGTCAGAGAGAGAAGGAGGATTGAAAGGGCAAGACACTCGATATTTATACCCATCAAGTTAGCTAGATTTTCTTCACCTAGTCATGTTTTTCTCTTGTCCAAGGCTTTTATTTACCATGTGTTCAAGCGGTCTAGCAACATTTACCAACATGCAAATTAACAAGCATCACCGAAGAGGGTTTGTCAAACCATTTGCCATTATTTTCGCCTCTACAACACCACGCAAAGTACAATCTGCCCATTACCCCCTCCACAGAAACACCTCGCTGCTCCCACAACCCTAGATATGCCTCTCAGAGGAGTCGGTATTGGGGAGTAGTACGACCCAATCCACCGTAAATATCATCCAGGATGTATCCCGCCGTTGCTCGATAGTAGGGGTTCTCAACCGCCATGGTTCCCACCCGTCGAAGCTTGTCCTCGCTGGCCGCCTCCTGGATTGCCTTGATTATTTGATCCGCAGTGCCCAGTGGCTTCCCCCAAAAGCCGGCTGCATTCGTGGCATACGCGAGAGTAACAAAGAGGGACCAGACGTCCATCTTGGCCGTTTGGGGCCAGTTCGGGTTCAGATATACTTCGGGTGCCATGAAAATGGTGGATCCAGCAGGCGTCTGGGCGTTGATCGCTATGTTTGCGAGGCCGAAATCAGCAAGCTGGTATAGAAATGTCCCATCTGATAAAGGCGTGTAGAGAATGTTCTCGGGCTTGAAGTCCCGGTGGACTATGCTTTCGTTGGCGAGGTAGTCAAGCGCCTGGAGCATCTGGTATAGGAGTGCGTTGGGTGAATCTGTTCCTCCTAAGAAGAAACGATCCTGTACGAGGCGTTGGATGTTTCCAAACTTGAGTTGCATGAATATTTCGTGATGCTCGTTGTCTGCACATTGTGTCGCTCTGAACTCCACGATGTTCCTCTGGTGCTGTTAGCTCCCGCTTCACAAGACTGATCTCGCTTGGGTTTTCTTACATGGGAAACACGAGACAATATCTCGATTTCTCTCTGCAGTAGGGCGTATTCGCGAGACTGAATATGATGCCTCTTGATAAGCTTAACAGCCAGATGCTCGCCAGTGTCGACGTTGGCGACCTTCCAGACCACGCCATATGATCCGCTTCCAAGCTCCCTTCGTCTCGTCTGCGATGGTGCGGTTTTGGTGGGGATTGTCTTGTCTGTAGTCGATCTGCTGACGGACCATGGACTCAGTATATGCATGCCAGAATATCTGGAATTTGTACAGATCGCGAGCCGCTCCACCAAGGCCAAACTCCAGATTGATGTTCCTATCGACAACGACTCGGCGGTGAGGGCGTCCGGGCTCGAAGGGCACTCTTGTCATGCCAAGAAGCTCAGTCGAGTTATTGCTCGATCGGTCCTGAAGCATAACCTCCTCCTTGTTGTGCTCATCAAGTTCGAAGGAGCAATGGATGCGTGAGATGTTGGCATCTTTGACCAAGACATCGCCGCAGCGCCCGATGGTGGCAAGGGTGTAGCGCGAAGCTGATCTGATATGAAAGCCAATGTCTAGCGCCTGAACTTGAAAGGTCGGGTTATGCTTGTGAGGGCGGAGAGTCGAGACGAGATGAGCATTTTCAGGGAATCCAACAATCTCCTTGGCCCGATCATTCAGAGGTAAGAGCGAGAACAAAGCGTAGGGATGAGGGCCATTGCGAGGCATGGTGGAGGACAGTGCTCCTCATAAGAGTTGCGGGCTGTGTATAAACGACAAGAACACACACACACACACAGAGAGAGAGAGAGAGAGACAAGTTTGACGAAAAAGGTAATGGTGGCAGGAAGGCCAAGTCTTCAAAGACTGTCAGACGGACCTGGCTATTTACCTTGAGTGTTGGTTGGGGCTAGAAGTGTCTGGCCACGTTACGTGTTGGGAGGATTTCTTTGTTCTTTCTGGTGGCGCGCTTGAGCCCCCCTCCCTATGAGCCCCCTTTCATTCTCACACCTTTCTCAACAGCACAGGTAAACAGCGTCTTGGCAAAAGTCTTCTTTGTCTCGTCCCTACTATACATTACCTGGCCTCTAACTGACTCTACCCCCCCTAACTTAGTAGGTCTTATCAACATCATCATAGTAACCATGTCATCATTTCTCAACAACCCTCAGCTTTCCACCCTACCACAGGGCGTTGGAGCGCTTCAGGAGCGACCAGTCAACCCTCAACATCCAAAGCCGGCCGAAACCCCAGGCTTCCTGACCGCTACCGATACAGTTCCACCAATAGTGAGAAATGACAAAACAACGCCAGTACACCAGTTCCACAGCCAAGCTGGACGCGAGTGCGATAAGCTCAAGCGTCAGAGAAGTTGTATGCGACTAGGTCGAAAACAGACGTTGCCATGGGATGACTCTCTTGGTTTCAAGGACAACGCCTTTGCCAACGTCCGACACCGTTGGATAGACCAGGGCATCTGGAGGGAAGAATGGGATCAAGGTTGGGCCAGGGAGAGATATTCCAAGGAGAGATTGGATGGTGCATTCCCTCGCCTCTTCAAACCAACAGCGTCCAAGTCGAAGCCATACTTGCATTGGGGCCATGAGGACGCCGGCTCGGGGCCAGACCCTGCCCTAGAGCTTCCTCGGCGGCTCATTAACATCAGACAAGAACGGTTGGGATCGTTCCCCGACTACCTTCTCCCGTATCCCACGGCTTGCAACTCTGAAGCATCTCGTCCCTACCGCCAATTCTTGTATCAGATAGGCAAAGAGCGTGAGTGGGTAAAGGATGAGGTGGACTATCAGGCATACCCGGGCTATGCTGACTTTGACCTTGATGCCATGGCCTACGAAACCGTCAAGTACAACTGGATCGAGGATGGCATCTGGAGACCCACGTGGAAAGAGCTGCCGGGGAGAACTTGGATTCATGAGGATCCCCTCGAAGGAGAGGAGGCAGTCAAAGTTCCTAGTGACTCGGGTGTATGGTCAAGCGTTCCCTTCGATGGCGGGTTATGGGCCTCTAACCCAGAACGAGATGCTGCCTTTCTTGGGCCAGCGACAGCTTCTGAAGTTACTCAAGGCCGTATCGATGGCACACCTTCTCCAACTCCCAGAGGCGCCGAAACCTCTACATTCGGGCCGCAACCCGGCGCGAGGACGAGGGGAGCGCCAAGTCGCCAGGCCATCATCATTCACGACACACACAATCGAGAACGGGCTCATCAGTTTCCTCTCGGGGACACCAGTTTGCCCCAGGGGGGAACGTGGCGTGTTCAATACTATCTTCCCGCAACTCTTGGCTCCCAGGTGCCAACCCAACCCCCTGAGAGACATGGGGAGGCATCCGAGGGTGGAAAAGGGAAACTTGGCCGAGGCCAAAGCGATCGCCGCGACGAACAGCCTCCTAAACGGCCGAGGTATAATCCCCAACACTCTGTTCCCCCTTCCCAGAAACTATCGGATTCTGCTGGTACAGACAAAGAATCACTCGCCCCTGGAGATATCACCGCGGAGGGTGTTCAGTTAGCCAGAGGGGAAACAGTTGGGGCTGCCTCCAGTCCGCACCGCCGCAGCCCTGGTATTGCAGAAGGAGGAGGACAACAGGCTTCCGATTCTGCGCAGGGGATGGCTGCAAAGAGAGGTCGACCAAGGCGAGGCGATTAGCATGACATGCCGAGAGGGCGAAATATATAAAGGAAGTATGGCAAACGTGGTCAGGGCAAAATGTAAGGAGACAGTATCAGTGTGGAAGAGGTGGGCTCTGAGCAAAAGAGCTTTGCTCTTGGGAGAGGTACACTTGCTCACGAGATGAGAGGGTTATCTTGGTAAACTTGGGATTTTGTGGGGGACACACTCGTTTAGTTGACAGTGCTATAGTTTGTCGTGTTCATCCATTTAGTGAATTGATTAGTTGCAGATTGCAATACTCAAGCTCCAAGTTGAGTCTATCACAGAGCACCCGGTCATTAAAACTAACACTGTCCACAAGGGAAATTTACGACTAGGTATACTTGACAAAGGCTACTCCCGAGCTAGGTGTACTTATACCAAAAGAATGCCTAGAACACGGTCATCGGTGTTCTGGGTAACGAGGGTATTCCCACATCAAAAAGAATAATGATAGTCAAAAAGAACAAGTTGAATCGCCTGCCCCGTACTGGAATCGAACCAGTGATCTTATCATTACTAGTGATACGCTTTACCACTGAGCCAACGGGGCTTTAGAGGTGATTCCTCGCTTGTTGGACGAGGATCAGATATTGATGTTCATAAATCCCGCACTGGGGTGGGGTAAGGGGCGAACCCCTTTTCACACCACGTTCAAATGAGACCACAGCGATGATATGAAATTGACTCTCAACGCAACGTTTTTGCTTGGAAGTAGTGCTCATAACTTAGCCTTATCGTCTATGAGTGAGCGTTCAATGTGTTTGAAATGTTCTGAATGATTGCTATTAACCCCTGTATTGATCACCAATCTGTCTACTCCAAAGCTCTTGTCTTTTCCCGCGTTGGAATACCCATGAGTTCCAACTATTAGATCCGGCCCCAAGTATCGGTCCAAATGAATCTATCTATAGCTTTTGAAATCCTGTCTTTGCCCTTTTTCGTGAATCATAACCTTGCAATGCCCCTAAAACAGATCTTATATACGCAGCCAAACTTTTAATCCATCAACAAACCATTGCGTTTCCTAAACAAAATCCTTTAGAACATCGTGAATGCGAACAACATTTACCTCCACCTCTGCTTCCTTCTTCTCCGAAGCGTCGATACCCTTTCGGCCCTCTCCTTCTCGCTCGTTGACGGCCTCATTAATGCTCAACCGATCCGCGGGTGTGGCGAAAACAGAAGGGCCCTCGGTCTCGGAGAGATCAGACTCCACATCAGCCTTCTTGGATGTGGACTTCTTGACATCTTCGCAGCCAGCCTTGGGAAGCTTGATGAAGAAATCCAGAATGAGGGCCAGGCATGCAAGGCCAAAAGCAATCCAAAAGACTCCCTTGTGTTGAGCCTTCAAATCCCAGCCCTTTGATTCAAACACGCCAACCACCACGGCTATGATGGCGAGGAGGAATGCGCTGGCCAGATATGAAGCAACAAAGATCAAAGCGCCTGCCAAGCCGAGGAGATGGCGTGGTAGGGCTGAGGTCATGAAAACGTTGCCGATTGCTGAAAGAACAGAGATGCATGCTCCCTCGGCCATCAGGGCTGGGAAGACCCAAGCCCAGTAGCTGGGGCTGTTGGGCATGAGGGCGAAAAGCAAGATGGCGATGACCTTGGCAACACCACACAGGATGAGGATGATTTGGCCCGAGAGGATGTGGAGGAGAAGGCCACTGGAGATAGACAAGATCATGCCACCAGCAGCCCAGGGGGCAAACCACACTGAAGCAGTCATGGGATCCTTTCCGAGAACAGACTTGATACTGAGTTTGTTAGTCAAGGCATCAGAGTATAGTGAGGGGGTCTTACTAAAAGTTGACATAGAAGAGAAAGACCGAGTAAACACCAAACTTCAAGGAGAGGATGCCCAGCATCTTCTTCATGCCCTTGACCTGGAAGATCTCTGGCGGTACCAGCGGCGCAGAAGCCACCCAGCCCTCCACATATATGGCTGCAATAAGAAATGTGCAGCCGACAACGAGAGTTGCGATGATGTGCGGTGCAGTCCAACCATAGCGACGGCTATCCGTGATGGCGTAGATGACCAGAAGAAGACCAGGAACCATAGTGCCGATACCCCACCAGTCCATGACATTGCCTCCTTTCCTCGCCTCAGCATAATCACGGGGTGATGCCCAAAGTGAGATGCAAACGGCGGGAGTCAATATCATGGCGATCAGCCAAAAGTACCAGCCCCAGGTGAGATACTGTTGAACCATGCCTCCACACATGGTCCCAAGGAAGAACATGACCGGGACCATGGCACCATACAGGCTGAACACGATATTCTTCCTGGGGCCTGGGCGATAGGTACGTCCGATCAAAGAGACGCCGGCGGGCAGAAAGGCTGCGGCTCCGAGACCCTGCATCGCGCGACAGAAGACAAGCATGAAGAAGGTCTTGCTAAAGCCTGTGATGACGGACCAGACAACAACCCATAGAATGCCCACGTGGAAGAGCAAATAGCCTCCAAACATGTCGGCCAACCTGGCGCAGGGGAACAGGAACGAGCCGGCTACCAGGGTGATGACGCTGGAGAGCCATGTCTGAGAGTCCTGAGGGATGTTCAAGACATCAGAGATCCCGGGAATGAGAATCTGAAAGCCGCCGACAAAAAACTCCTTCAAAGTGTTAGACAAGGTCTGCATGCAGATGGTGAGAAGCATACCGTGGCCGCAAGGGACGTCACCATGGACGCGATAAATGCCACTTCAGTCCATGTTGACTTGAATATTTCAGGTCGCTGTCGTCCCAACCTCTCAAGGTCGAACTCCTCCGGGATTTCCTCAATGGTGATCCGAGTGTCTGCCTCTTTCGAGTTGTTATCGGGTACCATATCTCCAGGTGGGCTGCTATGTTGGAATGGCAGTAAGCCCCTGAGGTTGGCAAAGTGGTCTGTCGGGGACAGGCTGAGAGAAAAATAAGAGTCGAAGCAGCGGGCGATGTACTGCACTCAGGGATATTAAATATTACAAGACAAATGTGTAATTGTACAAGTAACTGACGAGTTTGTTGAGGAGAATAGTGTTTCGGGGAGTCCTTTTTGTGAGTCGACCGTTGATAGACCGAGATGTTTGAGCTTCACTTCCGTTGCTGATACCATCGTGATATTTGAGAGCCACCATTCCAACTCTTTATACTCTTTCTCGTCCTGCTTAGTTTGGCCATGGCGTGGACCAAACTCGCGATATCGCAACACGTTGTGGGCATCCCATCTTGGCCGGGTCGGACTTGACGATGCTTCCAAGGGCCGTGGAATGACAATTCTCAGGCCGTAGCGGTGAGATGAACGCAAAATATGTTCTCCGATTTCCTATTTTGGGGAGTTCCAGAGTCTGGCCTCGGGGCCATCTCCACCAGATGGCGACGCGTCGCCACAATGTGTCATATTAAGAAGATGGTGGGAGGAGCAAGGTGTCAATGTGTCATGGAAGCGAACCCAATGAAGGGAGGGGAATAACGGTGAAAGGGGAAGAGAAAAAATTGAACTATCGTGAAGTCCGTTGTCGCAATATCGTGGTGGAGTTGCGAAGGAGCATGTGGAGGTAGATGGAGGGATGAGAAGTCAGGGCTCTGCCTCGTGGGCCAAGGAGACGATCACAAGCGCAAGCAAGCTTTGCTCAAGCGAACAAACTGCATTCATGCCAGTCAGTTCATTTGCAGACCAAGCCGGAGTTGATACGCCGAGGGACGACGGGACGGGGGGAGTTGTGATAGCAGAGCCGCGCTGAGTAACGCCAGCCACAGCTGCGAACCATGGGCAGAGCCATCAAGGGCGACGTGCCTAAACTAGTCACTGTCAGGCCTCGTTGTCCAGAGTCAAAAAGAAAAAGGCATCAAACTCCCCATCGCAATTCTGGGTCCAGAGACGCGACGAGTGACAGCTGATTTCCTCTTTTGGCGTGGTTGTGTGCTCTGGCTGGACGGCCTGGGCACAGCCCACAATGACAAGCTTTCTGCGAGCTCTGATGGAAGGTCCATGATGCAGGTCCCGGAGCTTCGGCTGCACGGTATGTCGTTTCCTTTCCGCTTTGGGGCAGGACGGCATCGGCCGTAGTCGGGATTTGGCGGAGGTCGAGGCGTGCCGTGTCAGAGGGTGTCGATGCTCGCCAGGCCAGGGCGTCCAGGTTGGATAGGTTGGGATGGGGATGGCAAGCAAGCAAGGGCTTGCATTGCTGCTGGCGTGTCGCCGACGTGGGGCGGAGGCTCTCAAAGAGGTTGCGGAGAGCTAGGCGACGAGACGAGGGGTGAGGCGAAGCGGCGATACCTGGGAACGACTGGCATTGGTACGTTGGGACATGGGGTTGGTTGACTTGACGTGAGGTGATTACATACAACCTGGTATACATAATCGCATCGTGAGCCTCCATTGGGGGTCGAGTCATGGGACCTGATGCGTGCCTGCCATGCCAACCCGCCTACGTCCACTGCATGGTCTGCACCTGCCCGAGAAAGGTGACAGCTGGAGGGAAGGAAGGGCCAAGGTTTAGCAAAAGCGTGCCCGATCTTGGATCTTAGTTCATTTTCTATTGCGCCTGCCGTCAAAGGTCATCCATTCATTCCTTCTCCAACTTGAGGAAGGTTCTCTCCAAGAATACTACCTGCCTTTACCCCTCCACTTGTTCCCCTCCATCTGTTCCCGCTCCCCTCTTCTTTCTCCCTCCACGTCTTCCACGACACGTTATCATCATCGCTTTCATCGTCATCATCCTCGACTCTCTCTTTTGCATCACCCACCTCGTCTCCATCTTCCCTCGTTCATCTTTCTTCATCCGCGACAAGACCATCATGAACCTTCTGTAGCCTCGAGCCCCCTCGTTGCTCTCAACCGCTGTCCGCCCCGAAAAGAGCCCGCCCTAGCTATCTGGCTGCTCAGTCAGCGCCCGGCGCATGCCGCCAAGCAACACCAAACCGTGTCACAACTGCCGTCGTCGACGCCTGCGCTGCGACCGCTCGTGGCCGACATGCCACAAGTGCGCGGTCTCGGGGCAGGAATGCCTTGGGTATGGCAAGGTCTTCGTCTGGACACAAGGCATTGACTCGCAGGGCAATATCAACCCGCCGCCCGGTCGGAGGATACCCGATGATGGGGATGCTTCCGGTTCCTCGTCCCTCAGCGTTTCGCCGTCTCCTCCGGGCCAACAGCCGGGTCATGGCCTGCCCCGTCCTCAGCCTAGGCCAGATCCCAGCGACCAGCACCCACTGGCCCAGCTAGTCCAGCAGGCTAGAGAGCAAGCCGCCCAGCAGATGAACCGGCATCAGTGTCCCCAGGCCGACTCGCCCTTGCAACCGCCGGGAGCTCTTACCGATCCACTGTTCCAGGACCTCGACCGCACCTCACGATACTATCTATCCCATTGTCAGTCCACCCAACAGTGGCGTTTCCCCTCTCATCTCTGTCAGTCACGCTAACGCATGTGCCAGTTTCTGAGAGGGTCTGCAAAGACCTCGTGGTGCGAGACACACCCGAGGACAACCCGTTTCGCGAGCTACTCCCCTTGACGCGGAAGCATCCGCTTCTTCTGCAGATTCTCGTTGCGACATCAGCCATTCATTGGTCCAACATCTTCCGCCGTGTCAGCGACATCCCTCCCGGCCTCTCGGATCCGGGTGGCTACCTCTCTCAGCTTAGATCGAGAGACCTCGTGACACGGCAAGCCCTCATTGATGCATTGACAGCCAAGCAAAAGGCCATGAGCCACCTTCGCGAGGTGCTTGACACCCTTGACCCTGCCGGCAGCGAGGTGGCCCTGGCCGCCATGCACTTCTTCATCAAGTTCGATCTGATTGATCTTGACAAGTCGGACAATCAAAGCTGGAGGGCCCACCTCGAGGGCGCCACAAGTATCATGGCGCTGCTCAACCCAGATAGTAACACGGATGCATCCAGTAGGATGCTAAGGGATCGTGTCATCACAGACAGCTTCATGTAAGTCTTTCATCCGAACACCACCAACACTGCTAACCCTTGCAGCTACAACATCCTAGGCTCTACCTTGACATCGGGAGGTCTCGCTGCCCGTGTTGCTCGACAAGCTTTCCAGTTCCTGCCCGTGATGAAGCGGGTCGAGTTGACCAATTCCCTGTCATGCCCACCGGATATCCTGAACATCATCTTAACTGCATCTCAGCTGTCCCACCAGACGCCATGGACCGACCAGTCCCTGACAGCAGCCGATGAGGCGCTTGCCCTGATTGATCAAGCGCTTGCTGTCGACATTGAGGCATGGGCCAACTATCTCCGACAACACAATGTCACCATGGACCTTGAAAGCCGAGTGCACCTGGCGGCAGCACACAGATCAGCCGCGTGTCTCTACATTCTACAGGCGCTCCCCTTGGTGCGGTCTATGAGGACGATTGACACGGACCTGCTCCTGCAAGACACACTGGGCCACTTGGCTGCAATTGGAGAAGACGATGTTTACTTCAAGGCTTCATCTTGGCCAACATTCATTGCGGGGGCTGAGACGCGTGATCCAGAAAAGCGTACGTGGACTATGACACGGCTCTTGTCGATCTGGGACATTTGCCCATGGGGCTATCTCTTTACGGCCATTGAGATGCTCAAGGCGGCATGGGCGATGCAAGATTCGCGGGGGACCGAGAGCGTCAACTGGTTGCGTGATCTGCGAGGGTTGGGGTTTGAAAATTTGATTGTTTGATTTCTACTCTATGATTTGTTGTTGGTGGGTTCTGGTTCCAGTCCAGATGCTGCAGCGGGTCGGTGATTGCATGTTTCAACATTCTAAGAGAGCGAGAAGACAAAAGTTTGTGCTTTTGCGGTCAGCACCCATGACTACCGGCCCCGTGCCACGGAGCGTGTACTAGTGATAGATAGAAGGGCCTATTTTAGCCATAATCGTAGCGTAATACTAGACAAGGAAAGGTTTCCCGGCGTTGACTCGCTCACAGCCGAGACTATCCCAATCGAGCCTCGAGTGCAACTCGGCAGAAATTTGCATCTCACGATGGCTTCAAAAAGACGGTGTCCCCACTGACACTTCTTCTCCGCGCGTCGCGGCGCTGCGACCCCCACCTCTTGCTTCACATGGCCTGCTCTAGTGTGAAAGCTGGTGCTCTAGGCTGGAATCTGGAACTTCTCCATACGTACGGACCTGGCCGTGGCCGTTGTCGTTTCTTTGGTCTCTCTGATCCCCCGGCATGCTGGGTCTCGATCGAGGACGATTGCCTGCCGCATTGGCTCAGCTGCAGCTCTGATTTGCCCCGGCGGTGACACCTCAGGGTCCTCCCCTCACTTTGGCTCCACAGGGGAGGAATATGCAAGCCTGCAGCCTGTCAAAAGTGGTGATTCGACAAGAAATCTCGGCCGAGAACACCTGACACACTCTGGCCGCACGTTTTGCCTTCCGTGTGTCTGACCGACGTTGCGCACGTGTATCACAAGGCACCCTCTCTCTCTCTCTCTCTCTCTCTCTCTCTCACCGTCGCACCGCCTCCAAAGCCAAGATTCCTCTTTCCTCCTCAAGCGCGACAAGGGGAGGTGTGTGCCCGCGGTCTGCGGTGCGCCGGGCTCTACCGTAGATCCGGGTGGTGTGCTTGCCGGTGTGGTACCCCCCCAAGTTGCAGCGCGGCTAATGTTTGCTGGTCCCTTGACATCTGCCGGACCAGTCGCCTTGCTGGAACAGAGGACGGTCTGACGATCATTTCGGTTAGACAAACTGACTTGTCTGAAATGGACAAAACACCAAAAAGGTGAGCCTGAGAGACATCGTGACATTCAAAACACGTACCCTGAGGTGTGCCGTCGCTTAAAGATTTCCCTTTCTGGATGTGGCCAATCACATCTCACATGGCTAACTAAAAAATAATGCTACCACCTTCCTAATCCTTAGGATCTTGCACGTTGACACTCCATGAATAAAAATAAACCTTAAAAACCTAAATTTGGACAACCAAACAACGACATAGTAAGAGATTAGAAATGATCAACGAGAACGCAAAAAGAAAGGTCTCAGAGGGAGTCGAACCCTCGCTGGCGGAATCAGAATCCGCAGTCATAACCGTTAGACCATGAAACCGAGGATTTCTGGCTGCCAAATTTTTAACTTGCATTTATGTTTGCAAGGCGGAAAGTCGGGAATGGCTGTTTGAGCAGTTACCCAAGGCATCTCGTAAATAGAAGCCTTTCTAACATCGTGGCTCTCATACTCACATGCTATGATATCGAGATCCCTTCGTCCCCGGATTCTGGCGACTTTGGAAGCCCGATTTGTTGAGCTGTGGCTACGAGCTATGAAGCCTATGCCACCCTACACCTGTATCCTTCAGGTCCAAGGTTAGTTATACGCAACGGATTCCTTTTATAATACTCTCCAAAACTCGCGAGATGTCTTGAAAATATTGACGCTACCTGCCTAACATGATAAAATAAAATAGTTTCGAGCCACTCTACATGAAAGATGGCTGTGGACAAAAGCTGGATTCCAGTCAACAATTGACTGGAGCACTGGTGAGATCAAAGTGATCGCTTTCCGCAACACGTTATCTATCTACGTGGTCATTTTCGGGCACAACCACAAGATAGCTGGGCATCCGGGAGGCATGACTGATAGATCAAGTTCAAATTGGGGTCAAAGTCAGGCACGTATGGAACTTTCAGCGCTAATGGGGACTGTAGACCGGCGTCTCAGGAGTCGAAGCCGAGGGTTCAGATAATTCCGCCCAAGACGGCAATGGGGAAAGACATGGCTGAAGACAACATCGATGAGAAGTGATGAGAATAGCTACAACAAAACAGGCAGGTGTAGCGATCCACGACGACCGAAAAGTTTCGGCATAGCAACCGAATGATAAAACCCCAGATCGCAAAACGTCCAATCGCATCTTTCACAAGCAGCCAAGCCTCCCCCGTGTGCAACTCCCAACCAAGGAGAAGACCTGGAGGTTTCGAAGCGTTTCGGCGATGATGGGAAAAGTTCCGTTCTGAGCGCTAACTCAGAGGGTATCGAAGATCTTTTTGTTTCTGCAAGATCGTCGTTGAAACCCTCAGGAGTCCAATCGCATTCTTTGGAGAGGGGGGGCCAAGAGTCGCCTGAAACTGGCAAGGTGGGAAGTGGTTGGGACTACAGAAGTGGTTGACTTGAACTGAACTGACTTGTACTGGCATGATGAAATTTATTAAAAATATTATTAGAGTAATCAAGACCCTGGGGAGTAAATAGTGTCAAAATTGTATTGTTCAATACAAAGAAAAGAGTCAATTCAATGGTTATCACAGTCTTACTCCAACCAACCACACCTTGAAAAACCACCAAGTTCACGTTTCGAATCACGTCCGTGATTAGGGAACCACCATCTCCAGCACCGACCAAAACACGAAACCTGAACCGCACCAGTCCTGCTCAGCCTCGACGTGCAGACATCAACAGACGGCAACACCTGAAGCTGCTGCTGGGCTAGTCTGCTTCACAAGCCAAGCTGCCTCTTTCGCAACGGTCTCCCAAGTTGGGACTTGATGACTTGGAGAGATGTGACCGACATGCGAGCCTCGAAAAAGGTATATAAGAACAGATAATCTTTGCAATGTGGTCAGTCAATTCAACTGCAAGCCAGTCTTCTCTTTTCTACTCTCTTCCATTTACGTTCAACGCCCTGGAGGCAACTCATTCTACACCATACTCACTGTAATACCTCTTTCAAAAGCTTTCCAAGACCTTCAAGATGCGTTTCTTCACCGTCTCCGTCCTTGCCACCGCCGTCTCCGCCCACGGCGTGGTCACGTCTGTTGAGGGCGCCAACGGTGTCTCCATGCCCGGTCTGAGCAGTAAGTCTCATTCCCCTTCACTCGAAAGGTCTACTAACACGGCGAAAGTTGCGGATGGAACACCCCGTGACTGCTCCAGCAACCGGTGCGGCTCGCAGGCCGACACCTCCATCATCCGTGACCGCGAGATTCGCAGCGGTGAAGCCAGTGCCCTTGGCCGGACTCAGGGTAATGGTCCCGTTGACGCCTCTGTCATGATCTCCAACTTCCTTGGCACGGGCGGCAATGTCCCTACCAACAATGGCTCTTCCGAGAGCGTTGGTGTCGAGGATAACTTGTCCAACCTGCCTGGTGCGCGAAAGCACCGCCGACAGATTGGCAACTTCCTGGGCGGTCTCTTCGGAGGCGGCAACGGCGGAAGCGGAGGTGACAAGAACGATGGCCCCCCCGAGGCTAGTGTTGCAGCATCTACTGGCGACGGTGCCTCCTCCGGTCTCCCCACCGCCTCGGATGACGGTGAAGTGACACTCACCTATAGACAGGTATGTCGTCCTCACTCGAGGTAGCTCTAGCCACTAAAACCTGCAGATCAACCAAGATGGCGCTGGCCCCATGACCGCCGACATTGATGGCACATCCGGCGGCACCGACCCGGATGCCTTCCAGTCGGCCGAGGTCACCCAGGACGTCCCAGGACTCGGCATCCAGGGCCTGTCTCTGGCCACCAACACCGACTTCCCCCTCAAGGTGCGCATGCCCGAGGGGATGACCTGCGAGGGCAGCGTTGGAGGTGCCGAGAATGTCTGCATCGTCCGTGTTCGCAACGGTGCGGCTGCTGGCCCCTTTGGCGGCTCTGGTGCCTTCACGCAGTCTGCTGCTGCGCGCAAGCGTGCCTTTGCCTACCGTCTTAAGAAGCGCATGGAGATTGCCCGCAAGTACTAGGCGCCTATGTAGCGTGTCGTGCAGGGGAGGGCCGGACAAGTGCTATAGGACATCCATGTATGTGCTATAGAGGCCTATAGTGTATATACACCTACTTCGGCCACTGATGCGTCCCTGAGCTCCATCTCAAGCATCTGGCATCTTGTCATTGTCATCATGTTAGAAGGATGGGAAGAGAAGAGAGGGAAGGCCAGGCACACGGGGTTGGCTATGACACGGCCAGAACCATGGTATTGAGTATGGAATCTGGAGCAGCCAGGAGGACGGAGTACGGTCAATGGAAATAGAAGAATAGTTGGAAATATGTCATATGGACCGAATGAGAGTAAGATTAAGAATGTATTCACGCATACCTCGTGAATGCTATAGAAGACGCCGGCCATGCACCTTGGTCATGAAATCGTTATAAGTAAACCAATACCAGAGCGCCGTTCCGGGAAAGATTTAGACCCTAGCTGAAGAGCGGGAAGAGAAAAGGAAACGAGAAAGGAGCATGCAGTGCCTGGCCTAGGATCACGCAAGAGCTGCGGTCCGTGGAGGAAGAACAAAAAAGGAACATGATACCATTCGAGTTGAAGGTGACGACAGTAAGGTGGGTGGTCAGATGTGGTCTACCAACGGCGGCTATTCAAAAGTTAGCTGGTGATGCTTCACGACGCTTTGGTGGCTTACCTGTATGCAGAGTCGAGCTTCTGTTGACGACGCTTGGGCTTGTTGCCCCCGGACGGCTTTCGCTTTGGTGTCTCCTCGGGAGTCTTGGCCTTGGTATCGCGTCCCAGCAGCTCGGCTTCCAGCGAGTCCAACCCTGATGAAGCATTGGATACTGACCGTGAAGCTGGGGTATGAGTGCGTGCTCGACTGCGACCACGACTGCGGTCTCTGCTCCGACCCCTGCTGCGATCTCGACTCCGATCTCGATGGTAAGATGTTGTTCTTTCGGCAGATCGTCGATCTCGTTCACGAGTCTCCGTTCTTCCATGTCCAGAACTATCCCGACGTGATCTGCGCTTGACCCCCTGCCTATCCCACCGACTGGAATCCCCGTCGTTCGATCCTCTGCGGCTGGGGTTAGAAGTGCCCCGAGATCTCGGTCTCTTGAGGGGTCGCTCGGCACGGTCATTGTCACTAGAATAGCCACGTTTGGAGCGTTGCTCATGGACCTCCCCACTCTCGGAGCTCTCACTCCGCACTGCTTCGGGGCCCTTTGGCGGGAACTCAGCTGGGAGATCTGATACCGCTTCTCCGCTGGGGAGTCTGCCATCTCGCACAAATGCTGGGTCGAATTCGATCGATTGCCAATACGGCGTTTCATGTATCGGCTTGACATACTCCTCGATATTGTCAGCCTTGACATAGTCCGATTCGATGCACTTTGCATCCCACTTTCTAGGAAGAAGCACCTCGTCATTGTACTCTGCAGGCAGAGGCTTTCCCACTTCATCAGGTGGATGAGAAGTTTCTAGCTCTTTGAAGGCCGTCTTCTCATCCCATTCCAGATCATCTGCGTCAGTGGCATTGTTGGGTGTCGTGTCAGGTACTTGTGGTGTAACAATTTTCGAGGCCCCAGTGTCAGCCTTTTTCGTTTCAACCGTCTCTATGGGTGTGCTCGACTCTTGCTTAGCGGCGGGTTGTGGTGTTTGCTCCTGTTTCGGTGATGGGGTCGGTTTCGGAAGACTTGGAGCTTTTGTTTCAGGTCTTTGATGATTTTCGCGAGGTTTCTGCTCCGGTTGCCGTGGATGGGGCTGATTCTTCTTCTGCCGGCTGTCGTTGTTGCGATTGTGACGCTCATGTCTTCGTCTATTCCGGTGATCACGAGAGTGATCCGGGAAATCGCGGCGGCGACCAGGCTGAGGTGGTTTTGGAGGGAGGGAGGGCTTGGGAGGGAGAGATGGTGGTAAGGGGAGCGTCGAGGCTGTACTTGGACGTGGTATAGGTGGTGATCCTGATGCCCTGCTGGGCTGTGGTGTGGGAGGTGGTCCTGGAGATGGGCCTGGCCTGGGAGGTGGAGGATGTCCATACCCAGGTGGTGCACTGTGAGGAGGGAAGGGAGGGGGATACGGAGGTGCATGCTGTCCGTATGGCGGGGGCGTAGGGGGAGGATATGACTGATAGGGTGGGTGCGAGCTATATGGCGCATGATCCTGACGGGGAGTTGGTGGAGGACCATATGGTCGTGAGTATGAAGGTGGTGGTCCTGGCGGCTGAGTTGGTGGAGGAGGTGGAGGAGGACCATATGCTCCAGATGAACCAGGAGGAGGTGGGAGGCCAGGAGGCGGACCTCCGTATGAGGGCGGAGGGTATGGGTGCGAGTAACCCGGAGGTGCGTAGCCAGGTGCATAACCGGGAGCTGCGGATCCATATGGAGGGTATTGGGGAGGATAGGAGGGAGCTCCGGGGTAAGGCGCGGCCGGAGGACCATAGCCGGGCGGAGGCCCGTATCTGGTCACAACTGACCCTGGAGCTGGAGCAGGGGCGTACTTGGTGATGATGGGTCCCTTGGACTTTTTCGAACCTCCATGTTGCTCCTTGTGGCCCCCTTGACCCGAAGTATTGGCATTCCTCCAAGCGGCGAGACCTCTGCAGGATGAAGTTAGCAGCGTACAGCCGCTGTGACCAAGACTTTGGACCACTTACGCTGGAGTTTCTCGAGTAGGCTCTGGACATGCGATAGCCCAATGGCCCGAGGTGCCGCAATTATAACAGCGAGCCTCGTCTGGCCGTGTCTGGCCTGGAGCCGAGTCGGGCATGATGGGTGATGTAACTCACACGTACTAAGAAGTGATAGCAGTTAAACCAAGTGAAATCCCGGCAAGAAAGAAACGCTGTGCCCGAAATTCAAGTAAGGTGGCGGCGTCTATAATACAGGCGGATGGATGGCAAAGGGAAAGCGACGACAGCCTCGTCAGCAAGTTGGTCGGGCGCGAAGACGGTTTCCGCGCGGACGTCGACAGGACAAGGCAGACCAGAGGCAAGAGCTGGGCGAGCGGTCTGGTCTGGTCTGAGGCCAGACTCATGTGACGCTGTGATAGGTCTCACAACAGAGTCCTTGGCGTGGCTGAAGAGCAGCAACAGCAGTAACAGCGTCGAGGAGCGAGGGCGTCGGGATACTACAGCCCAGGCTTGCCAACAGCGCGCGGACGCGACATGCGAAAGGACCCCCTCGGCGGAACCTGTACGGGCTTTGCTTGCGGGGGAACGCTCAGAGGGGCCTCATCCAGTTGATCCTTGGAGGGCTCCGGGTGTTTCTATTGAGGCCCTCGAGTCGGTGAAGAGGCGGATTCCGTTGCAGCCTGAGTAACAGAGATGGCAATGCCGCTCATTGGGTCGTCGAGATGCAATGCTGAGGTTGTCGCGTGCGCACGGACCAGGTCCCTCCGTACCGAGTCAGAGTCAGAGCAAAACGAAACAAGGCGATAAAATAAACTTCAGGCATCTCGAGGGAGACACTCTTTTTCCGAGCCTTATCTTGACATGAAGGCCCAATCTTGTTCTTTTTTCTTTTGGCGAGCAAACACGTTGGAAAGCCCAATTCCTTTCATTTGTTCGAATACGCATGAAACATACATATCCATGGTTTGCTATATCGACTTTGAGTTTAACCAGTACCTAAACAATACCATTGAGCATTGTTCGCTTACTGGTACCCAAACGATGCGCCCGTTTCTATTAAAACAACCAAACCTCGTTCGACTGTTCACAACCCTCGTTCGCATATAATACCGATAGATCTATCACGAGCCAATACTATAAGAAGTAGATATGGCATCTCATTGTAAACACTCGGCAACAAGGACATGTCCTGCCTATTGCACCACAACACAAGCAGGCAACTCTTATGAGAAACAATACTGACTTGACCCCCATCCTGGGCCCATAGTCCTACAATATCCCACCTGTCACCCATCACTTCGATTTACCCGGAATTATCCGTCAATGCGGATCTCCCGTAGGCATAGGGCTTTCAGTCCGGGGTTCCGCTCTCGACACGCCATCCGGACCACCACCGCCGGCCATGACCCGGAGCTTTGTCTGAATGAAGACTCCTACAAGCTGCACATGCTTCAAACCTCAAACCTTTTCGGGTTATACTTGATAAAGGCTACTGCTTTTTACCGTTACTACTTATACGAGGGCCCTAGTGATTAAACTCGGTGGTTAACTCAAGCATGATATGATACCTTCAGATATCTATGCTTCCGCATCCACATCATCTTCAAGGTAATCATCACCGTGATGAAACTCCTGCATCTGACCCCACCTGGTATCCATTCATACGACCATCATCATGTTACTTCAACCCCGAGAGGTCCGCATCCATACATAGCCGAGGCGTCATAAGAGATAGGTATATAAACACATGAAGCGCTGCCATGAATGATGTTTGAACTCCGTCTTCCTCACCCACACGTCGTGGTCAGGTCATCAACATGAGGGCCTCCGTATCCTTTGCTTGCCTTCTGGCAACCTCTGTCTCTGCCACGATCAACCCTGGCACCCTCGTCACCATCTCCTCCGCAGTCGACGTCAACAGCCAGTCGGCATGGTGGAATCCCCTCGACGAGTTCAATGGCTACCAGTGGCTGACATATCTGCGAAATCCTCTCGAGGGCTCGAAAGCAAACCACAATGTCATGGTTGTTCGTCGTGCTCAGGCAAACGGCGCCATCTCGCGGGACTGTCTAAAGACTTCGAGTGGAGAGTGCGCCGAGTTCCTCGACGACAACGGCCACAACACTCCTAGCATCGCTGTTGACGGAGATGGCTATGTCCATGTCTTCACCAGCATGCACAATGAGCCATGGCACTACTTCCGCTCTTCTTCAGCCAACAGCGCAACCCTCGTGGATCGCAGCTCAGAGATGCCCGACCACACCCTTCGGGTCACGTATCCCGTGGTGAAGCGTGATGCTCAAGGTAACCTCTGGATGATTGTCCGAGGACAGTCGAGCAATGATGGTTCAGCTCGAGGCGGCTATTTTTACAAGTACACCACTTCTTCCAAGAAATGGGCACGAGTCAGCATCTTTGCCTATAGAAAGGGCTACTCGGTGTACCCCGATGATATTCAGTTCTCTTCCGACGGCGACGTTCATCTTCAGTGGGAATGGGCCAAGTTCCCAGCCTCTGGGGTCCGCCATGAGGGAAGTTATGTGCGCTACACGCCTTCGTCGGACAAGTATCGATCCGCCTCTGGAGCGACAGTCACCTTGCCCATCACTCAAGAGACCAAGGACATCGTCTTCCAGCCCCTCACATCTGGCGAGACCTACGACGGAGACACTGGTGCCACGCCTGTCCCAGCGTTCCAGAGCGCAAAGCTTGCCCTCTATGAGGGCGCAGCTGGCGAGGTCCACGTCAATATCGCATACCGTTTCGCCCCCAAGTCCTATCAGGGATGGCAAGTCCACCGCGCGAGGGCGACTTTTGGCACAGCGAACCCTTGGGCTCGCGAGTTGGTCTTCTCAGGCGAGAACACGAGCGCCGCCATCGGCATAACGCACGACGGCACAACCGTTCGCATCTACTATTGTGTCTCCGGTGGCAGTACTTGGGTTCTTGAGAAGACTGGTAGTTCGGGGTGGACGAACAACGAGCTGAAGGCGGTAACGGGCAAGGGTGTGCAGCGCCTCCAGGCTATGATGAGATCTGATGGCACAGATCTTTTGTATCTTAGTGCGCCGAAGAATGTGGACGCAGTGACGGGCAGCCTGTATTTTATGACTGTGGGAGGCCGTTGAGGTGACGATCAAGGTTCGAGACGGAACTCTGATAGTACATATTCTTGACGCATTTATGGAGGAGCTATAATTGGTGGTTTCAAAAGACACTAGAAACTGAAGAAAACATGGTGTTTTGCCCTCATGATATCAGACATGTTGGTTATGGATAAAACAGACAACTCGCCTGCCTTGGACCCGGAATAGCATTCTTCCCAGCCTCGTAACAGTCAGTCAAAATGCAAGATAGATCCATTCAAGGACTGGACTCGCCGTCAACTACCGGCAAGTTCCAGCTCCCATCTGCCATCTGCCGATGGTGGTGTCAAAGTGTGGGGGAAGAGAGCTCGGCCAGGCATTTTTTCCCGCCGTGATCAGCGACGACTAAGCAATTCACAACACGACACCAGGCTAAACATCCCACCGCCCTAGCGAGGAAACCTCCTTCGCCCGTGCTTCGACGACGACGACGACATGATCGCTCCCTTTACCATGTCGCCATCTTCTTTCTAGGCTCCTCACGCCACTCTCGCTCTCGACCGCCTTCCTCTCTCCGCGCGCCGACCCCCCCATGTGAACCTGTCCCGCTTCGTCTCCGATCGATCATGTTGGTACAACCACCAAGCTCTCCTCCAGACATTATCCCCGCCAGGAGCCGCCGCCGTCGCCAGCCTTAATGACTCCGGGCGCACGAGTCCCCTCGATACCCACGACCATCTTCTCAAACTGAACCTCCCGGTCGCCTTTTTCTCCTCCCCGCATATACGTACCGTACCGTACCTCACACAATGCCTGGGCTACCATGTAAGCGCCCGCCCCCGCCATCGAAAAGCCCCTAGAGCTCCAAGGCTGATATCCCCGGGTCGCAACAGCATCCGTCGACCTCGACGAGTGCATCTCGCGCCTATACAAGAAGGAGCTCCTCGCCGAGTCCGTCATCGAGGCCATCTGCGCAAAGACCAAGGAGCTCTTGATGCGCGAGAGCAATGTCGTCCACGTCCGCGCCCCCATCACCGTCGTCGGCGACATCCACGGCCAGTTTTTTGATCTGATCGAGATCTTTCGCATTGGCGGCTACTGCCCCGACACAAACTACCTCTTCCTCGGTAACCACCCTCGCAGAGGATGAAATACGAACCTCGGGCTAATCACCGTCGGGGAACAGGAGACTATGTCGACCGAGGCATGTTCAGCGTAGAGACCATCTCGCTGCTTGTGTGTTTAAAACTACGATACCCCAATCGCGTGCATCTGATCCGCGGGAACCACGAGTCGCGCGGCGTCACACAGTCATATGGCTTCTACACCGAGTGCTCGCGCAAGTACGGCAACGCCAACGTGTGGCACTACTTTACCGACATGTTTGACTTTTTGACTTTGAGTGTCGTCATCAACGACCAAATATTCTGCGTCCACGGAGGTCAGTCTCAAGCCCGCTCAGCCCTGCAGCAGCTCTAATAAAACGACGTCCAGGCCTCTCCCCCTCCATCCACTCCATCGACCAAATCAAAATCATAGACCGCTTCCGCGAGATCCCTCACGAAGGCCCCATGGCCGACCTCGTCTGGTCCGACCCCGACCCCGAGCGCGACGAGTTCTCCCTCTCCCCGCGAGGTGCCGGCTACACGTTTGGAGCCCAGGTGGTTAAAAAGTTCCTGGCTGTCAACAACATGTCGCACATCCTCAGGGCCCACCAGCTCTGCCAGGAGGGCTTTCAGGTGCTCTACGACGACCGGCTCAGCACCGTCTGGAGCGCCCCCAACTACTGCTACCGCTGCGGCAACATGGCCAGCGTCCTCGAGGTCAGCGACACGGGGGAGCGTTTCTTCAACGTCTTTGCAGCCGCCCCCGAGAACGACATGCATAAGGAGCTGCAACCCGGGAACGAAAAGTCTGCCGACGGTAATGCCTTGCCAGACTATTTCCTCTGAGCAACCCACAACATACATATACACCACACCGCCTGGAGCTAGACCAGCTTGGGCTTGATGACATTTTACAACGATGTGATACCAGATCCTTTGAGTAGGCATATTGACGGACCTGAGCGGTAGATAGAGTTGTTGCATAGCAAATAGAGCTTGATGCATATCGGATTTCCCCCCCTCCCTGGAGTCTCGAGACTCGGAAGTGAGGTTGAAATATTGCCTCGTCAGCGACGAGCTAGGTGATAGAAACAAAGCATCCACCCATCCCCATTCCCGGCCCCGATCCTCGATTTTCTCTTTTATGTGAGTTTTTGTGTGTGTTGCGTCCTTATCCAATGTTCAGGTATCTCATTATCTCATGGCTTGTGGTATTTGTTTATGTGCGATTCCTAAGGATACGCGACCCAAACCTGTTAGGTCGTGCCTCAGTGCCCTATAGAGGCCTACCAGTCCTTGGCGATGTCGAAGCTCCACTCAAACTCGAGATGCTTCTTCTTGTCGTCATCCACGAAGCTCGAGACGGCATTGTAGTGACCGCGGGCGAGCATGCCGCTGGGGGCCTCCTCCTCCTGGACTGTGGCGGCGTCAATGGCTGGATATAAGCAGTGATGGTGTAAGACTTACATCTCTTCTCGTAGGTGGTCTGTCGGTCAGTGTTGGGAGCGTAGCTTCCCTATGTAGTGTGTCAGCAATGCCGCTTAGCTCAGAGGCTGCCAGGAAGACGCACAATCATCTCAGAGTCCTTGGAGACCCGGATGCCCTTTCGCTTAACCACTTGAACGTAGTGGAGACCGCTGAGGATCTCGTGCTGGACCTTGAACTTGGCGCTCATGGTGAACTTGGCTCCCTCCTTGATTGTGAAGGGCTTGTCCTTGAGGGTGTTCTCGCTGCCGGGAGTCGAGAGGTCAATGGTGACGGGGTCGCGGCCGGGAGAGTCCATGGTCAGGGACAGGATGATGCAGACTCGGGGGTCGTTGGGGTCAGAGATGTCGGTGCCACCACCGAGACCGAGGGACTCCTTGTATCGCTGCAGGGACTCATCGCCGGCATCTTGAGGAAAGAAACGTTAGCATTGAGCAGTCGTGTGTTTTGGAGGGGTGGCGTGGGGGAAGCGGTAAGCAGGATGCTTGGTGTTGTGCTGAGGGAAGCTGAGCCAGACAATCCAATAAGGAAGCACAGCTTATGCGCTCTGACATAGCTCGGCTTGAGCCAGAGAGCTACGCATATCACAAACGCATCGAACCATCATGTCATGTTGGTGCGAGGTTGCAAGGCGGTGCGGTGCCACATGGGACAGGAGCATGTGCCGCAGAAGCTCGACAGGTCGGGATGGAAGTCGGCGGGGGGTACGGGGAGCTGCTGCACCTACCCATCTGCTGGTACTCGGCCAGACTCTGCTTGGGCTGGGAGAGCTTGTAGCCCTGAGTCTCCTCGGGCATGGTATCATCATCGTGAGAAGCCATGGTGGGCGAGCGGGGCGAGGCTGGAGGAAGGCGGGGGATAGGAGAAGAGCGGAGAGCACCGAGAGGTTGAGGTCGAAGAGAGATGGCTACAGCAGCTGTGAATGGCTGCTCGAGATATAGTAGAGGGAGGAAGTGAAAGTTTGGGGTAGAGAAAAAGAAAGAGGAGAGGAGGGGGAGAAGAAAGGAGAAGAAGCTTACTCGTTGAAGCAGGGGAGAGGTGAGCTTGGTGCTTGGTGCTTGGAGGGGCTTGGGTAGGTTGCTTGCTTGTTGCGGTGACGATGGAGGGGCTTTCTAGGCGGTGTTCCTCTGCTGGCCGCTGGCTGTAGGTGCGTGCTAGGGTGGGCTTTGGCGGTCTCTACCAAGGTATCCTCGTCGCCTAGTGGGGTTTCGCGACGCTGACTCGCGAATATTGATTGGGTTTGGTGTGTTTGAATACGGACGAGTCGCCAATGGCTGCTGTTGGTATGGAGATGTGCTTCCAGGTTGTCAGGGGTTGGGCTTGTGAAGGATAGCCTGGAGGATGAGGCTTGTTTTCAGAGGGGTAATGGTGGCTGTGGCTTTGCGTCTCTGGGTTGTGTGAGCTGCAACTGAGACATGGATTGCAGCATCGAGATAGCCTAGAGTGTCCAGGGCACAGTCTGTTACAGCACTCCTAGTTGAATACAGTACTGTAGGAGGAAGTGGGTGCTTTGAGGTTCCTTTCACAGTTCTGCACGCAATTCAAATTGCTTCAACCACGTATCGTCCTTGAGACCAGCACGTCGTTAAACCTTGTTTGACAATGCCAACATCACCACAATCCAACCATTCTTGGCATGAGAATGCTTTCCTATCAATCAATCCTCGCTCACCTCCAGCAAGTAACGCACCCAATTGCCACTGCGTGCTTTTCCCCGCGTACCGCAGCAGCTCAGCAGTGAGAGCATGACAGGACGAATGGATCCTCCATGCATTGACTCGCCCCTCGCCGCTATGCGCATGCACCTCGACAAATCGGAGACCTGGGTGATATAGAGACGATAGCATCTAGCACATATACAATGTCTCGCAGGGAACTCCATGTGAAGACCCTCTGTCAAAAAGAAGCGTGGTCTGGGGTTGAGATCTCGTGGGGAGCAAGACGGCAAAGAAGATGGCTCGTTGACATCCATTCTGTTCGTCCCGAGCCGGCAACCCCTTTGGACCCCTTCTAGACCTCTTGGAACATCGGATCAGTGCTGCGACAGCCCAAACAGGCACGCCGGCATGCGATGCTAGACGCGCGATAAGTGACTTGTTACGCCGCCATTCGTCAACCTCGGCAGCAGTAGGGCTGTAAGCAGCCCATTTGTCGCCAAGCTCAGCAGACGGAATGAGACCATTGGCAACGAGTCGCACCCGTTTCTCGGCTCTGTCCTGTCAATGACTTGGCCAGACTTGCGACCTTTTTGTCTCTGGACATGTTTCGGCATCTCGCTTCCATGACGAGTCCCTCTGTGACATGGCGCCGCCAAACACGAACCCATGCCATTTCCCCGCGTTCTTCTGGGCGAGCAGTCGCCTGCTGGCGCGCCGGGCGCAGCGAACACCAGGGGGGGACGGGGACTTGTTTGGGGGGCGTGGTTCACTCTGACCTGGATCGGCGCTGGCGTTGGCGCTGTCGCTAGGTGAGTGTGGTTGCTAGGGGCGGCAGACACACCCATCATCCATCCAAACAGCGCAACCCGCAGTCAAGTCCCCCACGTGCGCGCCAACGGAATCAACATGGCATCCATGGAAACGAGGGGGAAGGAGGCGAGCTGGGAATAGAATTATTTGACGCCGTCTAGCGCCCATCGAACAATAAAAGCCAATAAGTGGTGGCTCCTTTTGTTGTGAAAATGAGCTGCACAAGAAAAGGAGGTACGTACACACTAACCAGATGGCACTGGAACCCATCGGGTAATGTCAAGTCAGGTGTCCATCAAGTTTGGCGTGTTGATGGGGGTAATTTGGCCGCGCCATTAACAGGGGACCTGACGCTGCGCGTGAACTGTGTGACAGTGAAAGTACCACTATATCTCGCAGCACCCCACTCTTACACACGGTGCTAGTCCCCTTCGAGTCTTCGGTACGTACCTGGGCCGCCAAACCCGCCCAACAGGGCCGTCCGCTAAAACCCTCAACGCTATCCAGCATGTAATTTGCGCGACTGAATTCCCGTCTCAGCTCTTCCCTCGTCGAGCCTGTCGCGATCCTTTTTCACCCTCATCTGCTTCATTTTCTTCATTCTTCTCTCCCTCTCTATTTCCGGCCCAAAGCACCGTTACCGCTGGCCTTTTCCCTCCCAGACTCTTTCGCCTGAAGCGCGATTGCTCGTACTTCACGGCCTGCTTTTTTCCTGAATGAATTGAAGCCCTGCGTTGACACGGTACGTCCGAAAGGCCAAACTCTCCCCCCCGGCCCGTCGCCCGGATTGCGAGCAATTCTGCGCCCAACTCTCTTCACCTTCACCATCTGACGCGCCATCTCCAGCTTCGCAGGCTTCCTTCTCCATCTTACTCTCCTGTGCGCGCCGATATACCACGTCGAGTCCCGCGATTTCGATTCATTTTGTCGGCCCAGAGGTGACACAAATCCGTCGCGATCGAGAAGCAATTGGATAAGATGGCCCCCAACACCGAGCGCATGCTTCCTGCGAAGCACAACCCTCTCATGATGGAGGACATTCCGGATTGTATAGACCACCCACCTGCTTCGATGTCGCGACTTTGCAGGCTCACCCTTGTTTTGTAGATACGGATCTGGTTGCGCGCCGACGCCTCGGACAGACCAAACTGACACCTAAGATGGTCGGCACTGGCGAGGCTGATCAGACGGCTCTTGGCGTCTTCGACTATGCCCACCTGCGGGCTCCTCTGCCAAAGGGCATCGTCTCGGGCATCTTCAAGTCGAGCCCCAACAGCTACTTCCTGATGCGCCGCAGCTTTGACGGTTACGTCTCGGCCACTGGTATGTTCAAGGCCACCTTCCCGTACGCCGAAGCGGCCGACGAGGAGGCCGAGCGCAAGTTTATCAAGTCTCTGGCGACTACGAGCCCCGAAGAGACGGCCGGAAACATCTGGATCCCCCCGGAGCAGGCCCTCGCCCTCGCCGATGAGTATCAGATTACCCCTTGGATCCGCGCCCTGCTCGATCCCGCCAAGATCTCCGTCACCAGCACCGCAGATTCGCCGCCCAAGAACATTACGGCGCCCCCCAAGTTTGACCCGGTCAAGTCGTCACAGCCTACGCTAGCTCCTCCTACTCCATCTGTGATTCCTCGAAGCACTCGGTCTCGCCGCTCAGCCAGCCCCACCAAGACCACGAGGCGCGCAGCTGCATCGCCCCGAAAGCGAAGCCTCCGAACCAAGGTCGAGGCCGTCGAGACCATCACCGAGAAGACCGATCTGGTCAACGGCGAGACCAAGGAGACCAAGCAGGAGGACATTGTCATGCAGTCGACCGAGTTTGAGCCCGCCATCGTTCTGGAGCCCAGGGAGGAAGAGCCCAAGGTCAAGGTTCACGTCGAGGAGGAAGTGTCAACTGATGCGGCCGGAATTGAGACCAAGCACACCGTGACCGAGGTCGAGCTTCCCCTACCCACTGCTGGCGAGCCACCCAGCGCTGAGGAGATTGCCCAGATGATGGAGGCTGCCAAGGAGATGGTGCAGAAGAACAAGGAGGAGGAGAAACAGGCCAAGGCCGAAGCTGAGGCTGAGGATGAAGAGTCGCAAGAAGAGGCGCCCGAGACGGAAGAGGCCCCTCCTTCTGTTAAGAAGAGCAAGCGAAAGGCTGCCGATATCTCAGTAGGCGACAAGGACGCTGCTGGCAAGACCGAAGAGACAAGAGAAGAGGAACAGCCCAGGGCAAAGAAGGTCAAGACAGAGGCTGAGCTACGGAAAGAAAAGGTCAAGAACCGAGCACTGCTCGGACTGAGTGCCACCGTTGCGATCGGGTAAGACACTGCACCTCCCTACAAGTATCGGAATAATTGCTAACAAACTACAGTGCCATTGTCCCTTGGCTCATGAACTTTATCTAAGCTACGAATGTCATGTCTTCGGAACCCAAATCTTTGACCCAGAGATTCGGGCGTTTCCACTACGACCATGGCTGCAATATGGGACGGGCGGTTGGATCGGCGCGGTTCTTGTCTTTGGTTGTTTGTCTTTTTGTATCATTGTGTCTTGTTCACGGATCACTACCCATTACCCCTTGTCAGGGCGAGATGTTACAGAGTAACAGGCTCGCCGACGTCCTATCAATGTCCTTTACCTTGACCTCTCCCATTATACCACAACACTATGCTCTTTTTTCTATTTTCTTATTAACTTTATTACCCAAAATCTTTTTCCCTTTGCACACATACCCCCTTTGACCCTCGAAACCGCAAGCACTAGATAGGCTGGCGAATTCAGGTTTCTATTTGACCGGTTCACTTCTGGGGAAGAGATTGAGAAGGGGACGGTTTGGATGGTGGACGAACGTGTTGAAGTTGATGGAGGGATGCCCGTGGAGGGGGGAGGGGCTGGAGAAGAGGCGTTTTGTAATGACTCTGATCGGACTATCTACCTATATAAGGATATCAAGAAAAACACTAATAAAAAATAAAACACAAGAGACGTGTATCAATCTGATGCCTTGGGATGTTGAATAGCCGATGCCGAGGAGCGTCAGTCGAGCCCGCCCGTCTGTGATTGTTAGCTCACAGCAGCAAAGCCCCCTAGAACCAACAGAATTCTAGCGACTCGGGCTCCATGTTTTAGCGCACTTGGTCCCCCGCGTGTTCCCCGCACGATGGAATCTCTCCACCATCTCCAACTCCCGCGTCGTGAACCCAGTCTAACTCGGTAGCTCTCTGGCTATGCACGGCAATGGCCGGCTCTCTTTCGGGTAACCACTCCCCCACACGTATAACGACGAGACCCCTTGCTTCCATATATCTTGTGCTTCTCTCTTCGACTGGAAATTTTGATCTCTTGGGTCATCTGCAGTGCCTTGTCTGTTGTTGCAACTCTTCATCATCTACTTATACATACACACCATGAGACCTTCAACACGAGTTGCAAGCCTCGTGCTTCGACGAGGCTTTGCCAGTTCAGCACGACGACTGGATAACTATGCCTTTGTCGGCCTAGGACAAATGGTACGTTGACTTTTATTCACTTCAATTATACAGAAGCACTAATCAGAGGACACAGGGTTACCAAATGGCCAAGAACCTGCAGTCCAAGTTGAAGCCCTCGGATAAGGTGTCCATCTTTGACATTAATCCCGAGTCCATGAAAGGTCTTGAGACGGAGATGAAGGCAGCTTCGTCTGGTGCGGCGGTCGAGTTGGCTGCCAGTGCGTTTGATGCCTCCAAAGATGCTGTGAGTCTTGTTAGTCGTCATGGTTCACCTCAACTACTAACATACCCAGGATACGGTCATCACCGTCCTCCCTGAACCTCAGCACGTCCAGGGTGTCTACAAGTCCATAATTACAGACTCTCTCCCCAAGAAGGATCGTGTTTTTATCGACTGCTCAACCATTGACCCTTCGACTTCCCGTCAGGTTGCCAAGACCGTCTCCTCTGCTGGTCAAGGCACGTTTGTCGACGCCCCCATGTCCGGCGGTGTCGTAGGAGCCACTGCCGGAACTCTCACCTTTATGCTCGGATCTCCCCCCTCGCTCGTCCCTCGACTGGAGCCTGTCCTGCTCCTCATGGGCAAAAAGGTCCTCCACTGCGGCGAGCAGGGAGCTGGTCTCTCAGCCAAGCTCGCCAACAACTACCTGCTAGCCCTCAACAACATCGCCACGGCGGAGGCTATGAATCTGGGAATGCAGTGGGGTCTCGACCCCAAGAAGCTGGCGGGCGTCATCAACGTGAGCACGGGCAGGTGCTGGCCGAGCGAGGTCAACAACCCGGTGGCGGGCGTGGTCGAGACGGCGCCGGCGAACCGGGACTACCGCGGCGGCTTCGGCATCGGCCTCATGAAGAAGGACCTCAGGCTCGCCATCGTGGCGGCCGAGGAGGCGGGCGCGAGGATGGAGCTGGCAAAGACGGCGTTTGCGGTGTACGAGGCTGCCGAGAAGGAGGAGAGGTGTCAGGGGCGGGACTTTTCGGTCGTTTATAGGTATCTAGGTGGAAAGGAGGAGTAGAAATGGTTTTATAGATGCGCCAAGGTGCGTAAAACGATATGTGAATAAAGACTTGATAAGTGAGATGAATGTGCTCAACTACCATGGTGAAGTATGAGCTTGTCAGTTACGGATCCTTGGAGAGTGTACTCTGCCCGGGTAACGTAAAGCTCGACCTTTCTAGGCATATCTATCACATCCATTCACTCGTACCATGTTCACTTAGTCAACCCCATATAGAGGCTCAAGTGTGAATGTAGATGCTGTCGGCTGCCCAGGGACCAGCCAGCCTCCAAGTCAAAGCTAGTCAAACAGCCCTTTCTGGGTGATTGGCTGGGGGGTAGTGCATCTAATCAATTATGTTTAGTCCAACAAGAAGCGCGATGCACCTTGGAGGTAGCAGACTTGAAACCATCAGCATTACTCCACGCAGTCTATGCATGATTTTCTCATGGAACAGGGATCGGTGAACAAACCATGCTTCCTCACAGCCACCTTACTCCTGCGTATCAAGACAAACATGAGCTATTAATCGTTGTTGCTGCCTTGCCAGTTCTTACGGAAAGGTAGTCCACCGTTCAACAGATTGCTCCCCCTTGGTTAAAGAAAACCCAAGGTTTCCAGCCAAGAACTCTTTAATTCCCCCATCATTGCCACAACAACCCCCAAAACATAGCCTCTAGACAACCAGTCTCAGCCCTGTCTCTCCCTATATGCATCTCGAGAAATCTAATCTGGTTCAAAGCAACTCAACTCGGCAATCTAAATCTCTCCGAATCCCTGCTCCCACGCGGACCAGGTTGGCCCGCTCCCGTGGCGCCGCCACCAGGGTTCGGCCGCCCGCTCTTTAGCTAGCCTCCCCTCGGAGCTTTTCAACCTCTAAACGACATGCCAGAAGGGGAAATACCCTCTAAGCGAGGTGTTGCCCAGACACACGAGAGTGGTGTCCGGAACTCTGGCCTTCCGGACCGTATTATTGGGTCCCTTGCAAATCAGAGAATGCCGTCAGCTTAGACGGGATCAGCGTCTAGGAATGACTTTAAACCGACTCGAGTCCAGGCAAGAGATCCAGTCAGCGAGCGCTATGTGACGTTTATGTGTGCATCCCCTGGTCAAAGGGTGCCCGAACTCCGGTTAATCTCCAAGTCCCTGGTGCCCATCGATGAAAGGGTGGTGGACTTGAATCGGGTCAGCAGTAATCTCGTCTGACGGTGTTTTCTCCTCAGTCTTTCCTTTCCAGTTCTCTTCTTTTAATATTGTTGTTTCTTGTCCAAGATCGACGACTTGTGGCGACTCAACGAGAGCGGAGTTGAAAAAACACACAAATATCCAACAAACCCGAGGCCAAAACGACAAAGGAAAACAAGACTCTCGATCCATCACGACATGCTCGACGCGGTGCTCAACGAGCTGGCTCGTCGAAGACCAGCCAGCTTCGACGACTGTTCCGAACTCTCCCCCTTGTGCCCCGTCGAGGCCACCGTTCTCGGCTATGTCCCCAACCGAGGATCCAGCATCTTCTTTGCCCTCGCCTTTGGCTTGGTGTGTATCTCGAGCGTAGGACTGGGTGTGTGGAAAAAGACTTGGACGTATGCTGCCACTCTGGGAGTAGGTCTACTCCTCGAGACACTAGGTAAGACCAAACAGCACACTCGACGATATCTTATGCCTCTCTCTAATACTTTCACTCAGGATACATCGGTCGAGCCCTCATGAACCCCAACCCCTGGAACTCTGCCGCCTTCCAGCTCCAGATCTGCTGCATCATCATCGCGCCCACCTTCATCTGCGCCGCCATCTACCTCACCCTCAAGCACGTCGCCCTCGCCCTCAACCCCTCCCTGTCGCGCTTCCACCCGCGCTGGTACCCTCGCGTCTTCCTCCCCGCCGACCTGTCATGCCTCATCATCCAGGCCATCGGCGGCGGTGTCGCGGCCGCCGCAAAGAGGGACCAGCCCGGTGTTGCGCAGAGCGGTAACCGCACCATCATCGCCGGCGTCGTTCTCCAGGTCATCGTCTTGCTGAGCTTTGGCGTCATGGGCACCGACTACTACCTGAGGGTGAGAAAGTACATCCACAGCTCCGAGGTTGATCCCGCAGCCTTGAGAGTATGGACAGACACCAAGTTCCGACGCTTCACGGGTGCAGTCATTGGAGCCTACTGTTGCATCCTCATCCGTTGCATATACCGGTTAGTTCCCCTTAACCTCTCCTCCAACGAGACATCAACTAACTCATTGCCTACAGAATCGCCGAGATGGCTGGTGGATGGGGAAACCACATCATGCAAGACGAGCCCAGTTTCCTCGTCCTCGACAGCACCCTAGTCTTGGTCACAGGCTTCCTGCTAACGGCTTTCCACCCAGGCCTGTTCTTCCCCCAGATGGCGACAGGCTTCAGCGAAAAGAATGTGACCGAGGCCGAGATGACGGCAGAGTCATCCAGCGAGAGAAAGGTTGAAAACTCTCAGGCTGCATAGATGCATGTTTTAGAGTCGATGTAGTTGGTCAGGGGGTTAAAAATAGGGGCAAGGTAGCCGACATTCCTTGGTTGGAATCAATACACAGGGCGTTGGTTATTGTCACAGGCACTAGATCCATCTTGCAGACTCGGGCGAGCCGAATTGAGCGTTTCTTATGGTAATGCTGTCTATCACTATTAGGATTTGACCAGTCTATCCGTCTCCCCATCATCGTCACTGTCCGTCTCCTCTTCCTCATCGTCATCATCATCATCCTCGTCGTCGTCGTCGTCTTCCTCCTCATCATCAGTAGATTCCTCCTCGCTTTCCTCTTCCGTCTCTTCGCTCTCCTCTTCCTCCTCCGCGAGCCAGTCATCCAGAGTCTTGGCACCCACACCCTCACCCGTACCGTTTGTCTTGCTTGGCACAAACGTTTTAGCTGCCTCGTCAAGTCTTTCACTGGCTGGGAGTGAGCTTCTCTCGACGTCGTATCGGGAGCTCTGCCCTCCTTCAGGCTCACGGAGACGACCATCAGGCTGCTTTCCCTCCTCTACCCAGTCAGGCAGAGGCTCGTATCCCCTGAGTCCATGAATAGCGCCACCGCCTGCAAGTACCAGAGTGGCAGAGCCAAGCAAGAAGCCCTTTCGGGATTCAGACGGGCTCGGGGCCTGTGGGGCAGGCTTCTCAGCGAGAAGCATCAGCGTCGCCAACTGAGGGACTGCGAGTAAGGACCGGTACATTCTCGCCCGGTCGCGGAGATCAAAGGATCTATCATATCTTACGAGCAAAAGAGTATACTCCCAGAGACGCTCAATAGGATGGGTGTCTGTCTCCATAGGGGGGTCTTCCTCTGCTTCTCTCTGCTGCTCTGTCTCACTCTTCCGGTTAAGATGGTGAAGATAGACCTTGGCAGCCAGAAGCAGAATCTGTTGCTTGGCTGCCGGTGACTCGCTGGCAAACCCCTTAAGCAAGATACGGAGAACATCTGGCGCAATGTTGTCCTCTCCGTTCAGCCCTGAGAATTCGCCCACCAGCCAAATAATTGTCGCTCGCGCTTGAGCATCTGTAGCAGAGTCAAGGTTCTTCGCCAGTCGAACCACCGTTCCGATATGACCCTGGACGTCCTGTTGTATCAGGTGGCGAATAACTGTCAGCGACTCGGCTGCGAGAGTGCCGTCCAGGCTGGTGATCTGGCCCAGCAACAACTTCAAGCATCGGGGGGCAGTCGTAACGTCGGCCTGCGCACAGCGGCCAATAGCACGAACAGCCTCGCGGACGAGAGCTTTGTTAGTTCCCTGTGAGAAATGCTCCAGCTCTTTCAAGATGAGACTCTTGACATGAGGTGGGCTGTGAGGGAAGATGATGGTCAAGATCTCCAGCTTCAACTCCCACACAGGGGCAGGATCGGTGGCTCGGACAAGGAAGTGGCTTGCGTACTTGACAAAGTCGGCAGGCCGCATAAGGCATACAGAAACAATGTTGAATAGCGCAGTTTGCTGTATGTCCTGAGCTCCTCGAAGCAGGGCAATCAAGGGGCCGATGGCGAGTTTGACATGGTCCGGTGTTCCAATGTCAACGTAGCATCTAGTCACGGCGACAACGACTCCGGCATTGCGACTCTGCAGAAGAGGCTTAATGCCGTTAAGGAGCAGCGCCAGGTCGGGATCCAAGACTGACGATCCCTGGCCTCGACCGCCTTGCCGGGACTCACCATAAAATTCGTCCACATTCTGGTCCTGAGATTGCTCCTCAGTGTCCGCTAAAGGCTCCGACTTCCGGGGGAAGCATCTCCGCGCATAATACATCATGAGTCGTATTGTGGCCAGCTGGCTCCATTCGTCCATGTCTACCACTTGCTTGATCAACGCCCGGTAGTGCTTGTGGACGAGATCTATCCGGTCTGGGCAGATCTCTAGGAAGGCCGACACAGCTGCTCCAGCTACATAGTACAGCTTGTCGCCCAGGAGAGTCGACAAGTAATCGATCAACTGCGGCGCCTGGCTCGGGTCTAATCGATAGCACTTGGGGATCGCGAGGGCGGCGGCTTTTCGCACGTAGGGGCTCATGTCGGCGACACCCTTCTTGATGGCAAGGGACACAATCTGGCTGATTACGGGGACTCGAATGCCCGACATGGTCTTGAGGGCGAGGGCTCGGACTTGGGGGTTCTGGTCGGATAGGGATTTCTGTATCGTATTGATGGACAGGAGGGCGAGGTCGGGCTCCTGCTCGGCATGGTGGATTAGGTAGATGTAGACAAGTTTCTTGATTTCGAGGTTCGGAGAGGCGACATTCTTGACGACAGAAGAGAAGAAGGGGAGGGTCTTGTGGTTTCGGTACATCATCTGCCGCAGACAAGTTAGCGTCCAGTCTTGATACAGAAGACAATAGCACGCACCGCCATGACGCGCCGTAGACCCTCAAGAACTTCGCGCTCGTTCCGACTATCTAGCAGCTTCCTCATCTGGTTCCGATCCAGAGGTTTCGAGCTCGTGCGCGCGCCGCGCGTCGCCTGGGCGGCATCGAGCGTGAGCTCCCTCGCTGAGGCATCAGTCAGTTTAGCGCAAGAGGCAAAGCGAGCGGTGAGCGAGGATACGCACCAGTCTCCATGAGACTCGAGATCCTCGCTATTGACTCCATGGTGACGAGTGAGCGTGGGAGCTTCTACCGCGTCAAGGAGAGAATAGGTGCCCTGGTCAAGGGTTGGGTGTAGGTATTTGGAATGACGTTGTGTGATGGAAGGCGTCGCGGCTGGTGGAGGTGGAGGGGCGCCACTATTGGCTTGGTGGGGGAGCTGCCTCAACACCAAGCACAGGATGAGATCTTGGTGTTACAACCAAAACAAGTGGTTCAGTCTCCTGACCAAATGGGGGGGATGACAAGATATCCCAAGAGGAGATGATTAATCTCTACAGACATCATTTCTTGACACCAACCCCGAATATATCCACCCTCTTCTCTTCACTACCAGATCAACTACCCTGGACAATCACAACTCGAGAACATGGCTTCTCAACCCATCGTCCTCTCCCCAGCAACACCCTCGGAGCTCTTGTCATACATCATCTCGTACCACCGGTACCCAACAACTATAGTGATAGGCTCTACAAATGCCGAATTTCAACAGTCTCTTGTCGAATACATCACCCACCATCTCACTCTTCAAGACAAAGATTCCGAGATAGCATCACCTTGTCATCCCTTCCTCACAGTATCACTCCTTCAGATCGCCATATCTCGTCATATACGAATAATATTTGCCCCCACAGTCACACATCTTCGCGCGCAACTTTCCGTCTTCACGCCCAAGGACTCTCCAATATCGGCGCCGCCGAATCACGTTCACAGCACTCGTGCGCCAATACTCTTGGTATACGGACTCCTGGCACTTCACCGAGATGCTAGTGAGTGGTCTGCTCAAGGTATTGGTAACTCGGCGGCACTATTGGTGGATTCAGCATCACGAAATGAGTTTCGAGCAGTGGTTATCGAGCCCAAGGGTATAGGAGGCCATGACGATATCGAGCACCTTGGGGGAGAAATGGTTCCTCTTCTAAATGGCACACTGAGGAGAGATGATGGGTCATGGAGTGGACGGGTTGTCAGTGTCCGTCAGGTAATGAGCCGCTGGTTCGAGTTTGAGGACCGAAATAACGACGTCACATAAGATACCTCTCATGGATCAGACGAAAGCCCAGAGGTGCATACATTGAAGCAACATGTACCTAACCATGAATACTGATAATATTCAACATCAACATCATCGCATCATCATCATTATGCTCGAGATACACATAAACACTGCATAACATGTCGTGATAAACCACCCCCAACGCCAGCCCATGGTATCTATTCCAAGCATTGCCGCATAACCGTAAAACAAACAGACAAAGCCAAAGACAGATTTAAGCAATGGCCTGTTCCATCTCTGCAATGTAAAGCTCAATATGAGCCTCCATCTTTCGATACTCTTCGTGTGCGCTGTGAACCTCATTCTCAATGTTCTCCTTTAGGTCGAGCATCTGTCATCGAGTTAGCATTCCACAGTGTCGTAGGTCAAGAAACATGGAAAGCTGACCTTTTTCTCGGTTTGTTCAATCCTTACACGCCGCACCTCCATCTCCTTGCCCTTCTCGGTGCGCTCAGCTGTGAGCTGCTTGTGCACTGCACTGAGCTCCTGCATCCTCTCCTTGGCCTCCTGCGCCTTTTGGTTGCTGCGTTCACGGAGCTTCTCCGTTCGTTCTGTCCACTTGGAAAGCTGGCGCTTAAGTAGACCTTCGGCGCGCTCTACCTCATGAGCGTTGTTATTGCGCTCCGAGAGGGCGTCTCGCTGCTTTGCGTTGCGCGCCAGCTCCTCCTCCTCCTTGGACAGTTCCAATGCAATCTCGTCTAGGATCTTGATGCAGGATGCTACATCTGTGGACACGACAGAAAAGGAGTCTGTCGAAGTCTGAAGAGCTCTGGCTCGGCGGTCCAGGGCATCGATGTGGGACTTGTCGTTGTTGAGAATCTCGCGAAGCTCCGTCAAGTTGTCTTGAAGAGCCGAGGGGCTCTGGAGCACATAGGGTCGCAGCTTGGTGCTCTCCTGCTTCAAGGTGACTTTTTCTTGTGTCTTTTGCTCTAGCAGAGCAGTGAGCTCTCCCTTCTTTTGTTTCGCATCCTCGAGCCGCGCGGCGACCTTCTCCTGGTTCCTTCGGAGCTCCAGCAGCCTCTTCTTGAGTTCCTCGTTTCTCATCGTCTTCTCTCGGACCTGAGCCTCCATCGCCTTGCGGTTGTGTCGCATATCTTCCAGCCGACCCTCGTTCTCCAGGTTCTCGGCGTAGAGGGTCTCGATGCGCGTTTTGGTCGACTCGGCCTTGTTATAGTGCTGATCGATAACGCTGGTCTGCGACTCCCGGAACCTCACAAAGTTGATCACGTAGCTGAAGATCTTAACCAGGCGATCGTATGTAGGTCGGTACAGGTCGTTGAAGCTGAAGTCGGTGATTCCGCACTCAAACAGAAGCCTGCGCAGGGAAACGTAGAAGCCCATCAGGTTGCGCGTGTCCGGGGGGATGACATCGGCAAACTCGCCGCAGATGTCTTCGGCGGCGGCGCGCATAGCTGGCTCGACAGTCTCGCGCGTCGAATTGAGGAGGAGCTCAGCGAACCACTCAAAGATCTGCTGGATATGGACGGCATTGGGCTTCTGAAGGTCTGCGATGCTGAAGTTGATGCCGATTTCGGTGATGCAGCCCACGATTTCGCGGTCCGACAGACGCATGAAGGCGTCGGCCTCTTCCTCCTTCTTCCGCGGTCGCGACTGCTGCTGCGAGGTTGGGATAATGCTCATTCTCGGGTTGTACGCCATGTTTGCTGATTCTGTCGCTATCTCAGATGGACTAGAATATTTCGAGGTTGTGCACGTTTCTGGCCACTTTTTCCGTGCTTATCGCGATGCTTGTGAATGGAGGGGCGGTAAACACCAAGTCGGTGTTGCCGTGGAAACAATTTTAAATGGGTCACGTGACACACAGCCTGCTAGCATAGTCTGGAACATGGCAGTTGATCAGGGAATAAAAAGTCTCACTTATGTGGCTTGAACAATGAAATGGCGCTGTAACCGTGTTTCTCTAAAGTTCATATTTAACGGTTGCTAAGATGTAGACACGTTCGTCCTACACGGCACTCTTGACTAGATGTGCGGCAGCAGCACAAAACGTGGATAGATAAGGAGAGCCCAACTCCTCTCAAATAATCTGAGTCAGTTAGGATAAGCTCTCATAATTTAATCAAAGAAATATCCCAAGAGAAATAAACTTGTACCTAGATCTCTTGCATTCAAGTTCACTCGTCTCATGTACCTTGTTCGCTTATAGATGATGATGCGCTCATCCATTATACTAGTGTCTCGTTTCCCTTGACCCATGTGAACGGGCAAGCAACACTGATGCTGTACAATCTCTTGATACAAATCAATAACCATATTTTTTTTATAGCAACACGGCCATGAACTGTCGGCCTGTTTGTATGTCGCCTACACGTCGTGACCTGTATCAGAAGGGAGTTCACTACTTGTACTGTTTTTCGTGATGCCTTCGATCATGAGGTGGGGGGAGTTGACTTCCTATCAGGTCTGTATCTTAGCTCTCTTGCCGCACAGCGAGTTAGGGTAATCAATCAAACTACACAAGTATCGTTATCTCGCTAGCAGCTTGCAAGAGCAAAGACTTATTGTCTGTCATTAGCAATTACCGCATGCCAAAGCCGAGAGCTAATCGATCTTGGCCAACGACCCAAGCACGGCATAAGCACTCTGCTCTCGGCACCAGGCTGACGCACGAACATGCCAGAGCCTATTACGAAGTGACACCGGCAATCCGGTCAAGACGCCTGTTTGAGGGGTTATTGGTGATGATCGGCCGGGACCTGATTACTCTGCGGCAGGCTGTGTCACGTCGCGGGTCGCCAGGATGACCTCGCCCAGGCGTTTTGCCAGTCCCGTCTTACCACTCATCTCGCGTGGTTTCGGTAATGCTGCAGATGCAGCAAGCACGGCCAGGCGAATTGTCGTGACATGCGTCCTCTGCGCGGTGCGGCGAACAGTTTCATGGCCGAACCGACATATCTCGGAGCCTCTGTGAATACGAATGCAGAGCACTGCTTTGTGAGCCAGTTCCTCAGTCCCTCCACGGGAAACTCTGGACCTTGGGAGTCGGGCTGCTGTGTGAGAACTGCGCATCGCATCCACGTGGCGGTGCGTTAGCACGTCCGATCCAGCCCCGATGGATGGTCTCTTTGCTTTTCTGTCCACCGAGATGCACGCCCCTGAAGTCGTCATCCGTCCCTGGCAAGGGGTAACAAATCCGAATTCTGGAACAAAGCAAAGACGTCAAGTCTCATGGGCAAGACTCAATCCCGCGTGCCATGAAACATCAAGATCGATTGGCCCGCAGGCCCCAGAATCAATGCGCCCTGATGAAACAAAGGGGGCACCAGTCTCCTCAGATGTTTACTTTTCCCAGATTTGCCCTGCCCAAGGGGAGCGTGATCGTTAAACTCTGTTGGATTCTTGGCTGGCTGAAATGCAGTCAATTCAACGAGATGGGAACCGGTTCGCTGCACGGAGTAGGAAAACGAAGGCTTTGGGACCTAATATCGTTGGCGGATACGGTCATCTAATGAGACACAGGAACGGGAAGCGACATATAGCGGTGAAACGCAAACTTCTCAAGGAGAGCTGGCTGGCTGGGTAAAGGAAGAGAAACCCTTTCGGTGTCCTGGAGAGGGATCCAACCAACTCCTGCAGGGCCCAACATGCATACCGTAGTCCCTGTGATAAGCACTGTCAAAGGAACTCTTTGACAAGGAGCCCCGGGACAGGCTAATGGGGCCGCCCTCTCTCGCTTGTCGGTTGACGGCGCGAAGCGCTGAGATTCGTTGTCAGTACACAAGGCTTCATTTCGGCGCTGCACGGTATATTGCCGTCAATATGTGAGATAAGCTCAATCTCCCAAAGTTGATCACATATGAAGCCTCCGCTCTCTAACTCTCAACCCCGGAGTTATGGATCAGGCCGGTGACGGGAGGTTCGGCACTTGAGGAAACATGGCTTTTGATGGCGTCCTCCTGGCGGTCTCGCATCGAAGCTTGGAGATCCCGCGCGATTCAGGATCACAAACCCGGCCGCAAAGTTATGAGCCACCCGAAGCTCGGATGAAGTCAAATGGCGACCCAACATGAGGTCCCTGATTCACATCGTCCCAGTCCAGGTCCAAGCTCCACGCTTCAACGGTCGCGGGAGTGCTAGGGCATAATCCGCGATAAATTGATCAAGCTCGCGGCCGGCCGAAGACGATAGGCCATACGGCAACGATGTATGACAACTCGATTGTGCGACACCTACTTTCGGCTGAAGATTCCCTAGGCATCTAGCCTTTGGTTGCGTAGTGGGAACGAATGGCTTCTGCGTCTGACTCGAGGAGTTGAGTCGCTGAAAGCTTCGTTAACCGGTTGATGGGATATGCTTTTGGCACCTGGCGCCGTTCATGATAACGTCCTCTACTGCACTCAGAGTGGGCAAAAACTTGTTTGCTGGGATTGACCCTGTCCATGCCATGCCTGACGATAGTACCACCAGGGGTACAGCCTGTAAGGATCAGTAATGTTATTTCGTATACATAACCCATATAGTATGGCGATTTTATCATAAGTAAAGGTACTTTAAAGGAAGCTAATTTCCTAGGGAAAATTAATTAATTTAAGGTATTAATACTGCCCTAATTATCTAGTAGCTAACCTTCCTTTAGAATATACTTTATAAACCTCTCCCTCGCCGCGATAACTAGCTTCTCAAGGTAATCCGCTAGCATAGCTACCTAAGCTATAACTATTGCTCTTTCCTCTCTTCCTCTTATAAGATCCTCTATATTATAGTTATTATTAATCTAAATCTCTATATAAGACTATATATTCTTAATAAGATTAAGATTAAGGCTCTAAGGAGCCTAGTTTATTAAGTTAATACCCTAAGCCTAAATATAATCCTTTATATAGCCTGCCTTATATATACTTAAATTATCTTATATAGCTTTAATATATAGGTAGCTAAGAGATTATATATACTTAAAGAAGCCCTTAAAGAGATATAATAAACTATAGATATAGCTTAATATATTATTATTAATACTAATAGGGAAAATAAAGCCTAGTTCTTAGTTATAGCTATAAAGAGAGCCTTAGAAATTAATAGTATTATTATATTAGTATTAGTAATAGTATTTATAGATAGACTTACTATATCTTATTATAAAGCCTTTTATATCTTTATTAATATTATAAAAAGTCTTTTTATTTATAAGGATAATATTATCTTTAATTTAATTATTAATATTAGGCTAATAAATAAGGATTTCTTTATTTATCTTTATATAAGTAATATAAATCTCTAGGCTTATATAAGGCTTCTTTTTAAGTTAGTAATAAAAGTAACTAAGGGAATTTAACCTAGTTAAAATAACTAAAAGGCTAATATTAATATAGCTAAGTATAGCGCCTTAGAGATCTTCCTATAAGATCTTATAATAGCTTTAATCTTTATAAAGGAAATTATTAAGAGTCTTAAGCTCCTCTAAGCTAAGGCAATAGCTAGTAGGTCTAGGCTTAGACTTCTATAGCATTAGAGGTCTCTCGAGGGCGTATTAAACTTACCGGGTTATAAATAGGACTAAGGTAATAATTTCAGCGGTCTTCCAGCTAGTCCACTTACTTATCTTCTTAAGCCTGACCTAGTTATCTCATAAGAGGTCCTTTTCCTTATGCCTTAAGCTTATAGCCCTCAGTGGCGGTAGCTATTGATCTAGGTTAACGGGGCGGTAATAAGGATAATAGTCTTCTAGCGGAAGCTCTTATAGCTCATCTTAGGGCTTAAAAATAGGCTGGTTTTCATATATATAAAGCATCTAAAGGGAAGGATTAAAGCGAGGAGGGTCTTTATTACGGCGAGGCATTATTATTATTAAAAAAGCAGTCTAAAAAGCAGCTATTTTAATGTTATTATTAAGTTATGAATTGCGGAGGTAGCTGGCTGCGAGGCCTATAGCTTTATGGCGATAACCTTACTCTCTCGTTATAGAAGGTCGCTATAGAATAAGTACCTTTACTAGTTATTTATTAGCAAAGGTACTTATTTTATGGCAGACCAATGAGGGGTAATGGTGTTAGCTAGCGGTGGCAAGGTATGGAAAAAAGGCCCCTCTTTTCAACATTACTGATCCCTATAGGCTGTACGCAAAAGGCTAGTGGCTTAATGTTTTCTTCCTATCACGTTATGAGCTTGACTATACCGTAGAGCCTTGCTGCATTGTGCTATCGAGACCGTCAGATCTCCGCTCATGTCGGTGGACGTGGCGGTCATGCTAGTTTTAGTTTCTGCCATGGTTCCCTGCCGTCACCAGATTCCAAGATCAACGCCAGTAGAAGGACTCGGCGGCATACGCAACAACTGCCTCGAAGAGTAGCAATGGGCGGACGAATACGAAGACCTAGAAGTCAAGTTGGCAGAAAGGCTCCAGAAACTGGCAGGGCTAGACAGAGATACTTCGTACCCAGAACCTGCCGGGGGGCGTGATACGAACAAACACGCAGGGACGGCGTGGAGGCGCGATGCGTGGGTCTCATGCGAGGTACGAAGTACCGGTACCTGAGCGACGACAAGGGAGACTTGGCAGAAGTACATGACGGTCAATATCGTTTCCATTGCCAACCAACCCCACAGCGCAGCCAAGTTACTGCTGTTGGTGACATTGCTTTGTTTGACGCCTTGTGCAAGACAACATGAATACCTACTGAGCTTAACGTCCCGAGAAGCGGCTCAGACACAGTACAGTAGCAGAGCCAACGGCGTGAGGCGGGGTTTGGCGTGACAAGCCTCCATGATCAAGCCGCCACGACCAAGATCTCTCTCAGCCAAGACGAAACGACAGCCCCTGTGCTTAGCGTGTTTGTCGATTCAGTCATCCCCTGTGGCGGGAAGGCCGTGAGCCACAGGCTAGAATAGAAACCTTTCGGAACCTGGCATGCGCCTTGCGGTGAACGTTGCCATGCCATCCATCGACTGAGATTCCCGTGATGAGACGGAAAAGGCGTTTGCCCTGTCTCGTAGCATGCCCTCTCGGACACTGGCCGGCAAAATGCACCTGTGCTGTGGCTGCAAAGGTGGCGAGCGATTGCGCTGAAGATCACCAATGACTGGGCAGACCAGGTGATGGATAGTGTTCCCGTGGCAGACCAAGATTAGAGACTTGGGGGAACGGCAAGGCAAACTACTCACAAGCCGGGCTGGACAAGGCCTGAGCTCTCGCATCCTCTTCCCTCGAAACCAGCCAATCTGCAGATCCGAGACCTGCAGACGGGGACGAACTCGACTCGATGCATTGGTGAGGGTGAGGTGAGATTGGACCTGAGGCGCGGCGAGGTATACCACCAATGGAGCTATAGCTGGGCTGGGCGGCGATCATCGACGGCACCAAGCGGAGGTGAGATCCCGGAGGTTCCATCAGTTCCATCCAGTTCGCCAGCTGACAGCCAGCCTCGGGCCGCCAGCAGAAATTGGAACATGAAGCGAAGCCGGGGTCGAAGAGTTCTCGGCTTCATCAGCACGTATCTCATACTTTGAGGCATTTGCATACGAATAGAATATCGACTCGTGACAAGACAACGCGGCGATGTGTCGCCTTGGTTTCATCTGCTTCCTTCTGAGCCTCGAAAATAGAAATTCGCACTACTCCGTAGTTGGTTAACCAACCCGGGACTGTTGCATAACCAGCCTGCCAGCTCGGGACGGCGAGGTACCTACCGGCAGGGGTAAGGCAGAGGATCTCGTCGTGCCGCAGCCAGAAATGGATGAACTAAAAAAAGGGCATTCGATCATCGATAGATCACAGCAGAGCCAAGGCAAGATTGTCTTTGATTGATTGCTCAAGGGCGAAGAGGAACTTGGGGGTCAGCTAACTTGGTCGAGGAGTCCATCGTCGGGTCGTGATATCCATGCACACTCACGACACAACCTGCAGGTGGGTTCGGGTTCCTTCCTTGAATCATGACCATTCCCTCCCCGCCATTTGCAGACCTTCCGGAATTAACCATACATCATCTTGGTATCTCGTTTGTACGTTTACCTTGCGAGGTGCTGCAATGGAATAACAAACATCCTCTGGAGGTCGATATCGGAGCTTCCCTGTCTGTGCCCCTCAGCCATGGCGAGTCAGCTTAGCACCCATCCCTCAGTTATGTTCGCTGTGGTCGTCTTCCGGCCGACCCGTTGAGCAACTGACCTCCGTGACCATCCACGGTAGCACTTGACCTGATGCCACTCGCTTGAGGGCAGGCTGCTCTGAATCAGAAGACAGCAGACACTGCCCACAACATCATTTGTGCCCAATAGCCCGCGCTGTGCCAGTGATCCGCTGCAGCAGTTCCACCAAGCCCGTCTTGCGGTGTTGACGGCCGCTCTGTTGTGCTGTAGGTCGGGTGCTGCGTCGTTTGTGCGGGCTGGACAGACGCTCAGGTACCGGACCGAGAGGTACCTTCCATCAGTTACGAGGTCGCCCCGCCACCAACCTAACCTCCAGCGCCCAGCGCCAGCGGCGACCCCCTCGGCGGGCGGCCCCTCCTGGCCCTTCAGCACCCGGCTTCAGCGGGTTGGACGCCACCAGACCGAATGGCAGCGTACCCGCACCCTCGAGCCAGCCCTGGAAGTCCCCGCCGGCAAGTATCGGTACCGGATGTCGCCTGCTCAGCCTGTGCATCCGCTGCTCATCTTGGTACCACTACTTCAGGGGAGGTCTCCCTGCTCCCTCCCCACTCCCGTTAAGAGGGCCCCGTTGCGAAAGAGCCCCGGTCCACAGTGACAAGACCCTTCAAGTCGACCAGGGGGGCATCTGGGGCTTGGTGTGTCCTTGTCACTGTGCTAAGACACAGAAAAAGTACTTACACAGCTCCAACTCTCGCTTTAGCACTTGCAGGGCCCAAGAAGAAACGCACAATTCATGGGCGCGGTGGACCTCCCGTCCTTCCCTGTCCTGTTCGGTACGGTACCTCTCCGCTGAGCCTGACGTCGACTTTCCCACTCAACCTGCAGTCCCTCGTTGGCTGCAACTTGGAAGTTGCTTCCTGCTCATTGGCTTGGTCCATTCCTTCCCTTCCCTGCTGTCCCCAGCGCTGAAAAATTGTCTTAATCCCGCCCCCCGAAGCCCACGCGCCTGCCCTTTTTCTTTGTGTGCCTGCCTGCACCTACCTTGCTTGCACCTTGCACCTTGCACTTGCTACCTTAATTACCTAGCACCTGCTGCTTCTCGACGATTACCACCACACACGTCTCGCCACGCAACATTCGCCCACGTCCACGACCACGTCCTTGCCCGCGTACTTGCATTCATCCCATACCTTACACACGCCTTACATATACACAATCACCGCTTTGCTCGACTGTCACTGCACATACAGATACAGCCGTCAGCCAACTACTTGCTCCTCTGGAATCGCTCGCGCGTCTGTCGATACGGCCGACCTAGACCCCCGGGGACTCCTTGGTTTGTCGCCAGCGCAGCGAGCCGTTTGACACGACCCTGCAGCTCTCCCTCGCCTTTCCCGATGACCAGCTTGGTCCGACCGCTTCGACGACTCCACGATGCTCTCGCACGCCGCACATAATCTCGACAACTTCGACTGTACATCGGCGACGATACTGGCTGCCCGCAACTAGCTTCCGTCTCTGGGGACGTACTCGGAGCCATGGCCATGTGGCCATTCCGGCGCCGGAGCAGCCGCAAGCGCTCCCGCAGCGGCGCTGCCCTCTCTGATGCAGAGGGTGCGCCGCCGCCTACAAATGAAGGAGTCAAGGCTGGTCTAAAGAAACGACGTACCGAGCCTGCCCGTCCACAACGAGTCACGCGTACTTATAGCTTCTCACCGGGACGCCAGGATGATATTCGAGTGGACCGGGATCGTGATGACCGCTCTCCCGCCCGTCATCGCCCCGGCCGATCGAGGACCACCGGTAATTGCGATGAGGGCATTGGAGCGTGGGACCGCACGCCTACGCTCCGACCAACTCAACAACCAGGAAGGAGGAAAACAAGTAAGAGGAGGAGAGAAGAACAGAATAGGGAGGCTGAGATCAAGGCAATGAGTAATTTCGTGCCCGTACGGCCTGCCACAGATCAATGGACTTCAGGCCGGCCAATGAAGAAGGATTCCAAGAGATCTAAGACTGGGATTGGAAGGCATCGGCCTAGTCGTACGTCGGATGTCTCTCTCCCAGCTCCAGGATCGATCCATTCGAGCTTGTCGTCCGACTCTGAGTTTGGATCATATAAGGTGTCGGCACTTGCTGCCCTGGCCCCACGACCGACGCTTCGATACACGCCTAATGCACGATGGACAACGCCTCATGTGCCTACTCCTCAGCGGTCAGGCTCGCAGCGGAGGAAGCTCCTAGATCAGGAGCCAATTCCAGAGGAAACAATGAGGGCCCACAAGCGTATCGATTCTCTCGCCGACGATCTCGATGCCCACGATCTCAGAGAGCTCATGGAGAGGGATAACCGACGACGGGAGAAGAAGAAACAGAAGGAGAGGCAAAGGATGGAGCGTCGGTTGGCCCAAAGAGCTGAGAAACAAAAGGCGGAGGAAATTGAGGCAAAGAAATCTGGCACTCCGCCGCCAGAGAATCTTGAGAGAGGAGTGATGGGCCGTGAGCTGGCAGGTTTGGGTATTGAGCCCGCCTCGGCTGTCATTGTCTCTAAGCCAGATGTCTCGGAAGAACCAGAACCCATGGATCTTACTGCTGATGCTGAAGAAGTGGTCGAGCCTCCCAAGAAGACCGAGGAATCTTTCCACCGCACAGACACGGTCATCTCCGAGCAACCGACGCCGATGGAAGAGGTTGTCACGAAAGACACATCTTCCATGATGCGGACGTCTACCGACACGGGACGCATCTCCCCGGGATCACGACGACTGTCTGGTATCCTGAGATCGGTGAAATCGCGGTCTAGGTCGACTCTACGTTCGGAACGGGATAAAATGGTTTCCCCTCCACCTGAGACGATCAATGAGGAGGATGTGCTACGTCATGATACACGCGAGTCTGACGGTAGCAAGGCCGGCCATTTCTCTATCAAGGCATTCCTGAGGCTGGGCAGCAAACGGCAGAGACACTCAGGACCATCCTCCTTCTCCAACACGTCTAGAGAAGAGATGCAAGCCGCAGCAGCAGCGGCTCAGGCAAGGGCACAAGCGCAGGCGCATGCACTTGCCAGGCTCGAGGGCGAAGATTCGCCTAATGCCTCGCGCACTAACACGGGCAACTACATCTCGCGCAAGCCCAGCGCTGGTGCTCCCAAGCGAACACGATCTCGCTTCCGGGAGGATCTTCCCGAGTTGCCGCTCTCACCGCCAGCCTCGCGCGTCCAGTCGCCAGAGGCTGAGCCTCCGATGCCCGTGCTTACCGAGCAAAAGATCCACGAGATGGAACAGTTGCGATCTTTGGGTGTGCGTTATGATACGCCCACATCAGGCCATCGATCTGTCGATGCCGTCCGCCGCACGCCCTCCACGATGGAGCGAGCATATGTCTCGCCATCTCCTGAGGCTGGAATGTCCATGTCTTTGGCCTCGATTGACTCTGAAGGTTCCTGGTTGTCTGGCAACGCTAGTGCCCGAAAAGCTGCCATACGAGACAGCATTCGACGTGCTAACCAGCGTGAGCAAGCCGACACGACCGATTCTCCCACCAACAGCACCGAGGAGGATCTCGAGATTGTCGAGGACGAGTACCTGACCAAGCTCACCCCTCGACGAAACTCCGGACAAGACCTGATGGGTCGTCGTTCTGGTGAAGGACGCCCCAGCAGCGACGAGGAGGACCTTGTCGACGACGCTGATATGAAGTGGGGTCGCGTCGGTTCTCAGCCCGAGGTTGTGCACCGATATACTATGAAGAGCCACGAGGGCCTTTTGGAAATTGAGTCCGAGGATGAGGACAGCCAGGCATCCCCGATCTCACCTTCATCGCAGGAGGATGCCGACGTCCAGCGCGCTAAGAGCGTGAACCTTAGCAGGGGCCACGTTCGCAACTTTAGCGCTGGTAGCGCTAAGCTGCTCGACATTACTCCTCGTCCCTCTGTGGATGCTAGGAGAAGCTCAGAGAGGCGACGAAGCCACGTCCTGCCAGCTATGTGAGAAGAGAACTGATATTTAGCCGTTCCAGACGAGGAGTCTCCCCCTATATCGCCAACGAAACGAAACATACGCTCTTTACCTTTCCTTAAGTCAGCCCTGACCGAAGTCACTCATTCTACCATTTTTCCTTACCATAAAATCGAGAAAAGGCACAAAAAAACTTGGAAAACAACAAAATGGCGGAGACTCTTTTTCTGGACGGCGACGACACCGATTCTCCCAACTCTCTGGCAGCTAGGACCACTGGCCTAGGAACCTGTTCTTGATGTATGACTACGACCTTGATGACGGCGCTCTTCAAGTTTGCTACCCGGATTTTCTTTTCTCGACTACATATACCGCATCTTTTGATACCCCGCGTCGACCGCCCGTTATGGACTATTTTGAGACTCGACGTGCTTGATTCACCGCATATTGGCAGGGGAGCCTGGCCTCTTTAAACCGAGCCCGTTCGCGCCTACTTTGAGGCGCTGTCGCTCTTTGGGAGCTCGGTGTCTTTCTCCTCGTAATAGAATGGGGAGATTGTTTTGCTTTCGGTTAGCCGGGGTTTTTTGGCGGTTAGGGAAAAGGGATTGATTGATTGATTTGAACATTTTTGGGACTTGTTTGCTTTTGCACTTGGGAGGCCAGAGGAATAAACTTGGAGCCCGGTACTGAGCTTGGCGTGAAAGCGGCTGATTCCATGAACCATAGATATCATTGTGCTTGAAGGGGGAAACACTGAGAAGAGTAGGAATAGGAAAGTCGGATGTCGACGTGTACTTTTTTGCCCCAGAGGGGTGGAAGGTGTAAATGCTTGTATTTGATAGGTTGATTAACCAGTTTGAACAATATCTGGGGTTTGATGATGCTGGAGGCATGTCGTGGATGTGGATTCGCAGTTGTATGTTCACGGCATGGCTATAGTGAGATGTAGCTTGATCAATGTCATGGCAGAGACGAGTATTGTTCAGAGAAGGAACACGCCAATCCTATTTACAGGCTCTCGCCAACTAAACATTGCTTTCATTGTAGGTATACTCCTTGGCAGTATATCCGTCTGTCTGGTGGAATATGTGTGAGCCATCTCAGTTGACCTGATTCGCCAATTGCATTTGATCGTCGGCTCCACTCCCGGGGCGGCAAGAGCCAGAGCTCGGCGATTGGAAATCCAGATGTTTTCTGTTCATCAACATAACATCTGAATCTACTTCCATCACACCTGCGATTCTGTGCAACGCAAGTCATCAAAATGGCCTCTCCGTTCCGTCTTATGCGACCCCTCATCTCCCAGGCTGCTAGGCCCAGGGCCGTCGCTTTCGCCTCCAGACCTTTCCACAGCTCGGCTGCTAGACTCGCCGTCCGGGATATCAAGACGTGAGTGAGCATGGGGGGTAATAAATGTATCCCTTTCCGCTAATATTGAGATTTGTAGCACCGCCGAGTTCAAGGAGCTCGTCTCGACGACAGACAAGGCTGTCCTCGTCGACTGCTTCGCCACCTGGTGCGGCCCCTGCAAGGCCATCTCCCCCGTCCTCAGCAAGTATGTAACCCAGCCTCGAAGCATTGCTGATCACCCCCTAACGCCTCGGGCAGGATGTCTGACCAGCCCGACTTTGAGAGCGTCGAGTTTGTCAAGTTTGACGTTGATGAGTTGCCCGACCTGGCGGCCGCGCTCGGCGTCCGCGCCATGCCCACCTTTTTCATCTTCAAGGACGGCAAGAATGTTGATGAGCTAGTCGGTGCTAACCCTCCTATGCTTGAGCGCTTGTTGAAGAAGCACGCTTAAACAGGGCATCGGGCTCTTTGTATAATGATTACTGGCTGCCAAAACTCGTGGGAAACGCAGTGTATATTAGACATTGATAAACTGGACTAGAAAAGGCACTGGTTTTGCATAACCATGTATACGGGTGTGTTGAATAGAGTCAATATGCCGTTGCAATGCGAATAAAGCCGAATACATGGTAGCATCAAAGCACCGAGATAGATAGGCGATCACACAATGTCGTGTTCTCACCCGGCCTTCTACTTTCAGACTTGGTGCCCGCGGGAGTGGAAAGCCGTAGCGCCGACTCGGTGATTGTCAACCACGCCTTGAGCCTCGAAATTTCGACAGCAACCCAATTCAGGGTGTGCCATTGGATAGGCAACCCTCCTTCAGCGAAAAACATGTCAAAAAAGGCTTATCATATTGCATGAAGATTCAATCCCTTGACAACTTGCTTGCTTCTTCTATTTCGGCGTGACTGCCACTCCGGTACCGAGATCGGCCCCCGTGCATACCGGCCTCGACCGGCTTATCGGGGGACGGACCAATCAGCGGGGGGAATTGGACCGGCTCGACGATCGGGGCTTCAACTGAGAGCCGAGCCAGTGGTCTATAAGGTATCTTCAACGACCTTGTCTTGTGGGGGTGCTCTCGGTCTCTCATCTCATATGCTTCAGCTTCACCTCTCAACTTGTTCAATTGCCTCGTTAGCGACTTAATTTAGCGAAAAAGAACTTGCCAACCACAATCATCATGTCCAACACAATCGTCGTCGTGGGGTAAGTCTGAGCCGACCTCGCCTCATCTGAGCTAGGATGCTAACATGTTGTAAAGTGCCGGTGTCATTGGCCTGACTTCAGCCCTGTTGCTCTCCAAGAACAAGGGTAACAAGATCACCGTCGTGGCCAAGCACATGCCCGGTGATTATGACATTGAATATGCCTCGCCCTTTGCTGGTGCCAACCACTCCCCGTAAGTTTGCACTGGCTTGAGTACTTTGTACAGGTCACTTATAGGTTTCAAGCATGGCGACAGAGGAGAGCAGCGAATGGGAGCGTCGCACTTGGTACGAGTTTAAGCGGCTGGTCGAGGAGGTCCCTGAGGCCGGTGTTCATTTCCAGAGTGCGTCCCCCCCCTCTTGAGCAAAGTAGAAGACCAACTAACAGTGTACTTGTCAAGAGTCGCGCATCCAGAGGCGTAATGTGGACACTGAAAAGGCAGAGAGGTCTGGTTTCCCAGACGCCCTCTTCTCGAAAGACCCCTGGTTCAAGAACATGTTTGAGGACTTTCGTGAGCAGCACCCGAGTGAGGTCATACCCGGCTACGACTCTGGCTGTGAGTTTACATCCGTGTGCATCAACACGGCCATCTACCTCCCCTGGCTCCTCGGCCAGTGCATCAAGAACGGCGTCATCGTCAAGCGCGCCGTCCTCACCGACATTAGCGAGGCCAAGAAGCTGAGCCACACGGGCAAGACGCCCAACATCATCGTCAACGCCACGGGTCTCGGCTCCTACAAGCTGGGCGGTGTCGAGGACAAGACCATGGCGCCCGCGCGGGGACAGATTGTGCTTGTGCGCAACGAGAGCAGCCCCATGCTCATCACGTCGGGTATCGAGGATGGCGGCGCCGATGTCATGTACCTGATGCAGCGAGCAGCTGGCGGCGGCACTATCTTGGGCGGTACCTACGACGTTGGCAACTGGGAGTCCCAGCCGGACCCCAACATCGCGGCTCGCATCATGCAGCGCATCGTCACGGCGCGGCCCGAGATTGCCAACGGCAAGGGCGTCAAGGGGCTCAGCGTGATCCGACACGCCGTCGGCTTGCGCCCGTGGCGAAAGGACGGAGTCAGGATCGAGGAGGAGAAGCTGGATGATGAGACTTGGATTGTGCACAACTATGGACACTCTGGATGGGGTTACCAGGGCTCGTATGGTTGTGCTGAGAGCGTGGTGCAGCTGGTTGACAAGGTCGGCAAGACGGCCAAGTCTAAGCTGTAGTTGAAAATTCCCGAATGAGTAATAGTAATTGGATATTGCAAAATACCGTATCTGTCTCCAAGCTTGATATTGAACCTACTTTCTGCTATTGTCGTTGATATTGATGGTGACACGAGCACAATGTCCCTGGGGTTATGCACATTGCGGGGCAGCTCCAAGCTCCCATCATAACCCCTGACCGTGATGTCGAAGTTCAACCTCTAGAGGCCAGCGATGCCCACAACCGACACCATGCCAGAGCCCGCGCCTGGCATCCTCACCCAATCCATCCGCTTCGTCCTGGACGTCGCGAGCGGTCGACATGTCCTCTCCAAGTTTGTACCCGTCGCGCTATGGCTCGCCGACGCGGTCCTCTGCGGCTTAATCATCTGGAAGATCCCATGTGAGCTTGCGCCACCTCGAAACGTCAAGTACCCCGAAGCTGACATGGACTTGGACAGATACCGAGATCGATTGGGTGGCGTACATGGAGCAGGTGTCGCAATTCGTGTCGGGCGAACGAGACTACACCAAGATGGAGGGTGGCACCGGTCCTCTCGTCTACCCGGCTGCCCACGTCTACACTTACACGGCGCTGTACTACATCACGGACGAGGGCAAGAATATCTTCCTGGCACAGCAGATCTTTGGAGTCTTGTACATGGCGACGCTGGCGTTGGTCATGCTCTGCTACTGGAAGGCCAAGGTGGGCAATGGATTCGAGGGTCAAGAGCGAGCTCAGCTAACTGGATCCAGGCACCCCCATACATCTTCCCCCTCCTGATCCTCTCCAAGCGACTACACAGCATCTTTGTCCTGCGTTGCTTCAACGACTGCTTCGCCGTCTTCTTCCTCTGGCTTGCGATTTACTTCCTGCAGCGCCGCTACTGGACCTTTGGCAGTCTGGCCTACAGTTGGGGCCTGGGCATCAAGATGTCGCTCCTCCTGGTCCTCCCGGCCGTGGGCGTCATCCTCTTCCTGGGCCGGGGCTTCAGCGCCAGCCTGCGTCTCGCGTGGCTCATGGCCCAGGTCCAGCTCGCCATAGGGGTGCCCTTCATGGCCAAGAACCCGCGAGGGTACGCGGCGAGGGCGTTTGAGCTGTCACGGCAGTTCAAGTTTGAGTGGACGGTCAACTGGCGCATGCTGGGCGAGGAGATGTTCCTCAGCAAGTCTCTTGCTCTGCTCCTCCTCCTCCTCCACGCTACGGTGCTCTTGGTCTTTATCGCCAACAGGTGGATCCGGCCTGCTGGTCGGCCGCTGTCGGCCCTGATCCCGTCCTTCCTCCGCGCCAGATCCCCCTTTACCCAGCACGAGGAGCTTCGCATCTCCAACTCTGTCACCCCGCAGTACGTCATGACGACGATGCTCTCGGCCAATGTCATCGGCTTGCTGTTTGCGAGGTCCCTCCACTACCAATTCTACGCCTATCTCGCATGGGCGTCGCCGTACCTCCTCTGGCGAGCTACGCGCAGCCCCCTCGTCGCGGTGCCTCTCTGGCTCGCACAGGAGTGGGCCTGGAACGTCTTCCCCAGCACCGTCGTCAGCTCTGTTGACGTCGTGAGCGTGCTGTTTGCGACTGTCGTGTTGGTGTATTTCGGGACCGACGACGACTCAACACCAGAAGCCGAGCATGTCGAGGCAAAGAATAAATAGAGATAGATGTGCGGCGTAGGTCACTCTTCTTCGGAGTCGCTGGGGGGCATCTTGCCAACGTTGGATTCTTCTTCGGAGTCGTTCAAATCGTATGCATTCTTGGCAAATTCCTTTGGCCTGTGCAATCTTGATCAGTCTCGTCGGGGGCCTGGCGATTCAGCAATCCTCACCAATAAGCCTGCTTGCGCCAGAGCTTCTCGTCGCGCACAACGTTGACAATCTCCCCCATGGCCCGAGTATCCTCCCTGCTGTTCTCGTACCGCTCCGCTAGGACAAACCCGCCGCGCTTGATCCAGATGGTGTTGCGGAAACGTTGTGCCAGCTCCAGGATGAGGGGCTTGGTGTCTGGGAGCTCGCAGGTGTATAGGTTGTTGCCCTCAGGCTTTACAACTTTAACTATGGACTGGCCGGGCCCGAGGACGTCTGGAGGTGTCATTGACTCCTCGGCAGCCGCGAGGACATTGCGCTTAGGACGACCCATGGTGTTATATAATTGGGCGGTTGATATTGTCGTCCTCGGTAGAAAATGTAATTTTTTCTTGATAGACTGGAGGGGTGGAGGGGCAGACACTGATAGAGGGATACACCTTGATACCCTCGAATCACGCTAGAATATCCTTGTATCCAAGCTCCGGCCCATGCGGAATTCCCCCATCTGGATACACCGGACTCAGACGGTCAGGTCGCATCGTCAACCATGTTAGTATTATCGTTTCTTTTTGTATGTCTAAAGCTGAGTGGAGGAGACTCGGTTACTGTCCGCTCTTATCTCGGAGACACCACAGGCCATGTATGTCCTCTCCACCAAGATGTGATCTTGGCCGCGCCCCGAGCTGCAGCTGCGTTACGTATCAGATTCACAACCCAGGGTGAATCACCACAGATGCAGATGGGAAAAGGGTGGTCATTTTGTCAGCAGCTCTGCTCCTTCATGGTCCAATTGGGTTCCTAGTGGCGCTGCCTTCACTCTCACCGAACACGGCGAGGACACGGCCCGGAGGCGGCTCGATCACACACCCCGTTTAAATTATTCGGCAGCGGACGTTACAGGCCCGGGTGTGTCTGAGAGGACCCATATTCTAACCTTACATGGGTCCGGTTCATGTGGCCCTCTGTGGATTCCTCTCTTTCCAATCTGGAGGCATTGCTGCCGTGGTTGAGCTCTCTCTCTCTCTTTGCAGCGCACACCAGGGGCTTCGTTATGGATCTACCAGATGCAGTAATTCAATGCCCATGGCGTGCGGGGAGCGGAAAGTCTGGCTTGACCAGGTGACCCTGATATGGGCTTGATTACAGATCTTTGACTCGGCCTCGACTCACGAGATGCCCAGGGGAACTTCATCGGGATGGGTATATCTACGGATGCTGGCCGAGTTGCTACCTGGCCTCCTTGACCATTGTCGTCCATCCCGTTCCCGTTGAACCACCTGAGCCAATAGCTGTGTCCTTCAATCGGCTTGATTGCCCCTTGCAATGGATGCCTCGATGCTCACCGGCCTTGTTGCCGTCCAGTCCGTCCCGGCCGAGTCCCCGACCGAGGAGCTCTACCGTCCCTTGACGACCCCAGCCAGGACAGTCCCTAGGACGTACCCAGGAGCTCCTCAGAGCGAGTCGTTTGACCTTCACCGAATCCCCGTCCGCGATGGCCACCAGTCAGGGGCCGCCACTCCCCGAGCTGAGAATGATCTCGAGATGAGTAGGCCTTCCAGTCCCGAGGCTGTCGAAGTGATGCCCAGTGCCTGGCAGCCCTTTATGAATCGCTTCAGACTCTTTGCTGTGTGTCTCGCCAACTTGGGCAATGCCCTTAGTGATAGTGCCGCTGGAGCTTTGATCCCATACATGGAAAAGTGAGCTGCTCGCCTGCCCCTATTCAAGGTAACGGCTGACAATTGTCAAGGTACTACAACATCGGATATGGTGTCGTCTCCCTAATCTTCGTCGGCCAGGCCGTCGGCTTCATCATGGCAGCCGTATTCCTAGACGCCCTACGAGCGAAACTCGGTCGTGCCAAACTCCTAGGCCTGGGTCAGGCCCTGGTCACTCTATCCTACATCCCACTCATCTGCGGAGCGCCCTTCCCCGTCATCGTCTGTTCCTTCTTCTTCGTGGGATTCAGCATCTCGGTCAACGTGGGCATAGGCAATCTCTTCTGCGGCGGTCTACGTAATGGGACGTTCATGCTGGGTCTGCTGCATGGGACCTATGGCATAGGAGGCACCGTCGGCCCTCTCATCGCCACCGCGCTCGTCACGGCCGCCAACGCCCTCTGGACGCGTTACTACATACTTACCTGCGCTATCGGCGTGTGCACCTTTTCGCTGGCCATGTGGTCCTTCTGGAGTTATGAGGAGGAGCTGAGTCCGGCGGCGAGGGCAAGGGAGACGGCCCAGGCTGGCGAGTCTATGATGAATAGCATGTTCATGGCGATGAAGCTGCGGGTCGTGCTTCTCGGCTCCATCTTCATCTTTGCCTACCAGGGCGCCGAGGTGTCCATCTCTGGCTGGGTCATCTCGTTCCTCATCAACGCTCGCGACGGAGACCCTTCATCGGTGGGATACGTGACGGCGGGATTCTGGGCGGGCATCACCCTCGGTCGATTCCTCCTCTCAGGCCCTGCTCATCGCATCGGAGAGAAACCATTCGTCTACGGCCTCACGCTCGGTGCCCTGGCTTTCCAGATCCTGGTCTGGTTCGTGCCTAATATCGTGGGCAACGCTGTTGCCGTGTCCATCGTCGGTCTGCTGCTGGGACCCATATACCCTTGCGGAGCCGCAGTCTTTATGCGAAGAATGAGCCGGCGCGAGGTCTTGAGTGGCATTGGCACCATTAGTGCTTGCGGCAGCGCGGGAGGTGCTGTTGCGCCCTTCATCACGGGTCTTTTGGCACAGGCCGCGGGCACATTTGTGCTTCACCCGATTGTGATTTTCCTCTTTCTAGTCATGTTGCTGTGCTGGTATTTCCTATCGGCTGAAGAAAAGAGGGACGAGTGAGTTGCTGGTTCATGGTGAATATGTGAGTGTAAAGATGGACGAATATGCAATGAAGAAAGATAACACGGAAGAATGGCTGTACCTGGGCAGACATGCGACTGTGAAAGTACCAAGTTGTTACCAAGAATGGGCGTTTATATCTGGATATATCTGTAGTTATTTATATGCAAAAATCTATGAGAAATCTATAACGTTTAGTGGTAGATGGCTCTCATCTACTGTTCTATTCTATGAGTCTTTTGATCAAGCATAGACACTTCTCTCCTTTCCCGTTCTTATTTCCAAAATAGGCGAATTAGATGCGACCTCGGGCAGCGTCCTTGACAGACAAATCACCAGCAACAATCTCCTTCACGGTCTGGGTGATGCTGGACCAGTCGCGGAAAGTGACAAAGGGGACGTTCTCGTTCTCGCACCAGGTAACGAGGTCTATCAACATGTTAGCGGCGCATTTTTAAAATCAAGGGGTAGCTGTCATAGTCATGAGCAGCACGTACCCATGTCAGCCTTGGCGAAGAGCAGGTCGGTCTCCTTGGCAGCGGAAAGGTCTGAGACACCATCACCGGCGTAGAACATGGTAGGTCGGTTAGGGAGGGAAGAGTATTTTCGGATCTCGAGGGACTTGTCATGACCGTGAATACTATACGGGTCAGTATCTTAAACACCAAGACGAAAGGAAAGGGGTCTTACCTGTCATCATGGAACTCGATTCTCCAGCCACCCTCATCGTTGAGGTCCTTGCCCTCTCGCGCCCTCACATCGTTGCTCACAATCTGAATATCCCATCCAGGCCCCAGAAGCACATCCAGCAGAGCTCGGATGATAGGCTGCATGCCGCCGCTCAGGATGACAATGGGCACGTTGTTGACCTTGGCCCAGTCGTAAAACTCCTTGAACCCGGGGTCCAGCTTGATGTTGTGGAGGAGGATCTTGATGCACTCGTCAAAGGGCGTCTTGACGCTGTCGAGCATCTCGACAAAGCTGTCGCGGAAGTGCATACGGCCGTAGAGCACGTCCTTGTTGAGCTGGCGGCGGCGCTCAACTCCAAAGCCCAAGTTGTCGGTCATGTAGTCATTGGAGTCGGCGGTGGTGACGGTGCCGTCAAAGTCTGTGAAGAAGATGAACTTTGGGTTGTTCTTGAGAGCTGGGGTGTCTGAGGAGGCCATGATGACGGTGTTGGGAGTGTCGATGGGGAGTATTAGGTGTCTGGTAAGCTCTATCCGAAAATCTATATCGATCCCTTGCGTGTCAGGTAATGAGCGAGCGACGTTGGCCTTGTTTATACGTTATCCCAAGGACAGACTTTGTTGCTGAGAAGATATGACAGAGGAAATCAAAATGGCGGGGGAGGGGCACGTTTTCATGAGGAAGAAACAATGCGACAACGGAGGACCGCAGAAACAGACAACCCGAGAGAAGCGCAATATAAACTGACTCAATTGATTGGAAGATCTAACACTCAAGGATCATGACTAGCGATACACGAAACAGAAAAACAACGCATATCAGCAACTCTTTAACCGTCCTGGCGGTGGTTGGCTCCTTGATTGTGCCGTTGTTGAAACTGTCGTCATTAGATCAAAAATCTGCCCCTCCACACCTCTTTTTTTTTTTTCTAGGTGTCCCCCCACCATGTCCTCAGCGCACAAGCCCCTGTAGACGCCCTGAGAGACAGCTCTCAAGACCCTGACTCAGCCTCTAGATAGTTCCATGAGATGAGCGATGAGCCCCCTGCAAGGCACATGCACCCGCGTTCTTCCAGCTTCCTCAGCAGCAAAGGCGGTGACGCAGTGTGGGCCGGTTCTCGCTCCGGTTAGCGGCAGAAAAACGCCCGGGACGGAGCGGCGGTTGGACCAGTAGCAGTATCTGTAGCTGCGTGGTGGGTGGTGGTGGTAGCTTCTTTCGGCTCGGCCCATGTAGGTTCTTTCTCAACCTTTTGTGCGAAGAGAGCCCGCCCCCTCCGAGAGTCAATTCGCTCCCACGGGACTCGTTCGAGTCAACGCTGCACCTACAACCGTTGCAACGGTGCTCGTCATGCAGCCATTTGCCCGTCCTGCGGCTCGGCTTGCCTGGGGTCACGCTCGACTGGGGTTCGATCTGTCGACGAGGCCGGACAGGTCAAGATCCCTCTTCGTCCAGAACCCGGCAATATGTGTGCGGTGCGGTATACAAGCCATTGGCCTCCAGCCTAGGCTTTTCTCCAATCAGACACCCCCCAACGGGCCCGGAAAGGGCTCAGGTTCGAACTCGAGGACCGATAAGGATGTCGAGGCCGAACTCCAGTCCATACTCAAACCCAAACCCCGACCGAGCCCCTTCAAGCCTCAGCGCCGGATCGAGGGGCCCAGGGCAGAACAGCTGAGGCTGGGCCACCCAAACTTCGAGAGCCCCGCGGAGGAGGAGGAGAAGCCTCACACATTGAGAGTGGAAGCGAAAACCGAAAATGAGAAGCCGAACGAAACCGCTCAACCGCAAGAAACTCGCTCAAGAGCCGAGACCCTCCGAGACTTGGCGTATGCTCAACTCAGCGAGCTGAAGGAAAAGTTTGCCAGTGCAATGGACCACCTGCAGAACCGGGCGATGAATGCATCCCAGACCCTCAACGATATTACCGGCTACACTGGCATCGAGGCCATCAAGCATCAGAACGCCGTGATAGAGACACAGCTGGCCGAGGCGCACGACCGAGTCCGCAACGCCCGCCAGGCATACAAGACATCAAACACAAGTCGTGCTGCCACGCAGCGAGAGGTTACAACATTATTAGCGCGGAAAGATAGCTGGTCTCCCGGGGACCTGGAGCGATTTACCGAGCTTTACCGGGCAGACCACGTACTCGAAGGAGAGGTCGTCGCCTCCCAAGAAGCGCTTACAGAGGCTGAAGCCGACGAGCAGAGCCTGAGTCAGCGTCTCAATGCAGGCATCCTGAAGCGGTATCATGAGGAACAGATTTGGAGTGACCGGATCCGGAGAGCAAGTACCTGGGGCACATGGGGCCTGATGGGTATGAACTTTGTGCTCTTTGTCGTTCTACAGTTTGTGGCAGAGCCCTGGAAGAGACGGAGGTTGATCAGGGGCGTCGTTGCCGAGGAAAAGGCTGCGCTTGACGAGGTTCGAGGCGAGATCCAGCAGGTCAAGCTCGCAATCGAGAAGCAAGATCAAATTGCAGCTGCTGAAGCCCTGGTCGGAGCTGTCAAGGCAACTGAGACGGCACCTACTGTGGAGGCCGCGGCATCCGGAGAGACAGCGATGGTCGAAGGCTTCATCCCAACCAGGACGACACAGACTACAGAGCCCGTTATACCAGCGGTGGCAACACCAATAGAAAAGCCCATAGCACCACCAAAGACATGGGAAGATATGCTGGAGGAGCTGAAGGACCCCGAGTGGTGGAGAGAAAAGGCAGAGGACCTGTGCAGCGAGCGGCGAATAGACCTGCGCATGAGAGACGCCTCGCTGCTGGCGCTCGAGGGAGCGTTGGCGGGAGCGTTGCTGACAGCAAGTTTCATGATGCTTGCGAGATGATGAGTCTATGAAAAACCCAACTTGGATGTAAAAAAACCGAACATAGTGTACAATATTTATAATGCAGAAGCTGTAGACTATTTGCTTTGACACCTAAAAAGAAAGAAGGAAAGCATTCACTTAGACATGAACAAAAGACTCACGATGCTTCGCCTCGAGTTGTGCATGCCCCGCCAATCGGGCAGCGGCATATCCCATGGCACCCGACGGCTAGCGGATGCTCACCTGGTAGGGCTGAAAGGCCAGAAGGAGGACCATCCCTTTGCTTCCTTTTGACAGGTCTTTGGTCCCTGTCATCTAAACTCACCAGGGTGACTCAGGGATCTAATATGAGCTTGGATGAAGAGCTGATCGCCTCGCCTCTCTGATTCGCCCGTGCAGAAATGAAGCTGGGTCGTGTCGAGGTCTGAGATTGATTGCACCCAACTGATAAGGGCCTGCGCGCAAGCAGCGGTCAGATCGACATGTGCGTGTTGTGTGGCCTGCTGAGGGGGGAGAGAACCGGTTGGTCTGATTCTAGGACTTTGTAGGACTCGAAACTCGCCCAGTCGTCCTTTGTATATGTGTCATATTTTATAACTTTTTATGCCTGCCTGATGCGCCATGCGGCGGGTAATAATCCACCGCGCGGCGCATTGGGAAAAAAGTAAGAATTGAGATGGAATCATAAGTGACAAGTTCGATACATCTACCATCTTTCTGTTCAACGGTTGAGTACGGTACGGGTTGAACTGTGGTGAAGATATCATGCAAAACACGCCCATATGTATAACAGTCTTCGTTTCGAAAGCTTGTTTCATGACCAAGGCTCTGCAGATGCAGCATGTGCTTCATAATTCCCCATGCCTTGGAACTTCTGTTTCAAGTAGGACCTACGAACAGGTCATCGTCAGAGCCCAGTTTGCACAGCAGCATGGTCACTGTCACCAGGACAGACCCCATCATCAGTCCTAATGTGCACTATGGAATCCAATTCTTTGCGCGCGTAAGCATGGCGGCTGTGCCATCTGACCAGACAAAGCCTCCCTCTGTGGCGACACATTTAACATCCGTTCCATACCGTCCATCTGCTACGTTGCTATTCACCTTGATCCGCAGCACCAACGTCTCAAAGACGGGCTTACATGTAGCGGTCCGTGCCGGACAATGAAGAGAGGAAACATCACCAAGACGAGCAGGCTGCGGCATATATCGGCTGAAACACCTCCCTGAGAAAGAGGAGAGAGACAAGCAGAGAGGGAAAAAAGCCGCCTGATCATATCAGAGTCTTTTGTGGCCGAACGAACCCTGCTACAGTGCAGATACTCGTACGTCGTGTCGTCCACCCGTCAACCAAAAGAGCTACGCCGCCGCTACAAGCTCCCCCCGCCAGCCAACAAACCCAGCCTGATCGACGACCCAAGGTAACGCAAGAGCGGTCTAAGCTCCCTGGGTACAGTGCCTTAGCAGACATACCTAGGTAGGTCTGGTACCTTGGGAGAGGTTTGGGCATTGGCTCTGGAGCATTGGGCTTTCTCTTCCCGCCTCCCCCCTGCCTGTCTGCCTTGCCTTTCCCCTCTACAGACTCTCCTCCCTCTCTGTCCTCTACTGACAGGATCACCAGGGGCAAAGCATTGTTAGGGAGAAGCGACTCGAGAGCCGTTGCTTGCCTGTCTTGCTGAGGGGATCCATACCTACCTACCTACCTACCTACCTACCGCGAGTGGTACCTAAGGCTAGCTTACCGCCCGCTATCCATCGCCGCCGCATGCAAAACACACACAAAAACCCCGCCAAACGCCCAAAGCCTCGTTTAACCCCCTCCCCCCGAACCTCGACTTGGTCACTGACGACATCTCCCACCACACCACCCTTGGATCCTCCTACCTCCTCCTCCTGACTCTCCTACTCCTAACTCGCCAGCTTCTGCTTCATACAAGCAACAGAAGCCCGCCGGCCTACGGCCACGCACACGGTACCTTTCCTGCTGTGCTCGGTACCCAACCACGCGAGACGTCAGCTGTCGATCCCGTCGTCTCGCCGTTCTTTCTGGGAAAAACCTGTCGACCGTCCCTCGCCCGCCGCATCCAAGGCGTCGCCGAGGTTGTGTATACCGGCTCGTCTTGACGGCTGTCGCCCCCGTCCCCTTCCTCCCTCACCTTTCCCCGTCTCGCGCGAACGCATCGCGCACCCACGACCGCCATGAACGACGAGGAAGCAATTCAGAATATCTACAAGAAGATCGAGAGGGAAAAGGCCCTCATCAACGCCGCCAATGCGATGAGGGCCCAGACCAACAACGAGGCAGTCCGCTCCCGCCTCGACTCTCAGATGCGCGATGGCCGCCGAAACCTCAAGTTCTTCGAGGAGAAGCTGCAGGACATCCAGCAGCGACGTATCGGCCATGGCGTCGAAGGCATGTCCTTGGACGACGCCGGCGACGACGGCCCAGCGCCCCCTCCCAAAGATGGTTCAGGCAACTGGGCGGGAGAGAGGGGCTCCTACGGCTCTGGCTCGGGGCAGTACGGTGGCGGTCATTCTGATCTGATGCCTCCGCGCCATCCTTATGCTACTCCAGGACCTGGCTCTGGTATCCCGAGGGCGCGGCCAAACTTTACTAGGCTAGGTTTGTGATGGCCTCGCTCTTATCTGCCTACCCTGCGCAGGACTAATACGATGTAGATCTGATCAAATATGACACACCGCACTTGGGACCCCGCATCCAGCTCATGCTGTCGCAGATTCAGTTCAAGCTCAATGTCGAGGAGCAGTATCTCAAGGGTATTGAAAAGATGGTGCAACTCTACGGCATGGAGGGCGACCGGAAGAGCAAGGCCGACGCCGCTGCGAGGAAAGTTGAGAGCAAGCAGAAGATAGTATTGCTAAAGCAGGCGCTCAAGAGATACGAAGAGCTGCACATCGACATGGACACTGCAGATGCCCAGGATGGTGAGTTTGCCTCTTTTGTCTTGACTAGTGTTATGTGCTAACACCAACTAGACGACTCGATCAACACACCTAACCTCAGGAAGCCCCTCACTGGAAGTCTGGCGATTCGAGTTGTTGCCGTCAAGGATGTCGATCACGCTCCCACTGGAAGATTCACGCGAGGACCCGAGACTTTCGTCGCTGTCAAGGTTGAAGACACCGTCATGGCTCGAACCAGGGCCTCTCGAAACGATCGCTGGGAGGCCGAATATCACACCATCGAGGTGGACAAGGCTAACGAGATCGAACTAACTGTCTACGATAAGCCCGGCGAGCACCCAATGCCAATTGCCATGCTTTGGGTTCGAATTTCCGACATCATTGAGGAGATGCGCCGCAAGAGGATCGAGGCTGAGATGAACAGCTCTGGTTGGGTATCTGCGGACAGGATGGGCAGCGCTTCTGCCCCTTCGCAATTCCCAATGAGCCCGTCTCAGGGTTCCTTTGGAGGATCCCCTACGTCGCCTGACGGTCCTCAGCAGGGCAACGAGCAGGGCGGCGCATTCGGAACACCTGGCCCTCAACCTCAGGTCAACACAGGACCTATCGATGGGTGGTTCAATCTCGAGCCCACAGGGCAGATTCAGCTTCAAATGAGTTTCAACAAGAGCGACAGACGTCCTGTCGACCTTGGTCTTGGACGAAAGGGTGCCGTCCGCCAGCGCAAGGAGGAGGTTCACGAGATGTACGGCCACAAGTTTGTGCAGCACCAGTTCTACAACATCATGCGCTGCGCGCTCTGCGGAGATTTCCTCAAGTACTCGACCGGCATGCAGTGCGAGGACTGCAAGTACACTTGCCATACCAAGTGTTATTCCAGCGTGGTCACAAAGTGCATTAGCAAGAGTAATGCAGAGACTGACCCCGACGAGGAGAAGATCAACCACCGCATTCCTCACAGGTTCACGCCTTTCTCGAATATGACTGCAAACTGGTGCTGCCACTGCGGTTATATCCTGCCTTTTGGAAAGAAGAATTGTCGAAAGTGTTCCGGTATGTTCATGATGCTACTCATTCACTTTGGACGGGACTAATGCTGCCTAGAATGTGGCCTTACCTGCCACGCCCAGTGTGTTCACCTTGTTCCAGACTTTTGCGGAATGTCTATGGCCGTTGCCAACCAGATCTTGGACGGTATCAGGACTCAGAAGCAGAGGCAGGCCAAGGTTTCGTCCCTCACCGAGAAGACTCTGCGGCCTGGGAAGACGAGCCCGACTAGCACTCACTCGGTAGCACCTTCGTACTCGAGCTCTGGTGCTCCTAGTTATGCACCCGGACCGGCGTCCCCTGAGGCGACCGAGGCAGCGAAGCTCATGTACAACCAGCCCCAGGGACAGAGACCACACCCGGACCGAACATCCTCCAGCTCAGCGGCAACCGCAGCTGCCAGTGCAGCCATGTCTGGCGTCCCTGGTGGTGCCCAACGGCAACAGTCGGACTATGGACGTTACAGCGGCGGCTATGATCAGCAGGAAGATGCGTACGGTCAAGCGAATCAACCGGGTGCTGGACAGCAGCGCAAGTACAACCCTGCAGACTATGCCAATGTCAACCCTGGTTATGGTGGACAAGCTCCTCAACAGGCTCAACGACCTGTGCAGCCGCAGCAGTATCCCCAGCAGCCACCACCTCAACAGCCGTTGCCCCCGGTACCGCAACAGCAGCCGCAACAGCAGCAGTCCTCTTACCAACAACAGCCACAGGTGCCTCCGCACAAGCCGCAGGCGGAACCCATGTCTCCCTCTCAGGGATCCGTATCTGGCGGACAGCGAATGCAGCTCCCTCTTGCTACCGACCCTGGCACTGGTCAGCGTATTGGTCTTGATCACTTCAACTTCCTTGCTGTGCTGGGCAAGGGTAACTTTGGAAAGGTCATGTTGGCTGAGACCAAGCGGTCTCGAAAGCTTTACGCTATTAAGGTGCTCAAGAAGGAGTTTATCATTGAGAACGACGAAGTTGAAAGCATTCGATCCGAGAAGCGAGTGTTCCTAGTGGCGAACAGGGGACGACATCCCTTCCTCACCAACCTGCACGCGTGTTTCCAGACTGAGACCCGTGTCTACTTTGTCATGGAGTACGTCAGTGGTGGTGATCTGATGCTTCACATTCAGCGTGGACAGTTTGGTACTAAGCGAGCGCAGTAAGTTGACCGAATGATAGCCGCTAGCTACTTATTCTAACACCGTCTAGATTCTATGCTGCCGAGGTTTGCTTGGCGCTCAAGTACTTCCACGAGAACGGTGTCATCTACCGTGATCTGAAGCTCGATAACATTCTCTTGTCGCTCGACGGCCATGTCAAGATTGGTGATTATGGTCTGTGCAAGGAGGATATGTGGTATGGCTCGACAACGAGTACCTTCTGTGGTACTCCCGAGTTCATGGCCCCCGAGGTGCGTGTTTACGATGATTGGATGTTGTGCTTTCTCTGACTTGAAACTAGATTCTGCTTGACAAGAAGTACGGGCGATCTGTCGATTGGTGGGCTTTTGGTGTCTTGATTTACCAGATGCTTCTGCAACAATCTCCCTTCCGTGGAGAGGATGAGGACGAAATCTATGACGCTATCCTTGCTGATGAGCCTCTGTACCCGATCCATATGCCTAGAGACTCGGTGTCGATTCTTCAGAAGCTGCTCACTCGTGAGCCGGATCAGCGACTTGGAAGCGGCCCAACTGATGCACAGGAGGTGATGAGCCAGCCTTTCTTCCGCAACATCAACTGGGACGACATCTACCACAAGCGGGTGCAGCCTCCTTTCATGCCTTCTATCAAGAACCCAACGGATACCAGCAACTTTGATTCCGAGTTTACCAGTGTTACCCCTGTTTTGACCCCAGTCCAGTCTGGTAAGTTTGCTCTTTGCCTTTGTTTTGCCAAAAACGAACGCTAACATTTGTCTTTAGTCCTGTCACAGGCTATGCAGGAGGAGTTCCGTGGCTTCTCTTACACTGCCGACTTTGATTAAACGACTGCACACGAGATTGACGATTTTGCAATTCTTTGTTGACATGATGGCGCCGCGGTGAGGAATTGTCTTGCCTATCGGATACCCAGGCGTGATGGTTAGATGGACCGGACACCGCGGGCAGGTGATGTCGGTGCAGCGAGCTCGGGAGAGCGTCTGGAGACGCTTCTATTGCATGCTGTTTGGTTGTAGGTGATTTGTTGTCAGGCAAGAGGTTGGAGAAAAAAAAAACAGATGGTCAAGTCGTGGTTGAAGCCATGTCAGGGGCCATGGTGGCAGACAGCGGACAGCAATGGGAGAAACAGCGTGTCTGCTTAATAGAAGCGAGAAGTAACGAGGCTCTTGGAAACAAGCCGAAGGGTAGCTAGTAGTAGCAGTATGGTATACTCTTGTTTTTATAGATCACAATAGTGACTGTCATGCTACGCGTGGAAGGGCTCGATCTTGATAATTGGAGTGATGTGGAACATGTGGCCACGGCTCAGGCCAAGGACCAGACATTTCAGGGTCTTTTTCTTATTCTACTAATCGATAGTTGCAAGGCGCTGGAAAATCATTCAACCCAGCTTAACTCGTGGTTAATTCTCAGTCTTCAACATAAGCACACCTGTTGAGTGTTTCAATAGACGAGGCATCATGATTTCAATCTTTTGGCATTTTTTTGGTTCCTATTTATCCATTCTCTTTCTACATTTTACCTTTATCCCGTCTAAGAAGTGTACTCCTTCTGGAGCAGCTTGGCAATCGTGTTGAGTCTGACTTGATGTTAGTATCGTAACTCTTCAGATGGGACAGGTTACTTACTGAATGTTGCTGGTACCTTCGTAGATGGCACCGATCTTGCTGTCACGGAAGTACTTCTCGGCAAGGCCCTCACGCACAAAGCCCATGCCGCCCATCCACTCGACAGCGAGACCACTGACGCGGCCGGCGACCTGGGAGGCGTAGAGCTTGGCCATGGCGGCGTCCTTGACAAAGTCCTCGCCTGCCTCCTTCTTGCGAGCGGCGTTGTAGACTAGGGCGCGGGCGGCGGCGATCTCGGTGTAGGACTGGGCGATCTGGTGCTGCATGCCCTGGAACTCACCGACCAGCTGGCCAAACTGCTTGCGGTCGTTCCAAACGTAGCGGGCGGCGTTCTCAAACGCACCGAGGGCCAGACCGGTCATCTGAGCGGCGATACCAATGCGACCCTCGTTGAGGAGGCTGATGGCGTACTTGTAACCGTGGCCGCGCTCACCGAGGAGGTTCTCCTTGGGCACGACGACGTCGTCGAGGTTGATGACGCAGGTGCTCGAGGCGCGGATGCCCAGCTTCTTCTCCTTCTTGGCGATGGAGAAGCCCGGGGTGCCCTTCTCGACCAGGAAGGCGGTGATGCCCTTGTAGCCCTTGCTGTGGTCGAGGTTGGCAAAGACGATGAAGAGGTCCGACTCGATCGAGTTTGTGATCCACATCTTGCCGCCGTTGATCTTGAAGCCGTCGGCCGTCTCGGTGGCCTTGGTGGCCAGCGCGAAGGCGTCGGAGCCCGAGACAGGCTCCGAGAGGCAGAAGGAGGCGACCGTGTTGGTCGCGAGGCGGGGGAGCCACTTCTTCTTCAACGCCGGAGAACCGTACTTGATAATGGCGGTGTTGCACAGGGTGTTGTGCACATCGACCAGGACGGACACGGACGGGTCAGCACGGGCGAGCTCCTCGATGCCGATGATGGCAGAGGTAAAGTTCATGCCCGCACCGCCATACTCCTCGGGGATCTCGACGCCCATGAGGCCCTGCTCAAACAGCTGCTCAACAATGGCAGGGTCCATCTCCTCGGCCTCATCCATCTCGCGAGCCTTGGGGAGGATCACGTCGGTGGCGAACTTGGAGACGGTGTCGGCCATGGCGGCCTCGATCTCTGAGAGGTGCGAGATGGGCGTAGGGGGGATCTCGGTGATGTCGATGTGGTCATTGAGACGGGGGGCTGTGGTGGACAGAGGTCGGGCAACGTTGCTAGAGGGTTCAGGTGAGCAATTGACCTCTACAATTGGATTTGTGTGTGTGCTTACGGGCTTATCCTCGTCATGCAACGGGGAGCGACGGCGACGCGCTGTGTAAGACCTCGTCCTCCCCTCAGGGCAGGACGCAAGATTCGAGTAAACGACGACATGGCGAAGATTTAGGGGTATCAAACGAAGAATTCGAGACGAGGGGAAAGGTTGGAGGTTTCCAACAAGAGGTAGGAAGGAAAAGGTCGGAGGAGGGTCTGATCGCCGAGATATCGAGGTGGAGGAGAGACAATCACAAGCCACGAGAGGACCAAAAGCAGCCGGAACAGGGACAGCTTCCTTCAGAACGAGGTATGTAAAAAAGGAGAAAAAATGAATTGAAGAGTAGAAATGAGTTTTCCCCCCTTCTCCCCCTAACAAAAGAACGCAGCCACACTACATCCATCCTAACCCGCGGGCGTCTCACGGCTGAGGCGGTTCAAGAGCTGGTTCTTCTCGGCCTTGGGCAGCCGAGGATAACCACTGACAGTCGAGGTCATTCGGCATTGAGACAGATTTGGGGGAACCGAGCTGTAGCTAATGCCCAAAAATGCGGGCGATGCGGGGAGGTGAACGTGTCCCCGTGGATTAACCGGTGACGTCAGGTGGGGACCCGAATGCCAGATGCCGGGGTAACATGTGATCTGACCGGAGGACGGAGGATGACAGATTCCGATCGGGCGTCATCACGTGATCCAATTGCAAGAGGCTGAGATTTCGATATGGCTTCATCGGAGCTAGGTGGCGTAGGAAAGAGCCAGGTTGGAATTGGATCAATTCAACCCCACGACAAGTCGTCCCCCGACCCAACACCATCCTTCGCAATGGTCGGCTCCATCCTCCGCCAGTTCTTCTCCCCGGCCACCCGCCGGCCCCTCGCCTCGGCCGTCATCTCAACACCGAGCCGCCTCCTCAACAACAGCCCCCGATCCTTCACCACCTCTGCGCCCCGCGCATTCGCCCCTACGCCCGCCCGCCCCGCGACGCTGAACCAGGTGCTCCGCGGGATCCGAAAGGGCAAGCGTGCCCGCCACGCCGTCTCCCCCGCCCTGTCCAACACGCACTGCCCGGCCCTCAAGGGCGTGTGCCTCCGTGTGGGTGTCGTCCGGCCCAAGAAGCCCAACTCTGGCGAGCGCAAGACTGCTCGTGTCAAGCTCTCCACCGGCGCCGTCATCACCGCCTACATCCCCGGCGAGGGACACAACATCCAGCAGCACAGTGTTGTTCTTGTGAGGGGTGGCCGAGCGCAGGATTGTCCCGGTGTGCGGTACCGTCTTGTGCGAGGAGCTCTGGATCTGGTATGTTTCAAGCGTGCGGAACTTCAAGACATGGTCTGGAGTTGCAACTAAGAATTACGTACTGACAATTCTCTAGGGTGGTGTTGCTAGCCGAACAACGAGTCGAAGCAAGTTTGGTACCAAGAAGCCCAAGAAGGCTACTGTTGGTTAAGGAACAGTTGGAATAAACTATTCATCCAAATACACCGCCGAGATGACTTGAGATGTCTTGAGATGGGTCAAGACCGTCATGATAGAACCTGGCTACGGCCATGTATCGATATTGTACATTATTTTAAGCAAGTTCAGCAGCCATGCCAAAGATCCCAAACAGTCGATCGATTCATACACATCTACATGACCAAAGCTGTCCAAAGTATTTCAAACCCAGACGCCTGAATTTTGTCCACGAGCGAACATCCCCAACCCCACCCATCAAGTGCGGCCTAAAAATGAGGCAAACAATCTACCGAGCATTACAACCTGTATGATAAACGTACAATCCCACCGCTAACCACCCCGTGCGGCTGGTTTACTGCTGCTCCTCGTAGCCCTGGGGCTTCTCAATGCCGTTGAGCTCGTAATATCGGGAGGTGCCTGGTTACTGTGTTAGTCAAATCTACACGTCACAAATCACAAGTGCTTACAAGAGTAGCCCTTCCAGTCAAAGTTCTCCTTGGGGTTGCAGTGGCAGCGGAGGTCAAGACGCTTCTGCTCGCCAGTGGGGCAGTGAGTGAAGGGAACGTGGTAGTAGGCGATATCGTTGAAGAAGTGGATCTGCTCCTTCTTGAGGAGAAGACCAGCAGCGATAGAGTGAACGGGAGCATCACCCCATCGCTCGTAGAAGAAACCACCGTCCTTGTCAAGAGACTCAAAGAAGTCGAGGTAAGGCTTGCTTCGGAGCCACGAAAGGCTACCAACCTCAAAGTTGGACCACTATGAAGGGTTAGTAAATCGTGACATTCAAAATAACCGTTAAACTCACAAAGTGGCACTTGTTATAAGTGTTGCCGCCGTCGTCACTGAGGAATCGCATCGAGTTGTCCTCAGCAATGTGCTCAGGGTGGTTGGCCATGAACTTCTTGGTGCTGTCCCAGAGAGTAGGAATGGTGTCAATGTACTCGTAGAGAGAGAGAACGAAGCTATACTTCTTGTTGTTCTCGTGCATGACGCGGAAGGGGTCGTAGTGGATATCGCAGAAGAGCTTGACAGAGGGCTCAACACGCCAGTAGTACTCGTAGTTCATCATGAGCTCCTGTCGGAAGAAGAAACCAGACTCGAATCGGCACATGTGGCGGTAGCTGACGGAATCACCATAGATAATCTTGCGCGCAGCCATGTCCTCACGAACCTTCTTGGCCTTCTCCTGGTCAATCCACTCGGGGAAGGACCAGTGCTCCTCAGGGATCAGGCCGTAGTGAGTCTTACCAGAGCAGAGGGAGGTGGTGACCTTCTTGAACTGGTCATCAAAGGGCTTGTCGTTGAGGAAGACCCAGTCGTAGTTGTATCGTCGGTTGAAACGATCCTCGACCTGACGGATAGACTCGGCAATCTCCCAAACGTCGCTGTTTCGAGCAAGAGTGACAAAGGTGGCGTTCATGCGGGGACCAGGAGCAGTGCCCAGGAGTTCGTTCCAGCCAGGGTCGTTGGGGTTCATGGCCATGGGAGCGTTGGCGAGCTCCTCAGCGGGCTTGGCGGCACCCTCAGCAGCAGGCTTCTGGGCGGGAATCTCGTCCTTGGCGAGGGAGGTATCATCGTTGCCGGGAATGGGCGCGGACTCTCCTTGCGGGAAGTTGACAGAGTTGCCAGAGTTAGGGGTATTGGGGACAGTGCCAGGAGCCTGGTTGCCACCAGTTGCAGGGCTTCCGGGACCACCAGGGAAGCTTCCAACATTACCGGTGACGGGGATGGCATCGTATCTCGAGTTGGAGAAGAAGTAGAACATAGTGAGCGTCTGGGATAAGACACGTTAGCGAGTGGCGACGTAAGCTGGTGAGAGCAGCAGCAGGAGACGGTCACACATACAAAGAGCGCGAGCGCAATGTAGCGCACGTAGCGCGTATGACCGGCAGCCATGATGAAGATGGATTCGACGATGCGGAACCGTCAATAAAGGAAAGGCTCGAAGAATCTGAAGTAGGTGATGATGAAGGATGGAGAAAGGATGATCTGTCGCGACGGGGAGCGGGCGCGCGCACAGGGCGAAAAAAGATTAGGAGCCAAGCAAGGCCGAGACACTTTTGTACTAAAGGTGGCTCTCAAGCAAGCATCCTCGATGGGCTCTGAATGACGCCTAAAATGGTCGACCGTACCTGAATCAACCAAGGAAAAAAGAAATGCAAGGCCACACGATGCAGAGGATGCTCGTGATGGGGGAGAAGGAGGAATAAAGATAAAAGAGTCGGGTCGAGGAGAGAGGAATGGGGGATGAACAGAGTGTCCGGGGATGAGCAAGGAGCGGGTCTACGATCGTCAAGTCAGGTACGCGGGACTTGAAGGTACAGTGAGATGCCCGCCAAGATAGGTACCTTCGGGCGGTCTGTGCTACTTGAGACGTGGCCACCCTCCTTGGGAGTACTTGGGGTCAGGTACTCTTCATCAAAAGATACCTGTGCCGTCTCCTGGCGCTACTTGAGCTGATGCCTCTGACGTTCAGGGGGTAGAGGATCTCTACTAAAATCGTGGCCGCCACAATTCGAAGCTATTGCCCGCTGGCTCCAGCTTCGTTGGAGTCCAGACACTCATACGGGAGCTTCCAGCTGATAGCGGCCTCCAGGGGACCCGGACTGCTCACAGAACAAGGCCCGTCGATAGGGGACGGGCACGGAGGCTGACAAGATGCGACAGCAGCCCTTCCTTTGCAAGGCCCCTCGTCTACCAATTCGGATGGATTGCGTCCCCCTTTCATCATAGAGGCGTCTCCAACCTGTCATTCGAGAACTGATGGAATGACGGGTCCACTGCCACTCCAAGCCGCATCAGCAAGAGACTTTTGTGGCAGCATCTTTGCTCCTTGATCAGGAAAGGCGTCTTTTCTTGATGCATCACCACCTTTCCCTCGTATTCCTTGAGAGGGAGCCCCCTTTTGCGTTTCCGTGGCCTTAGGCTGTTTTAGACGGCACGGCGGGTGATAAAAAAAGGTACCTTGCGTCCAGAAGCTCCACACTCAGCCTGTAACAGCTGAATTCTCCCCACCGTCGTCTCCCTTTCTTCCGCTTACGAGGCTGTTGTCGACAGGGGAGAATTGCTAAACCCCTTGTTTCAGCTTTCGTCGAAAGGTCGAGGGAGCGCAGTCTCACCCGCAAATCGACGTGTCTGATATGAAGCTCATGATCTTGAACTATGTGGACAGATAGGAGAGAATCTCTATCTCCTTCGTGTGATTCACTTCCATTCTTACACCCGGCAGAGACCAACAATTGCTCTTAGTCGCCATCAAGCATGAGATGAGACAAGATAGCGGCATGTGCATCTTTCCGTATCGTAATTTCACTCGAGCCCACCAGCTACTGCACGCCCTCATCTCTCCTGCATCAAATAAACAATGGCCAGCGACTCGCTGCGCGCTGTAGGGCTTGACAAACCATAATATCACTTGGAAACACTTGAAGAAGCCGTAGAGGGGATTCGTCACAAGAATATTGGAAGAGAATAGGCAACTAACTTCTCAATTGATCAGCCATTCGGCATCTGCGCCCTTGCTGTAGGTTGACACGTACATGGAGCAATGCTTAAGAAAAAAGAGATCTGTCCGTTTCCGAGCAGACTCGACGATGTCATCGTCTGGTGGTAATTCTTTCCAACCGTTCCTGAAAAGAAACGCGGAGGTTGAGATAAGCTTCAAGCGGTTACAGCGCAATTGAACTTCCCAGCCGCTGCATGCAAGCCTACAGATGCATTACGTTCAATTGGAGCACGATATCACGATCTAAAACAGAAACATCCTTTCCAGCTGCATCAGGGCCATGCAATATAGCAGGGTCTCACCTCTGAGCTTGGAAATCAGCGTTTTGAGGCTTACAAGCCATAACGCCCTTGCAGATGGAGCTCTTCCCCTCACGTGTATACGCACGTGACTCGACCTTCTGCCTAGGCCCGTGCTCCGGGAACGGAATATCCCACATGTGGGGAAGACTTGGAGCACATCGCTGGCTCCTCGTCGCATCATCGTTGGCAGCAGAGCCTCGCCGCGCATCTCTTCCGCAGCGCGCTCTCCCTCAGCCGGCCTTCCGCAGCATTTTCAACCCCTCGGCGTTCGGCTAGAGCTCTGCGAACCTCGTCTCCCCATTTCCGCCAGCTTCGTGCTATCTTCGCATGGTTGGCTAGGATACAAACCTCTTGAGCCCTACCAGTTGAAGACATCATGATAGATTTGTGCGCGTTGGCCGACCCCGCAAGGATCTCCTTTTCTTAGTGGTGAGTGCTTTTCTTTGATCTTTTGCATCTTGACGCTCTGCCCTGTGTCTGGTTGTCGATGCGGCTTCGTCTGCAGCAGACTTCTGGATGCTTCTCTGGAGCCCGAACCTTCCTGGACGATCAAAGACATTTGGCCCAAACGACTTGTGGACGAGACGAACATGGAAATACGGGCATGGTATCACTCCGCCAGAGCAGCAACAAGGCTTGTCGACATGGGCGACTTCAAGGACGACCTGGTTGTGACCAGATGACATTTACACAACATGCGCGACAAATCCAGTAGAGGGGCCACGTGGGAATTGACGTTCTGGGATATCGAAATCCGAAACTTGACGACACATCCTTTAATTCTTCCGAATGGGACCACGATCTTTTGTCTGTCGTGCAGGGGAGCGCTGGAGGACAGCTTGGGCGGGGCTCGAAGCTCAGGGCTGCTAAAAGTTACTTAACCTGGCCTTCAGACACAATACTAATTTCTTCCTAGCACAATCACCGTTCACTCCTTTGCTTTCGAATCTCATAGTCAACATGTCATTCTTCGGCTTCGACGCAACCGGCCGCCATAACACGGCGGCGCCTGGCTTCTCCCAAGCCCACGACCCCTTTGCAGGGTTGTCGGGCAGGGATGGAGATGGCGACGATGCCCTCGATTTTGAGGATACCTATGATGGTCTTGGAGACCAGCTTGAGGAAACCGGCGATGCGTTCAATGACGATACTTTTGGAGACAGTGGCCCTGCGGTGGGAAAGAGTGTTGGCAAGGATTTCGACTTTTTCGGCCAAACTGCCAAGGTTGCCGGTGCTATTGAGGAAGAACATCTCCGATTCCATCGCCAGGGGCCCACGATCAAGACCACCCCCGCCGTTCCTCAGTATGGCGCCGCCGATATGCACTCGTACTACCCCAACCAGCCTGTTCAACAGCCTGTTCGCTCTGGCTATGAAAAGTACCGAGACCCCGAACCGCTTCCCGATCTCCACGTCGACAGAAGTATCTGGGGCATTGGGCCAGCCAAGCCCGCCAAGCAGCCTTCTCCCGCTCCTCCCGTCCAGTCTATTCCTTCCGCTTCTAGTCGCAAGGTCATGAGTCTGGAGGAGGTCGAGGCTGCCATGCGAGCTCAGCCCAAGAAACCGACCCCTCAGCCTCCTGTCGCGGAGCTAGCTTATCAACAGCCCCCCCCTGGATATCCTGTTCAGCAGCAGCCTCCCCAGCAGCATGGACATGGCCACCCAGTGACTATTCTGCAACGACCTCAGAGCATCCAGCCGAAGCCCACGCCGCCAGCCCAAGGACTTCAGGCAACTCCTGTTCAGCAGCATCAGATCCCGGCTCAGCCTACCCAGATCCTGCAGAACCCTAGCCGCTCTACTCCTGAGGCGCGGGCGGCGCCTCATGGCCACCAAGCCAAGCACTCACATGGCACCACCCCCAGTCTTGCTCAGTTGCAGGCGCATCCTCAGATAATGCAGATGTCGGAGGAAGAGAAGGCGGCCTTTTTAGATCAAGAGACGAAGAGGGCCAAGCGTAACCACAAGATCTGGCTTCTCTCCAAGGACAATGGTTTGATGACTCCACAAGACAAGAACTTCATCACCCGCATCCAGCTTCAACAGCTCGTCTCCGCCACCGGCAACCCCGTTGATGGTTCAGATGCGTCTATTGCGGAGGATTTCTACTATCAGGTTTACAGCCACATTCGAGCCGGTCAGCGTCAGAACCCCAGCCAGCCTCTCAGCAACTTTGCCCAGACGTACCTGTACCAGACGGGCAGCCGCCAGGGTGGCATGCGACGACATGGCCGACCTGCTGAGAACCACTTCCAGCGAATGGAACAGCAGGTCCAGCGAGCTGTTGAGGCTGCCAAGAACAAGCCCAAGAACCCCCAGCTTGTCATCGCCGGCAGTCTAGGAAAGATTTCGTTCAGCAATGCAAAGACACCCAAGCCTCTCCTTAGCATCAAGCGAACCGAGAGCGACCACCCACGTCCAAGCAGCGGAAAGAAGGGTTCCAGCCTTGACCGAAAGACGATCCTGCGCAACGTGGAGAAGGTGTACCAGACCCTTATGCAGATTGAGGATCATGTTCGACTTATCCCACCCCCTATGACGAGCCCTGACGAGGAGTTGGAGAACAAACACAAGGAGTGGGCTACCGTTCTCGAGGCCTACAACGCCAAGCTTTGGGGTGAACTCAAGGTTCATGAGCCCATCGGAGTCATTGTTCCTCACCCCTTTATCGCTTTCTTGTCTTGCGCCAAGGGTGAGAAGGCCATCCCTCGAATCTTCCCTCACCTCTCTTTTGAGCAACGAACTACCATCTTGACCATGATCATCTACCACCTCGACCAGTTGGATGTTGTGCAAGGCGCGGCCATCACACCTGGTGAGGTGACTACTCTTAACGCGCGGATGCGAGAGAAGATTGAACTGTTCATCTCTACTGTGATGCCATCATTGATGCAGTACTTCAATGATACTGGTTTGGATATTGTTGATGGCGTCCTGAACCTCATTGCCACGAAGCTCAACGTGGACCTCATTGCCAGATCGAGAATCGGAGTGTCCATGTTGACACTTATTCTTAGTCGTGCCGTCCTCCTCAAGCAAACGGGCGCCGGCACTCCGGAGCAATGGGATAAATGGTATGAGCCCTCAAGCAGATATTGGACTTTGAGCTAACTATTATCAGGGACCGCACTTTTGAGACCTTGTTCAGCAGACTCGAGCCTTCGTTGCCGCACATCTTCCCCGGCAGTGTCAACACCGGAGAGGACGTCTATGTGTGGCAACTTCTTGCAGCTATGGGTGTCAGTGCGTCTCACGACCAACAGACTCGTCTGGTTTTGGCTGTCAAGGACCGCGTCCTGGACACGGTCACCGTTTCAAAGACGCTGCCGCCGGTCATGGCGGCCGACCGGCTGAACAGCGTCAACCTGTTTATGCGTTCCATCGGGTTGGATGTTGAGCTTCTCCAGTAAACAGACGTTACGTTTGATATGCACGCAGTCACTGGCGATTCTTGGGGTTTCTGGGCTGGCATTTGGGAGCACTAGGGAGAACCGGGATAATGCGTGGTGCACAAAGAGAATCAGGTTTACGGGTTGACGGAGGAGAATATTGGGAACGACGCATCGCGATTGCATTGCATGATGGGTGTACCAAATATCAAAGCGTAGAGTGCTCAGCTCAGGGCATTCTTGTGTTACCGGCATAGGTCACCATGTCGGACGACTGACTACTCGTGGAGAGAGTTTGGGAGCGGGCTCTTTTCTATCGAGAATAAGTTATATAGTATTTCGAATTATACGCGTTTTTGCAAAGCGATCTGGAGGTGCCCCGTGTCGTATCGGTGTCTCATTGCATTTCCCATTCTATGAATTGTTTTGTATCCTATTACGCCGTCTCATGCAACTGTATTTCAACCACCTCCGGGACCTCGTTGCCATTGACGGCCAGCCTAGTCAACCACCATGATGTCTGAGGTCGCGGCTTGATGTTTTTTTGGGCGTCGAGGGAGTTGCTTTGTCGCTCCGCTCGGTTCCTTTGGGTTGGGCTCCTGGTGATCCCCGACCAAGGTCTCCACGCTAGGTTCTTTCTAAGAATCGCTTGGGAAGCCAGGTTTGGGCTTCTTCACCTTGAAGACTGCCTCAAAGTACTGGTCATCATCCCACTTGCGGCCCAAATGGGGAACGGCATCCTCCAACGGCCGCTCCTCCTTCGCAGCGGCGTCGGTCTTTGTCTCCTTGCCCTTTTCCTCCTCGGCCGGAGCTTCATCCTCCGTAGGACGCAGGAACAGACTCTCGTTATAGACCTCCCACGCCGCCTCCTCGTTCTCGTCGGTGAAGCGCAGGGTGCGCCAGTTTTCGGACTGGACGGCGCGCAGGCGGTCGGCCATGGTCTCGGTGGTGACGGTATCGCCGTCCCCGGTGGTCTTGACTGTCATGTGGATGGCTCGGGCAGTGCCAGCACCCGAAGCCGGGCCCGAATCCTTCGAGGTGGCTTGGCGGTCGAGCTGAACGGCTGCGTCTATGTGATGTAGCTGAGGGCGAAGCATGACGAGAGATGAGACGGGGGTGAGATGGAGCTCCTCTAGAGTGCATGTTAGAGAATGCATCGCGCAGCAGTAAATGGGTACTCACTCCCTTGAAAGACGCCAACCATGTGTAGCTGCTTCTGGGTTTTGGGGTAATGCCCACCAAGCGTCTGTGTCCTCAACACCTTGTCCTGCCGGACAGCCTCAGCCCAGTCCAAGTTATCAGCGTCCTCCTCAGTCTTCTTCCTCCCACCACGACCCTGCACACCACCAACACCAAAGCCGCCGGCCAGACCGTGACTACCGCCATTCTTGGCCGCCATTGATGCCTGCAATGACTTTCCCCACTTGAGACCCTTCTCACGGTCGTAGGCGACGCTGTGGTCGAGGGGCAGGTCGACCTCGACCATGCCTGCGCGCGTCTTGAGGCGGAGCTCGGTGGGCGCGGCCTGCGGGGTGTCGCTGGCGGTGTTGGGGTGCTGGAGGATGAGAAGTCGGCGGCCCAGCGGGAGGGATGGGTTTATGAAGACGTTGTAGGTCGCCGTGACGGGGTCGTCATCGTCATCGTCGGCTATGGTGTCTGGGGATGCTGATGGGTGTAGCTTGGGGTCGATGTCGTCGACGTCCATTGGGACCACGGACTCGTCAGGTAGAGTAGCCATCTTGTAATATGTAAAGTATAGACGATGGTTATATCAAAGTGTCGAGGCGACGCACACGCCTGCCGCTGCAAGCTGTCGAGGTCGATATGGAGGGTAGGTAGCTTTGCGACAGATGCGCTGTGCTCACAGACAAGCGACGTGAGAGACAATCGGTAGTGTACCTCGCGAGATTCAAATATAATTGTCGTCTGATCCTTTCGTATTCCTTGCGATAATATTTATTAGAGGACAAATAAGAAGGAGGGTATCACAACAATTGCTTTGTCGAGTTGGTCATCTTTTACTTGGAGGGGCGCTGGAGAAATTTCCAAAGCTAGGTCGTCCCCCGCCAAAGTTTGGGGCTCTTATCTTATCGTATCATCCCATCATGAAGGGTCCCTGGGCTAGTCATGAATCTTCTTCATGACCTTCAAGATGGATTTCTCGGCAACTCTTCTCGATCTATTCAACCTTTTAATCCGTTCAACTTGGTGCTAAACAAGCACATCCCAGTTGGTGCTTAGCTCTACAACATTATTCTCAACCCATACTTGACACCATCATTGCCAGTATGGCAGCTAACTGAAACAAGACGAGCCCAAACGACCCAGTCGCTCAAGAAATGCTTTATAATAGTCAACCCTCTACCGGCCCTTGCCACGGTCTCGTCGTCCCCCCTCCAGCACCTTGACCCTCTTGTTGAACCTCTCGCCAATTCCAGGTCCCATGCCGCTACCACGAGGTCCATCCGTAGTATCAATGCCGCGCTTCCGACTCTTGTCCAGGAGCGCGCGGACACCACCGCCAGATTGCTTGCGCTTGGTGAGACGATCGATGCGGTCAACACCCTCTCCAAGGTTGTGCCACTCCTCGCCACCAAACTGCATGCGATTGCTGCGACCAGACTGCTTCGCCTTCTTGGCTCGGTCCTTCTTGCTCTCCTTGGGGAGACGGGTAAAGTTGGTCTCTTCGTACTCTCGGCGCTCCGCCTCCTCCTTTCGCTCGGCATCCGTCTTCATCTTGCGACCACCCTGGACGATGGTCGTACCAATACTGGGCTGGGCCAGAGGAGCAGAAGAGAGCTCTGAAGCGACAAACTCTTCCATGGTATGCGACTTGATCCCGCGCCGGTCTGACTTGTCGCGACGCTGGGGGGCGTCCATGACCTGGCGCTCTCGCTTGGGAGGACGGTAAACGCCTGGCGCTCCTCCATCGCGGGACTTCTCGGCCGCAACGTCGCCAACCAGAGCTCCAAATTTGGGTGCAGCTGAAAGTTCGCCAGGTTTACGGGACATGGCCTCGGTCTCGCTCTCCTCCTCAGAATCCTCCTCAGACTCGTCTTCAGATCCCGACTCCTTCTGTTCCATCTCGGCTGCCTTTCTCTCACGCTCTACATCGTCGGCTGTTCGAAGGAATCGGTCGATAGAATAGCGTAGCTTCTCCTCCAATGGCCGGGCTCCTCTCTCGAGGTACAGACGCAGCTCCACCAGTTTTGATCGCACAGATTCGTCCAGCTCGGAATCATCTTCGTCCGACTTTTCTTGATCCGACTTGGAGTTGCGTAGCTTGAGGAGAATCAAGAAGACGAGGTTCTGTAGGTAGGAAAGGAGGAGTTCGTTCTTGACGTCGAGGAGGGAGATGCCGTCCTTCTGGTGTTCAATGGCGGCGATTTTAGGGGTGACCTCGAGCGCAGAAGAAAGCGACTGCGTCAGCGAGGTCAGCAGCGCTGGTAATGTCGTTGGGGCCGCCATGTTGTGGTGTGTGTCCGAGACGTAGACGCGAGGTTGGATGTCTCGTCAAAAAGTTTTGGATGCTTCAACTTTTTAGCGGGGCCATGTTGGAGAATCTGCGCGCGAAGGCTTGTCACACTAGGTAGCCACTTTGCGCCACACCTGCTCTCGCTTGTTGCCGATCCCCGTCCCGGCAAGGGGGGCTTATCTCCTGACTAAGCGAGAAACGCAGCTTGCCTGGGACTTGGCCAGATAATAGGGTCCCGAAATCCAAAGTGGCCTCGAAGCTCCCTGAGTTGGCGTCTAACTCGTGCAGCTTTTCCGCTGGCTTGATTCACCACTTCATCCATCTTATCAACGACCGGCAGTCGAAGCAAGAGCTATTGAGCTTCTTGTTGGTAGACTATCTGGTCTTGCGTTTTCCTCCGTCGTCGCCGCGGAATCTCGATCCGCGCATTGTCGTCAGCTCCAAGCTAGACTCGACATCTAACATCTATCTTTCGCAACGCTCTTTCTATTAGATTCACGTCTGTCTACGCATGACCAACCTTTCAAGATGCATTTCAGAGACTTTGCGCCTTCAACGGCGCTTCTTACCTCGCTTCTAGCGGTCCCCCAGCTGGCATCGGCCTTTTACCTTCCCGGTGTCGCCCCGACCACGTACAAGGACGGAGACAAGGTCCCTCTCTACGTCAACAGCATCAAGCCTGTCGCCGCGCCTCAAGATGCTCGCCTGCACTCGGTTGTCTCGTACGACTACTACCATCCCGCGTTTCAATTCTGCAAGCCTGAGGGTGGTCCTCAATATGTGTCAGAGAGTCTAGGCAGCATCCTCTTCGGAGACCGAATCATGACCTCCCCCTTCGAGCTCATCATGGGCAAGAACGAAACCTGCAAGCCCCTTTGCGAGACAACGTACCCCGAAAAGTCCATCAACTTCGTCAAGAGCCGCATCGAGCAAGGTTACAGCTTGAACTGGCTGGTCGACGGTCTCCCTGCTGGTCAGCAGATTAAGGACCAGTTGACGGGCACTACCTTTTACAGCTCTGGTTTCTTGCTCGGCCAGGACGACGAGAGCGACAACATCCTCTTCAACAACCACTACGAGATCTGGGTCGAGTACCACGAGGTTAACAACGATGCCAGCCAGCGCCGTGTTGTCGGTGTTGTCGTGGATCCCAGCTCCAAGGAGTACGGAGGCAAGGCGGACTGCGGCAACCACCAGCCCATCGTGTTCAACGGCAAGGACCAAAAGGTTGCCTTCAGCTACAGTGTTTTCTGGCGCAAGTCCGATACCGCCTGGGCTACGCGATGGGACAAGTATCTGCACGTCTTCGACCCCAAGATTCACTGGTTCTGGCTTATCGACACTGCTATTATCGTCGTCATCCTCGTCCTCACCGTCATGTCGGTTCTAGTCCGAGCCCTCAAGAAGGATATTGCGCGCTATAACCGACTTGATCAGATCGACCTCGACGATTTTGGCGGTACCTCGGTTGTTGAAGATGGTGTTCAGGAGGATTCTGGCTGGAAGCTGGTTCATGGCGATGTCTTCCGACCCCCTCCTCGCCCTCTTCTCCTGTCCATCCTCGCGGGTAACGGTGTCCAGCTCTTCTGCATGACGGGCTGCACTATTCTGTTTGCCCTCCTTGGATTCCTGTCTCCCTCCAACCGCGGCTCCCTGGGCACCATCATGATTCTCCTCTACACTGTCCTCGGCTTCGTCGGCGGTTACGTCTCTGCCCGAACTTACAAGGCCTGGCAGGGCGAGGCTTGGAAGCTCAACATTGCCTTGACTCCTCTTCTGGTCCCTGGCATCGTCTTTTCCTGCTTCTTTCTTCTGGACCTCTTCCTTTGGGCTAAGCAGTCATCGGGTGCGGTTCCTTTCACCACCATGCTTGTTCTCGTCGCCATCTGGTTCATCATCTCGATCCCTCTGTCGGTTGCTGGCTCCTGGCTTGGTTTCCGTGCCCCTGGCTTCGAGCCTCCTGTGCGCACCAACCAGATTCCCCGACAGATTCCTCCTGTGAGCACCTATCTCAAGCCTATTCCCAGCATGCTCATCGTCGGTCTCCTTCCCTTCGGTGCCATCTTTGTCGAGCTGTACTTCATCATCAGCTCCATCTGGTTCAGCAGGATTTACTACATGTTCGGTTTCCTGTTCCTTTGCTACGGCCTCATGATTGTTGTTTGCGCCGCCGTCACCATCCTCATGGTCTACTTCCTGCTGTGCTCAGAGAACTACAACTGGCAGTGGAGGTCTTTCCTCGCTGCCGGCATGAGCGGTGGCTACATCTTCCTCAACTGCCTGCTGTACCTTGTCACCAAGGTCAAGCTGGGCGGTCTTGCTGGTACTGTCCTCTACATCGGCTACAGTGCCCTCATCTCGTTCCTCTTCTTTATTCTCTCTGGTGAGTTGCCCGTCCTAATACTGTTGTTCATATCTAACATGGCTCGTAGGCTCCATTGGCTACTTTGCAAGCTGGTGGTTTGTCCGCAAGATTTACTCCTCCATCAAGATCGACTAAACTGTCGTGTCGATGGAGGCTCAGCAGAGACCCTGAAAACGGGCCTGGAACGATGGATAACTTATGACCGGGAGACGAGTGTGGCGTTTGTAACAATACATGTACGACCAGCGTCTGAATTTGCGATTTAACCTCGCGTCACTCCTTTGACGATCAAGGGTCAGCCGGAGAAATGATGGCAGCAGGGCATGTGTAGCGATATCAGGTTGTTGTGTCGACGGAGTAGATTTGATTCATTTTTAGACGGGCAAAAGAGATCGGGAACGGGCCCGGCACAATTCAAATACGTTGGTTATGTATGGGTGAGGAAAGGCATCTCTTATTGTTTTCAGCTTCTATAGAGATCAAAATTTCATGGCTTGCTTCTGGTTCAATCGTCATCGTCGTCGTCGTCCAAATCATCCAGGTTGGTGAACTGGAACTGGGCCTTTTGCTGGGGAGGTCCAGCCGTGCTCTTGTTCTCGCTGGGAGCTCCTGAGGGCCCTCCAACAACACTGGCTCGTCTCCATGCCTCTTGTTCCTTCTCCCTCTGTCGCTCCCGCTCGATGCGCTGGCGTTCGCGGTCTTCGCGAATCTTCCTCTCGCGTTCTTCTTGAGCTAGGCGAGCCTCTTCCTCCTTCTGCTTCCGCTCCTCTTCCTCGCGTTGCTTGCGCGCTTCCTCCTCAGCAGGATCATAGCCCTTGGGTTCGATGCCTTGCTCCAAGAGAACCTGGTTGGAGGCCAGGGAGCCAGCACGGATCTTATCCTCCTGGGGCCAGGGGAAGAAGATCTGACCGGACAGGGGGTTCAAGAACTGGGTCCATCCCTCGGGGAGGTTGGTGTTGGCCGACGTGGTGGTCTGCTGTGTCGCGGGATCCTGGGACACTTGCGGTGTGCCGTTCATGACGGCAGGACTCTGGACTTGCGAAGTAGGGGGCGCCGAGGGCGTCATGACGGAGGCGTTTTGAGAGTCTGGCCCAGGGGTCTGGCCTGCGGGTGTCTGGCCCTCAGGGGGAGAGGGTGACACGGGGTTGATGCTACCCGCGGGTGGCATGGTCGTCTTGCTAATGCGACGAGCATAGTTGAGCAGCTCTTCGTAAGCGATGGGGTAGTTGGGTTCGGCGGAGAAGGTGGTAGCATGCGTCGTCACAATGTCCTTGCGCGTCGTTGCGAGGCTCGAGATGGTGTCGCGGATCTGGGCGTCGAGAGCTGCTGAAGACTCGCGGAGTTGCTGAATCCGTAGGTAATTATTCTGGTGTGTTTGTACTATATACTGTTAGTTCAGGACCAGGAAGAACAACGTTGAAAGAAACCTACCCTCTTCCAAGCCTTTGCTCAGTTCGTTGTCGGCCGCCTCGAGCTCTTGGGCATGCAGTGTAGATGGGTGATATTTGGTGACCGAGTCGATCAGATTAGCAAGCGCCTTTTCCAGCCGCTCAAAGCGACGGTCGATGAAGGTATCCATCCTGTGATCAGCGCCAGACAAGTTGTCAGGGGGAATTATTGGATGTGAGAGAAGAACAAGAGACTCCAAGGCAAGGCTGTGGAAGCTCCCAAGTCCAAGTCGGGTGGGTCAGAAACCCGTGATTTAATTGGCCAAGCCACCCTTGAGCTTGGTTCAGGCCTGAGGCCAAACAAACCCGGTCTTTCCCGTCCGGCAAACTCGCGCAACCAAGGCCATTCTTTTTACGACGACGAATATCCTATCGACGAGCAATTGAACGACGCACAAGGCTTCCACCGCCCCACGAGTCAAGATGGTTTCCTACGTATGTTGGACCTCTTCCGCAGAGGGCCATTAATACCCGCCAATGGCCCTCGGCGTCCCAATTTCCAGGTGCAAGTTTGGCTTACCTGATTATCGACAGACTCCCATCCGCATGGCCGAGTTCAAGAGCGCCTACGGTCCCAAGTACGCCATCCTCCTCCACCCAATATATGATGCATCTATTGTCGAACGACTGCGTATCACGAGCGAATTGCGGCATTCGAGATGGATCGAGACGGTTCAACAACGATGGCTAACACACGGGCAATAGGTACCAATCTCAGCCTAACCTGGCTGGCTTCACTATTCAGTCTGCCACCAGAATGTGAGTATTCTATCCGAGCATAAGCACGATCCGACCGCCGAGAACATGAAGCGAACCCGAGCCTGGAACTCCCTTCCGTTCCTCCGAAACATTGATCAACTCGAGCGAGCGAGACGACCAATGCTGGGCTTCAATGAACGAAAGAGGCTTTGGAATATGGGGAGCAATCATGTTCGAGGGTTGGATTGCGTCTTAAGAAGATGCTGACCGAATGTCACAGCGGCACCCGTCTGGCCTTCTACGGCGCCCCCGCCGTCGTTGGAGTCCTCCTCTTCGCCAACGGCATCCCCCGTGTGCAGCGCGACATCCTCCAGGTACGCACACAGACAACAGAATAGCTCTAACCACAGCGCTGACTCCCTCCCCAGAAGATCCCCGTCCTCGGTGACTACTTCCGCACGGAAATCCACCCCGCCGACAACGTGAGTCGCACCTCAACCGCTGGTGCTCTCTTTCACATGCTAACGGTGTACGCAGCCCTTCTAAATCAAATGGTGGAATGCGGACGATAGACGTTATTCAGTGGCCCGTCTCTGTTGCGTGGGCGGCTCTGGTTGTACAAGATATTCCAATAGACGTGTTCTGAGCCTTGAATTTTGATGATTTGCTGTGAAATGTACGGGCTGTGATTGGCTGGCGGCTAAGCTGCTTGGCTGTTCGCATTGCAGAAATGACCCGAATGGGAAATGCAGGTCTCGCGATTGAATGCCTACCTAAAAGACTATTCCTCGATATATTGTGCCTGTCAATTATTAGATACAATGGAATTCTATCATGTTACCGAGCTACGTGCTGGTGCAACGTCAATTGGTGACTTGACTCCAACTGGAGACCAAGCGCCTTGGGCACAGTGCAGCTCATGATGCGTCAAGCACTGTCTTTCCTTCTCACTGAACAACTCCATAATCTGAATCTCAAGTCAACCCCAGTTTTGAGACGTCCACTCGTTTTCCTTCTCAACTTGCAGATAGAGGAGGCTTCTTTTCTCTTCTTTTTTTGTGCCATGGTATTTCTCTACTCACTTCTTCCTTGATTCATTTTCAACTCATTCGCGAGCTGTCGTGTTGGACACTTGTCAACATGGAGCCGCAGAACGGCAACCTCTCATTCTGGACGGCTTCAAGCGGCCTGGTTGTGCTCCCTATCTTGTTCTGTCTGCTCAGCAAGTCTAAAGGCTCTTTTTCCTGGTTAACTGGCTTGTTACCGGTTGTCCTTGCTATCCTCTGTTTCTCCTGGCTCTACATCGTCTCGGCCATTGTCCCAGAGCCCTATCTGGTGAGTTTTCATAGGCGACAAGGTAGTTTCGCAAGACTAACCCCGTAAAGGATGAGGTTTTTCATATCCCACAGGCGCAAAAGTACTGTGAGGGCAAGTTCCTGGAGTGGGACGACAAGATCACAACGCCTCCGGGCCTGTAAGTCTCATCTACATACCCCTTTTAAGCAATACTAACAAGCCAGTTATCTTCTTTCTCTCCTGGTCCCGGGAGTGGTGCGTCCAAATGGATCTCTCGGGGGCTATGTCTGCGATGCAAGCAGCCTGCGGGCTGCGAATGCCGTCGCCCTGATGTTGCTCGCCTATCTGGCTTTGCAATGTCGCCATCAGATTGAGTCGCGTCTATACGAAGCGCACTCCTCGATAAAACTGCGCGTTCGTTCGCAGTACGCACTTCACACCGCGTTCAATATTGCACTGTTTCCACTCCTATTCTTCTTTTCTGGGCTCTATTACACCGACGTGGCTTCGACGGCTGCTGTTCTGGTGGCATACCTGAACCACCTCGGACGCCTTGGACGAGACCAGAGTTCGCCCCTGAGCGATCTCTTGACGGTCGTTCTTGGGGTCTTCACCTTGTTCTTCCGCCAGACGAATGTGTTCTGGGTGGTCGTTTACATAGGGGGTCTGGAAGTGGTACATGCGATCAAGACATTACGGCCGGAACGGGTTGACCAACCGTTCATGTCTTCTCTTGCTGAACAGGTCAAGCACTATCTATGGAGGTATTCGCTCGGTGATATCCATGATCCCCCGCTGCATATGCTCTGGCCAGATGGTGAGTCGAGTTCTCTGGACGCATGTGAACAAGTTACTGACCAGGACACAAGACATGATCTTTTGCGTTCTGAGCCTGGGCATCGCCGCTCTCTGCAACCCGATCCGTGTCATCAGGCAGATCTGGCCATACATTACAGTCCTCGTAGCTTTTGGGTCATTTGTCTTGTGGAACGGTGGAGTTGTGCTCGGTGAGTCTTGCATGCTTGTCTGGATTGTCGTGTTGCTAACTGAGAGTAGGGGATAAATCCAACCACGTCGCCACCATTCATCTACCACAGATGCTCTACATCTGGCCATTCTTCGGCTTCTTTTCTCTCCCTCTTCTCGTGCCCTATGCACTCCCTTTTGTCAACGCCCTGGTCCGAGTGATCACCAGCAAGTCGCCCAACTCTGTCCTCACGTCAGCCGTCGGAACAAAAGTTAGCAAGGGGAGCAAATCTCGAAGCAGCCGTAGTGCTCCAAGCAGGACACCCGCCAGAGTCCCGGACACCACACCCCCAGCTCTTTCAGCGCCCCTGAGAGTGGCAGACTTTATATTCAACTCCAAGATCCTCTGGCCCATCTACCTCCTCGCCACGATCCTCCTCTCAGTTGTGGTGGTCCGGTACAACACCATCATCCACCCCTTCACCCTCGCCGACAACCGTCACTACATGTTTTACATCTTCCGGTATACAATCCGTCGGGCATCCTGGATCCGATATGCTCTGATCGTGCCGTACACGGTGGCTCGCTGGATGACCTGGGGTGTCATGGCGGGGTGTTCACCCATGTTCTTCATCGGCAGCAAAGAGACTTGTTCGGTGCATTACATGATTTCAAACCAGGTGCCTTTCATGAGCAATCCTTTCTGGATCAGACGTGGAGCCTCGGCTCGGCAGACTGATGCCCCCTTTCTTACGGCCATTGAGATGACATCTCCTGAGGCCCGAGCCGAGGAGCGGGAACTAAGCCAAGCCTTGGAGCAGGATCCCCTTTTGGCTTCTGTTGAACCAACTTGCACATCTACGGGTCTCATCTTCCTCCTCGCCACGACACTATCCCTCATGACGGCGCCGCTGGTTGAGCCGCGGTACTTTATCATCCCGTGGGTCATGTGGAGGCTACTGGTGCCGGCATGGAGACTCCACGAGCATGAACCTAACGGCTTGGTCGGGGCCTTGATGCGAACCAAGCTAGGGCCAGCAGTGAAGGCTTTCAGGCACTACGATGTGCGTCTGATTCTAGAGACGGGGTGGTTCATCGCCATCAACGTCGTCACTGGGTATATCTTCCTCTGCAAGCCCTACTTGTGGAAGGCCGAAGACGGCACACTGCTCGACGAGGGTCGACTGCAGCGTTTCATGTGGTAGTTTTCGAGATGGAATCATGCCCTTTTTTGCAACTGAGTCTGCAATAGACACTTTTTGGTCATTTAGGGACGCATACCCAAGTAACTTGTGGGAGACATTTATGTCCCATGTAAAAAAACCATCAACACTTGCCCAACGCCGTAGCCATGACGCCAAAAAATAACAATGAGCCCTTGAACCAATTCGTCCCATCGTCATTCGGTGATTTAAATCTTCCCCGTGGAGCAAACCCAGATATGCTCTATGTACCGTGAGGGCTCCTCCATATAATAGTGGCTAACACCAATCCCCGAAAATCGTTTCCAAATAAACGCAATACGCACTGCAACTTTGCTATGCCATCACCCCTATAAGCTCAAGCGGTCGAGGCTCAGGCCGTCGTTGCTCCGCACGCGCCGAATAACACCGAGCTTGAAGAACTTTTCCTCGCCTCCAGGTGTGCGGCCGCCGATGTAGAACTTGTCGGCACCTATCACGTCGCGGAAGCCCTCGCTGCTGCTGTCGCTACCGCGGCGGCCTGATGAGCCGGGGATGGGTATCGCGGCGCCGGTGCCGGGGGATGTGGCGGCGGTTGTCGTTGGCCCGGAGGCGGGGGAGCGGATGGCGACGCTTGATGAGGTTGTTTGGTGGTGATGGTGATGATGGTGGTGATGTGAGGACGAAGCGGCAGTAGATGTCGACGTGGTTGCTGAGGATGCTGCTACTGCTGCTGCGGCGGCGGCTGCGGCTGTGGTGGTGGTTGTTGCGTCGCGGGTGTGCTTGTTTGGTTGGTGCTGGTGGGAGGAGGGTGTAGAGATGGAGGGGCCTTGGGGACGGAAGGCGGCGAGGAAGGAGGAGAGGAAGTAGGGACGTTGTGAAGGCATCGTCGAGGAGTTGCTTAAGGTGGAAGTCGGTGATGCACCCAAGTCGGTGGGAGTGACTGTGCGGCGGTCCTCGGCAAATAGCGATGACGCTGATGGGATGGCAAGAGAGGGAGATTCAGTCTCCCCTCAAATAATGACCAGAACAGGATTCCTCTATCTGAGAGATCCAAATCTTGACGTCGGTGAAGCGATTGTCGGCGGGATATGACAGATTAGACGGCAGAGGGAGGAAAAGGTGAAGGGTGTGGAGTTGATATTAATGGTCGTGGACCCTCTTGGCTCGTGGTCGGTCACTGACGTCGAAGGGATTTCCACAACCGGGGGGGGGGGCAGACTCTCAAGAGGGGAGTGCCGGGATTGTCGCGGTGTCGGTAAAACCCGGATCCCGGAGCCGTAATGCTAATGGCAGGGTTGCCATAGGCTGAGGGCTCGAACCTGGGTGATGCCGCTTTTAGGTGTGTCTGCAAAGGACAGAAAGACTAGGCTAGGCTTGCAAGTTCTGAACAAGAGGTTGTGGGTGATGGTTTGCCGTCATTGGATGGACATGTGTGGTCGAGATTACCTCGAGGTGAGGGCCAAGATGTGTGAGATGCGGCTAGAGAGTGTGGGTTGAGAGTGGTTGAGCTAATGTTGGTGATGGGGGCTAATCAGCAAAGTTGATGCCTCGGTTCAAGACTCGAGTTGAAGCAAACTTGACAACTTGCAAGGTATTTACCTCTGTCATCTATTGCCATGTAATCTCTTCTCAACCTCTTTCATAAAGAAAAGGGAAAAAAGAGTCCCCTCGAGTCCTCTGAGACGCCTAGACACCCCGCATGCACATCCCAAGTTGGAGGGCAGTCTGGACTCTTGTCGTCGAAGATCCCTTCCAGTTCGAATCAGCAACACGACCGGCCCAGCATGCCTATCGCTTGCATCCCACGCTTTTGGTCCCTGACATGTCGTATCTGATGAAAAGTTTGAGCCCTACCGATATCCTCCAAGTACCGTCTTGATCTCGGGGTCTTTTACCTTGAACCACATGCAACATATGCCATCGTCTAGTCTCCGAGCCACCGCAAAAGCAGCAATGGCCAACAGCCCGAACATGATCTGATTTCTCGACTGTCACGCCCTCCACTCCCCGCTCGATCGTCGATCGTTAATTGGTATCCATGACTGGCTGGGTCGGCAATCGATCGGATTTTCTTTACAGCCTGATAAATTATCCCTGATTATCAGGCTGTTATCGTTGCTGGGGTGAACTACCCTGGATCTCCAAGACCTAGCAATGGCAGTTAGCATGTTGACGAAACTCCAAGCGAGAATAAAGCATATTCCAGTATCTTGAGATTTTTTTCCTTTACTTCTCAACTCAATTCTTCTCAATTTGAGACTGTAGAATCGTAGCTTTTGCTTATGTCGGTGAACGCTTACATCAGTCAGGCTGTTTCAAGCCACGCCAGCATCTGCTTCGTGTCCAGCTAAAAAACCTCCATCAGCCATCAAGAATAAACAGCATTGTCCATTTCACCACACAAACTCACCGCTGATAACACTCTTCAAAACCATGCCCTCACTCAAGGCCCGGCTCATCAACTACTACATCTGGTGGCAGTTCAAGCCGACCTGGAGCTCCGCCGAGGGCATCAACAACCGCATCGCCAAGGATCGCCTGAACCCCAGCTTCCAACCCCCCAAGAAGCTCTACAATGACTTCTCCATTGAAGAGGCAGAGCGCTCGGGATATGTCGTCTATACCCTGACCCACAAGTCGGATGCCCCCAAGGCCGCTCGCATCCTATATCTCCACGGCGGTGGTTTCGTCTTTGATATCACCCCGCAGCACTGGGAGCTCGCTGCCCAGCTGGCGCGCAGGCTGAATGCTGTCGTCACCATACCCATCTACCCCCTGGGACCCGAGACCAGACTCATGAAGATGTATGAGCTTGTGCAGCCTCTTCACGATGAGCTCGCCGGAGCTGACGACCCAACACCTTTCTGGATGGCGGGCGATTCTGCGGGAGGAACCATGACACTCGTCCTCACACAGCGAGCCCGTCTCGCCGGGAACCCAACGGCCAAGCTTCTCGTGCCCATCACGCCCTGCACGGATTCGACGCTCCTCAACCCGGACATGCACGCCGCAGGCCTCAAGGACCCGTGGCTCGGCGTGGAGGGCATCGCCGAGATCACGCGGCTCATCTGCCCCGAGATGGACACCAAACACCCGTGCGTGAGTCCCATCTACGGCGACCTAGCTCTCCCGCCGATGCTGGTATTCGCGGCAGATCTGGACCTCCTGACGCCCGACACAAAGTTGATGGTCGACAAGGCGAGGGAACAGGGCACCGAGGTGGAGCTGGTGCATGGCGAGGGCATGGTGCATGTGTGGCCGCTGCTACCCATCTGGGAGGCGCAGCAGGCTGTGGACAAGATGGTTGAGTGGTTGGGACAGGAGAGAAAGTGAGAGGTGAAGAAGATGATACCCGGAGAGAAGCTACGGCAGGTCTCTTATAGAAAGAGCTGGATGCTAGATGATACTACGCTACACTATTCAACCTGGAACGATTGTTGTATGATGATGTTGACAAGAGCCTCTTTTATCGAAAGATATTTCTTCAGCTTTTCAGACATGTCACAAATAACCAAAGGTGAGGCAGCCATTCTCTTTGCTCAACTATAGCCCCGTAACTCGAAGTGGTCTTATATGACGTTGTATCCTGCCGAACAGCATAACAACCGATCCGCTGTCAGTGTTTCGGAACATGTGGCACATTCGTACGTATGGCAACAAGCCCGTTCCTTTTTCGAAACATTGGAAGGATCCACAGAGCCACAAGATGGATGAAGATTGCGGGCCATGGATCCCTGAAGCGAAAGGAGGGTGACGTGCGGTTTATGCCGACCGTCGTGGGTTTCAGATGCACCGCGTGCCTCGTGCAGATCCGGAGAATGAGCGCGAAGAGGGTGTCAGAATACGACATGGGGGCCGTGGTAAAGAGAGGGACTCGACGGGTATGCTGTGATACTGAAGGACCCAATCCTTGGTATTGATGCCGGACAGATATACCCAATATATCTCCCCAGATCTTGGCCCAATAGGGAGCCGCAAAGGGAACCCTTGCTTTAGTTGATCCTCTCTGAGCTATTTATGGACCAGTCTATGCGGTAATGTTCGAACTCGTGCTTGATCTGGTGCATGGTTTCCAAGCCAGAACGTCTACCACAACTGGCGTGTTTCAGTCTTGACAGTGAACACTGCTGGTACAGACACCTGTGGAAAGTACATCTGAGCTACTAGAGTGTTGATTGAACGTGGCTCTGTTCTATACGGATCCTTTCCTGCGAGGAAATGCTTGCCGAAGATCAATATGACACCGTCCTGGACAGCAACACCGGGTTCCTCTCAGCACTGCCCATGACGTGTTACTCACTGAACCTGACTCTGTTTACCCATGTGAACCCATATGATCCATCGTCTCGCCGGCCCGTTCACACTGCTGTGAGGGTGAACGGCAGCTGCCAGAGCCGCGCCGCGCTCGAACCCGGCACTGGCGAGAGGACCCTCCATACTATAAAAACAGACAAGGCATTTCTGCCGCTTCCTCGACTTGACCTTAGACACCATCACGGTTCTTTTCTTGGTCTTTGGATTCCCACTCTGATTGGCCGAGCAAGTCACACACTTCATCACTCTTACCCCCCCTTGGATCTTATTGTTGTTGATTGGGGATCATCATCACGCGGTCTCGTCTGTTGACGATGCTGAGCATTCTTCTCTCGCTGGGAGTGCTGTGGACTCTCATCATGGCCACGGTCCTCCTGGGCCTCGTCACGATGGGAGTCGCCGCCTTCAACATCTTGGTGTACCCCTTTTACATCTCCCCCCTCCGTCGCCTCCCAGGCCCAACCGACAATGCCTTCTTCCTCGGTCAGACGACAAAGTTCCTCCAGGTCGCCTGGTTCCCGGAGCTCTTTTGCGAGTGGTCTCGCGCATACCCCGAGGCCCCCTTTATTCGCTACCTGAACTTTGCCAACTCGGAGACCCTTTTTGCGAATACGATCGAGGCGTACAAGGAGATTCTCCAGACGAAGAGCGCCTTTTTCGTCAAGCCGGCATTTGCTAGACAGTTCGTCCACGAGATCATCGGAGACGGACTCCCTTTCATCGAAGGGAAACTCCATCGGCAGCGTCGAGCGGCCATCAGCCGCCCTTTATCAATGCCGCGCCTGAGAGCCTTCTTCCCCATTGTGCAGAGCAAGGCCGAACAGCTCGTGCATGTTCTCTCCGAACAGCGAAACAGTTCCGGCAACGTTAAGGTCGAGACGCACATCTGGAAGGCGGTCCTCGATATCATTGGCTTCGAGACATTTGGCCTTGACCTCGACCACCTCGAGTCGGACCAATCCCCTTTGTTCAAGGCATTCACCAACATGATGCAGCCGTCTCTGATTGGCCACATCGTCAACTACCTCAACTCACTGTTCCCGATCCGGCAATTCCTGCCCATCGAGGAGTGTCACGACCTTGTTCAGTCTTGTACCCAGGCCCGGGAGTTCATCGTTGGCATAATGGCCATCAGACGCCGGGCATTGGAGAAGGGTCATGTTGGAGAGACGCAGGAACCCGATGCTATGCAGTGTCTTCTCGACTACTCCGATCCCTCCTGGAACGACAAGTCTGTGGTTGAGTACCTCTTGAACCTCTTGATCCTCGGACACGACACGACAGCTTGCTCAATCACCTGGGCTCTCCATGAACTTTCACGCCGACCCGAGTGTCAGCAGCGTCTGCGCAGTGAAATCATGGATCTCGACAAGACCTGCCCATCGCCCGACTTTGGCGACATTGACAAGCTCCCATATCTGCACAACTTTGTGCGAGAGGTCTTGAGACTCTACTGCGCCGTCGCAATGGCACCGCGCCAAGCCACTCAGGATGTAGAGATTGCTGGCGTCGTGCTCCCCAAGGGGACCGTGATCCAGCTCTCACCGGCCGTCATGAACACGCACCCCTCCGTCTGGGGCCCGACAGCCCAGACCTTTGACCCTGACCGCTGGGACAAGCTCGACGACACGGCGGCGAGCGCCTACGCCTTTGAGACGTTCCACAACGGGCCGCGCATGTGCATCGGCAAGCAGCTGTCGATGCTGGAGATGAAGGTGATGCTGGCCGAGATGGTGCGCAGCTTCCGCATCGAGAAGCCGCTGGGTTTCGAGGAGAGAAAGGTTGAGATTGCGGCACCCACGTTTACGCTGCGGCCCAAGGACAAGTTGGTTGTGCGACTTGTCGACCTGTGAGGGAGAGGAAAGTATAGAGCATGGGATTTGATGAGGATAGACTAGGATATATAGATTGGCTCACGCCAGCACCAGAGAGTGCGGAATGCCTTGATATCCGATTAGATTAGATTAGAGTCGAGCTCGATAGGTAAGAGCTCTGATAGATAGTAATTAGAGGAAATTGCCATGGTTATAACTTTAGGTTGTTGGTTCATTCAATGTGACATAACTAGGCCTGTTCCTGGAGATAGTCCCCGCCGCCAAAGTGGCACACACCCTGTATCCATCCTCTCCCGTCCTCACCTATTCTCGAACTTTCTAGGGCACCCGCGCTTAGAAATCCAATCATATCCGCGCCTCCCGGGGAGAAGACGGGAAGTTGCAGGATCTCGCTAACATACACCAGTTCCCCTAATCAATCCTCTTACACCGAACGGACAGCCAGTCTCGATTCGTTTGTTTAGAGCGCGGGGTTTCCCCTCTTGCATTGACACATCTCAACCCTGAAAGTAGCTTCGTTACTTTCTTCTTTTGCTGGCGTGTTTATTTTCTCATAGTGTATCTTTCTTTGATTGGAAGCTTTTGCTTCACCTTGGCCGAGCTGCTCCTTTGAATCCCCCCCCCCACCTCAACCCAACCGATCCACCACGAGACCATGTCAACGTCGTTGGACTTGAAGGAGGAGGGCAACAAATGCTTTCGAGCAGGCGATTACACCGGCGCCGATAGCCTCTACTCCAAGGCGTGAGCTCTCCAGGCGCAATCCTTCTCCCTCCTCTGACACAAAGCGAACTAGCATCATCGTCGACCCCAAGAACCCAGCCCTCTACGCGAACCGCGCCTTTACCCGCCTCAAGCTCAGCTACTGGGACTCTGTCGTCGCCGATTGCGAAGCCTGCCTGCGGCTTGCACCCGACAACATGAAGGCCCACTACTACCTCTCCCAGGCCCAGCTTGCCCTGCGCGACTTTGACGCCGCCCTCGAGAGCTCCCTCCGCGCCCACGCCATCTGCGTCGAGTCCAACGATCGCTCCCTCGCAAACGTCACCGCCGTCGTCCTGCGGTGCAAGAAGGAGCGTTGGGAGGAGCGCGAGAGGACCCGCGCCCGCGAGACCAAGGACCTGGAGAGGGAGATGATTGAGCTGTTAAGCAGGGACAGAGATGCCATGCTGGCCGAGACGGACGACGGCATGGAGAAGCAAGAGATTGAAGAGGAGACCGCCGCAAAGATTGCGAGGATGAAGGAGATATTCGAAAAGGCGCGAGAGGGCAGCGAGAAGAAGCGGGAGGTGCCCGACTGGGCGATCGATGACATCAGCTTTGGCATCATGGTTAATCCCGTCATAGTGAGTCCCCTACACCTCTGGATATTTCAACTACAGTCGCTAACACATCTACAGACAAAGACTGGAAAGTCATACGAGCGCGCCTCCATCATGGAGCACCTTCGACGACACCCCAGCGACCCTCTCACCCGTGAACCCCTCCACCTGTCGGAGCTGCGACCCAACCGAGGCCTGAAGCAGGCCTGTGATGAGTTTCTCGAGGAGAACGGCTGGGCCGTTGACTGGTAGAGAGTTGAAGGAGGTGAAAGAAAACTTGTATTGAATTCTGAGCAGCGTTTTACGAAGGGACGGCGGCTTTTTGTCTTTTGAGTCATCTTTCTAATGCTTGGAGTCTGGGGCAGTCTTGGGAATCTTGCTGTGCACGTATGCTTTTGCATGGCGCGGAGTTCTGGAACAAAGGGAGCGGATCCTCTCAACCACATGAATTACTAGACATCAATGAGATCATGTTACAGCGTCGTGAACGACAGTAACTATGTGTGCTTCTCGTATTTTCACCAGACAAACAGAGGGCTAGGCTAATAATAATGCTAGATTATCGTGATACAGCTAATCTTGACTCATGACGCGTTGCTATCCTCCACCAACTACCAGATTCCATCCCCCGTCCCCTAGCAGCTCTGCGTGTACAGGTACTCATCAAGCTTGCGCTCCGTCCAACACACGTGTCTATACCTACCATACCCAGCCAGGAGTGACGACAGTACACAAGCGCCATGCAATCCATGTCCCCAGAAGCGAACAAGCAACGGCATAGATAAACCAAGAAAACACCCAACGCCAGGCATATGCAATGAACCCCAAAAACGAGACCTTCATGTACTGTTTCCACCTTGAACCCCCTTAGAGGAACGCGGGGCCACGACTGTCCTCCTTGACAAGCCCCTGTCGCTCTTCTTCGGTGGGCTCTTCAACGTTTGACGCGGATCTTGAGTGAGGCCGCCGGAAGACATTATGGAAAGAGAACTGGCGTCGAGTTCCATCCATGTTTCCTCCGTGCGGTGGAGGGGTGGGAGGAGCCAGGCTCTGGTTGCTGTGAGACGAAGCTCCCCGGTACTCGGTGTTCTGGCGATCAAAGATGTGCTCGCGAGTCTGGCCAAAGTAGGCATCCGACTCCTCGTCAGGCTTATCTCGCGGAACAGAAATCTCGGTCAGAGGGACAGGGTGCATAGGACTCCGAGCCTTATCATCAGAGCTGTTGTCTTCCTCATAGTGTCGGCCAGAGAAGTTGGTAAAGCCCCGAGCTCGGCCACGGATCGTACCCGCGATGCTCGAAAAGATGGTACTCCGGTCGTTATAGTCGTCATCTTCGTCGTCTGAGGGCGGAAAGTGAGACATGCCCAGTGGAGGGTGAAGCCTGGGGGTGGAAGGCGGTGGTGGTGCATGCCGACCAGAACTAGGGGGCGGCGATGGTACGGTTCTCCCGCGCGAGCTGACGGTGGCGGACCTATAAGTCATCGTCCTCCTTCTCCTTAAGCCATCCCATTCCCACTCTGGTTGCTGGCCTTCCTCAATGGGGTCCATCGCTTCCATCCTCTTTTCCTCATGTAATCTCTTGAGCTCATCTGCCTCCATTCTTAGTCGTCTCCGTGAGATTTGTCGTAGGATGGCGGCGGTTCCACGGATGGCATCGGCCTTTGGATCCGACTCTGGCTGTTCCTGTTCGGCGATGGTTTGAATCTGGTCGAGGTCGCCACTGAAAACGGCTGCATCCGGAACATCCTTGGCTGATTTCGAGAGTTGCAACAACACCACTCCGGAACATATAGTCAAGAAACCCAACACCACTGTGACGATGGACTGGACAGTACCCTTGAAGCCCTGGAATAAGATGGCCGAGGTGATGATTGTTGTGCTGGTAAAGTAGACATAGTAAGTGGGGGTGACGATAGAGGCGTTGAAGATGTTGAGAGCTTTCTATAAAGGAGTGAGCGGGTGAGACACCACGAGACACGGGATTCATACATTGAGGTAGACAATTTCAGTCAGCAACGTGGCGATGATAAAGACGAGGAGAAACCAGAAGAACCACTCCTTGTATTGAGGCTTCCCACGGATCCACGCAAGGATGCCAGCGCCTAGGCCCTGAGTTGCGACAACGCTCAGGCCGCCGACCCAGCTGCAGATGGAGATGTAGACCATCATGTTCTTATTACCCCATTTTGGCCCAGCCCAGAACGCAGCAACTGTCGACCCGACAACGATGACACCGGCATAGGAGAGGAAGCCGGGGGTGATAAAGTACTTTTGCATCTCCTGGATATTGTTGACAGACGTGCCGTGAGGAGCGTTCATGACAATGACGACGGATCCGACAATACAGAGAAAGCAGGCTACCTTGCCAACCATGCTAAGACGCTCCTTGAGGAAGATGGCGGACAGGACGGCGCAGATAACGACAGACAGTGCGCCGAGGGGTGTTACGAGGATGGCATCCGTGAAGAGGTATGCGGCAAAGTTGCAGATCTCGCCAATGATCATGAGAGTCATGCCTCCCCACCAGTAGGCGTTCTTGAGGTAGCCATATCCTTCACCGGGGACTTCATTGTACTTGTCGTTTGCGCGCAGCAGGCCAAACTTTTTGAGGACGAACGAGACACCGATGAAGATGCCGGAGGCGACGGCGAGAGCGATACCGATGAACTTGTAGACGGGGGGCTTTTCGTCGTTGCCGGTCGAGACTCCGCTTCGCTCGTAGAGATCAAAGTCCATTGCGGGAATGGACTCGTCAAGGGTGAGGAAGGGGAGAGAGGAGGAGGAGGAGGAGAGTCGAGGCGGAGATTGGGTTAGGACCACATGTGCGACGGCGAAAGCTAGATCGGTTGCGGGAGCGACGAACAAGGACTCGGAATAGGACAAGTCGAAGGAGCTTAGGATTTGAAAGTATATAGCGAGGAGGGGTAGAGTAACGGGGAAAAGGTGAAGCGCAAGAGTAGCAAAAAAAAAACAAGATACGTAGTAGATACAGAAGAGAGACTCGGAGGTGGGATCTAGAAAAGAAACCTGGAAATGGACCGTCGTCGCACCCAACCCCAGCTTGTGATGAACGGATGTGTGGGCGCTCCTGAGACACGGACGGATGCTAAACAAGCGGAATGTACAGGTACCTCCCTCTTACGCATGGCCCCCAAGCTCGCAACCACAGGGGCCCCTTTAGGCGCTGTCTACCCGGCCCCGCCGCCAGCTTCCAGGCCCTGTAGAGTACCGTTCCGCTGGGCGGAGATCTTAGCGCCTCCATCGGTTCGGCATGAAAGCGTGCCATTGACAGTCCGAACCCGAACAAGAGGCGTCCAGGGAGCCCTCCCATGGACTCTGTTGAGCGGGGGCAGTAGCTATTGCGGATGGTTTCACCGAAATGCCGAATCCATCAAGTTCAATCCAACCCCATCCCATTGGATCCATCCCATCGTGTGTCATGTCGCCTGCGCAACGCGTCCACCTCCTGTCAGCGGATGGATTGCTTATGGGCGTCAGCCCCCCATGCATACAGCCTGATCAAGCTGTAAAAGGACCGCATGTTGGCCGAATGAGCGTTGACCTGTCTGAGTCGAGATGCTGGCGGAATCGTGTTAGGGTCTGCCGCGATCAAATCCTCTACCTGCCAAACATGGCAAGCTCCCAGCGCCGTTGTCAAAAAAAATCCACATGTACAGGTACATGTCCCTCCGCCACTTACACTACGTACCAGCAATGACGACGAATCCACCTCTTCCATGGAAGATCCCGACTCGAATTGGAAGCATTGCGCAACTTGTGAACTAAACACTTTTCTTTCGTCTTGTTCCTTGAAACAGAGACGCACAAATCTGTCTTGCCGTTTGATTTTTTGCCTTTTGGCTGTCCGTTTTGATTCCTTCATGTGCGGCGAGGCATAATTCGCACACCTGCAGCTGTACACTTTGAACACCTGCAGGACCAGCTGAACATGAATGTCTTTAGCCAGAAAAGATGGTGGCTGAATAGGACGGGACCCTTGGCCAAGCACACAAGCAACGTGGGGGCTGTGCTGCCACGATCTAGGCCTTGGCTGCGCCGTCTCTGTGTCTGTGTTACCGGCCGATACGGACAACTCTGCAAAGCTTCTCTTCCGAATTCCATAGGAGGTTGGAGATTTGACGGAACGGAACATTGCCAACCTTCCGCACCCCGAAAGATCCGGTAGACTTGCCAACTAGATTTGCGTGCAACCCTATTGTGTGGATGACGATTCTTACCCTTACCCCCTGCCTGCTGCTATTTCTGTCAATTGTGGGTGGCATTACCCTGCTGCGCGCGACTCACAGCGTCTCGCCTCCACGCACACCCAACACGCGTGGTGTTTCAGAGCATGTCTCTCCGCCGATTCCAAGAGATCAATGAGAGGGTAAAGCTTAAATCCTTGGTGGGGACGGTCCTATCGCCTTGGCATTGGAACACATGTCGATCCAAACAGAGCGGTTGTCCATGTTGTTGATGCGAACTTGGGTATCACTGGATGACCATCGTTGCCCAGCCAATCTTGATAGTTTGACCAATTGTCGCAATCTGCGTCATAGTCAATTACACATGGCAAAGTCACATTACCTTCCTTGATCGATGGCCGATGGCAACGGCTAACCGCCAGCCTGATTTGATGCAACCCTGAGGCTGCATCTGCGTGGCGTTCAGGCAACAGAGACAGGCAAACTATGTAGATTAAGATGTATTCAAAAAGATTCCGCTGATGCAATGCTGTGGTGTCGTCCGTTTCCGTTACATGTGGGTATCTCGATCTCATGTATGCTCATAATCCATCCTGATCCTGACCCTCCCAACATATATATATCCCTCCTCTTGCCAGAGCAATATGCACTACTCCGTACTGCTCATCGAAACCACATCGTCCAGCCACTTTCGCACCCTCTCGTTAAGCGGGATCTTTGTCTTCTCGTCAACTTCTTTGATCAGACTGGCCTTGAGGTTTCCCCTTGGCTTCTCCCTCACAGGTGCCGGTGCAGGCACAGGGACTCTCTTCGCGGCCGGTCTAGGTTCGGCCTTCTCCCTTGCAGGCGCAGGCGCAGGCACCGTCCTCCTAATGGCCACCCTCGGCTCGGGCTTCACCTCTGCTTTCCTCTCTGGCTCCTTTGCCGGGGCCTTGAACGGATCAGGTGGTATATCCCTATGCGTGAGGCGTTGAATGATACCCCAGAAGATCAAGTGTTTTTCCGAGGGAGTACCGGTGTTGTATCGAACCGCATCACGTATGTTGGCCAGAATCATGAAAAAAGCAATCTTGAACTCGTTGTCCGACGCCATCCTCGAGTACCGGATGCCCATATCAAAGACGGCCTTGGCCACGTCCGGAGCGCCAAGCTTGTCGCAGTCCATTTCCTGCAGGAAGGTCTGCGCGACAGGGCGAGCGTACTCGATCGGGCTCTTGCGAAGAACAGCCTGAAGCACCGGGTGTCGGTGCGAGTTGTCGGTAGGAAAGTTGGTCAACGGCGCTGGCATCCAGTCCTTTGCCTCTGGAGGTGTTTCCGGATTTTTGATCTCTTGCTGGGGTTGGAGCTGGGGCCGTGCCGCGGGCGTGGGGTCTATCCTCTGTCGCTTCTGAGGTAGTGTATTCTGCGTCTCGTTGCGAGGGAGGGACCTCTTCATGCTGGTAGGTTGAGGTTGCTCTACCGAGGAGGGGTCCTCTTCCTCGTCTTCTTCGTAGTATTCATATGACGTCTCGTACTAGGATTCATTAGTCCGAGGATCGGAGGTCTTGATGCAGGATCTTCCATACGCTGTTGGAAGATGCGTCTTCTTCTTTGGCCCTCGCGAGCATGAGAGTCGCAAGTGCAGCCAACTCATGGCGCTGCTCGATGATTATCTCGTCATGGATGATTTCTTTCAACACAGCGTCTTGGATCTGCTGGCGCATAGCCATACCTCTCGCAGTACGTGTAGGAGGGCCTCGTAGGAGCGAGTTCGTGTTCATGACCGTGGCCTTTTGCCGGGGGATGACGATGTTTCTGGAGGAGGATGTCAGCTCTGACGCTGTCTTTATCAGCTCATGGACTTGCCGTCATTTTTATTCCTTTGCCCGAGGCCGACAAGCCCGAGGTGCCAGCAGACCGAAATGTGGAGAGCGGCTGGAAAGTGACCAATCATGACGCTACATGACGGATAAGAGGCCCGTCTAGAATCCTGGGCACGACGGACACACAGAGGGTTTTTGGAGATCCTTCGTTATTCGTATTTAATCAAGGCCGAGACCCATCGGATTCGCATTCTCCGTACGGATACCGTCTTCCATGCCGATATCATTTCCCAGACAGTATCCACAATTTAGGCTCTGTTTCCCATGCCCAACTTGAGCCTGGACTCTGCAAGCTCTGAGGGTGGCTTCCGAATCAGGGGCAGGGTCCTTCGGGGCTCAACTACAACCGCCGACTTGGAGAGCCGACCTGGAGAACCACAGCTTCTGAAAGCTGATCAAGGCTCACTGGATGGTTCAAAGGCCAGTCACAATTGGGACCTCATCCTGCCAAGACGTAATGTGCCAATTGAAGGACAGAGGTCAGGTCTTGGGAGACCCGCAGTGCTTGGCGGATTTGCTGACGGGAGTTGATACCGCTCAACTTGGGGAGCATCGCACACAGCTATGTTACTCTCCTCAGCATATGAAAACAGTGGTACTCCTTTCTAAAGACGTTTTTACTAAGGATAATGGGCCTTTATATGTATAGTCAAGTGATGCGGTTGTCAGCGAGAACGGACCCAGTTGAAGCATGCATCAAGAACTTTACCAAAGCCTTGTTTGTCTCTGAAGAGGAATTGGGCTGTCCAATTGTTCATGGAAAATAAGCGCCCTATAGGTCTCGCATCTGAAGACAGTCTTGTTGTGATAAGCGAGCTGAAAACCCTCAGTGAGGACCGGCAGTCCTTTTAAACGCCGTTCCCTTTAAAGGAGGTTTTAGGTTTTCAAGTGACACTGAATGTCCTCAGTTCGCCTACTCGGGTTCTGCTTCATGCTCTTCAATACTATCGCCTATCGGAATCGCGCCGGAACTGTTGTGCTACCGTCTTTGAGCCGAACTCCAGTTCAATGGCGCATTCAAATGCTGCCGAGCTTGCCAAGGCCGTTCCAGAATGCGTGAGCGGGTGCTTCAACATTGGTGTTGCGGCAACCGGCTGCGGCCAAGATGACTTTGACTGCTGGTGTTACGACAAGAATCATCAGATTGTCGTTGATACGATGAGTGAGTGCCTAGGCAACCGCGAGAGGAAATTGAAAGAATCGTGCAGCAAAGATGAATTGTTTCGTATGGCACACTTCCCCTCCGTGAGGTAGATTTACTTATACATGTGTTAGAGATGGAGAATAGCTACTGGAAAATCTGCGAGCAGTACTGGGAAGACTACGGGACTGCTACCGAACCGACGACGAAATCAACCTCAGTTCCAAAGTCGTTGACTTCAACATCGCGAGTATCATCAACCACTTCCACAGCCCAACTGCCACAGAATACCATGAATCAATCCGAAAGCGAAAATACAGACGCACCAAGAGAAACGGATACTGCGTCTGCTCAAAGTGGAGGACTGTCAATAGGGGCGCAGGTGGGAATCGCCATCGGCATCGCGTTGGCAGTGATTCTGATCGTGGTCGCTATCATATTGTGGCTAAGAGAAAGGAGGCGACGACATAAGCTTCAAGATGAGCTCCAAAAAGCCAGAAATCGAAAGCTATTGGACGAAGGTATCGTGATATACGAGAGAGGAGGACTTTACGAAATGGAGGGTGACCGTCCACATTACGCCGAGTTGCGCGGATGCATGAGAACACCGGAGCTACCGGCGTCGACTTGGAGGAACAGGGACGGAGAGTCTATAAACAACTCCAAAAGGGGGAGAGAACAGTCAAAGACAAGTGCAGAAAGCTCTGAATGGTCACAGCCGTTGGCAACTCGACCATGGAAGAGATCTAACAAGGGGTCACGCCCCTCGTCATGGGTTCCCGGAGCGTCCAGAGAGCATCTGAATGTAATACAACAGGATGCCCCAATTGGGAATTTCTTTTAAATAAAATCTCAATTCGGAAGATGCACGAACGAAATTGAAGTTGCATGTCTCGGCGAGATCAGAATCTCTTCACCGTTTGCCACTGTTAGGATTCAAACCAGGCCCAGTCAAACAGCTTGTCTTCAGTCCTCTGCGATATCAAACCGACACAGAAGATGATATTGGAACTTTTTGGTTATTCATTCTTCGGATGACAATGGGGGTTATGCAAACGAACAAGATCTATCGCTTTGGAGTCAAGTACACAATCCTCTCAACATAAGAACGAGTTCACGATGATGTCTTTCCCGTAACATCTTCAACTCATCACAATCATCGATCAGAGTTACCCAAGCAACAAGATGGCAAGCCCTTCTGTCGAAGAGATCGCGAAGCGCCTCCGGGCCAAGGACCCGGCCGAGGCCGTCGTCCTCGAGGTGAGTCCCAGTCTGCATCAGTACCGCTTGATCATGCTGACTCTCTTGGTAGCGTTACATTGCAGAGACGGACCATCTGAAGAACACTGTCCAGGCTATTGTCGAGGACATTGGCTATTGCATGAAGGAACTCGACCTGCGTGAGAATCTGTCCGAGGGACTGCGCCGCTGCAGCACTGATCTTTCTCGCTCTGTTGTAAGTTGCGACTGTTGATTTGTGACAATATCAGGCTAACAGAGACCAGGATGAGCACACCAAGGTCACCGATGCAGAGTATGAGCGCAACTTCCGACCCCGGTTCACCTGCAAGATCGTGAGCCTCAAGTGCATCGACGAGACCAAGAAGGCCGGTCGTGAGGAAGATGCCAAGATGGAGTTGGTTGTCCAGTTCCCGGCTTCCGAGTACAATGACTCGCCTCACTCTCTGATGCCGGACCAGGCACAGATCTATATCATGCTGAAGGAGCTTTAAGTTGGGGGTTAGTTACAGGATCAGTAGCTGGACAGGTAGTGGTTTAGTCCTCGAGAGCTTGCACGGAAGATGGAGCAACATCGACTGGCTAAGGCCCGGGAATGATCTGAGCAACCGCAAGTTACACCAAGTAATTGACAATCGAGACAACTCAAGTTGATATTGTAGCTTCCAAGTGACGTGGGTGCGATATTTGTAGCATAGTGCATAGACACTGTGCGGAGACTGTGCTCCTGACATCCGGGAAACCAACCATTCAGAGGCGACAATTTGTCCGGCGCCTTTTTGAAGCTTCACCCGAAACCAACTCCCGCGCGTCGTTGAGAATCCATTGGGAGCTGGCCCGGCCCAGCATCACCTCCCAGCCATGTCCGCCGCTCTCCTACGATCACGAATCGCCGCCTCAGGCGCCCGGGCACCCTCGGTGTGCTCCGTCCTGCCCCGGAAGCCCGTCGTCCAGCGCCGTTATGCCTCTACCGGAGCCGGTGACGGAGACCAGCTCAAGGCCGTCCTCTACGGCACCGCCGCCGCCGCCGCCCTCTACGCCTCGTACCTCTATGCCACAGATACCCGGGCCTTCTTCCACCGATGGGTCGTCCCCCCGGTGCTGCGCTGGGCGTATCCTGATGCTGAGGACGCTCACCATGCCGGTACCTCGTCGCTCAAGATACTCTACGAGCTGAACCTCAACCCCCGCGAGCGCGACACGACACTCGATTCGCCCGAGCTCTCCGTCTCTGTGTTCGGCACAGACCTGCAGAACCCAATTGGCATCTCAGCGGGCCTCGACAAGGATGCCGAGATCCCAGATGCGTTGTTTGACCTGGGCGCCGGCATCGTCGAGGTTGGCGGCTGCACGCCCCTCCCCCAGGCCGGCAACCCCAAGCCCCGCGTCTTCCGTGTTCCCAAGCTCGATGGCATGGTTAACCGATACGGCCTGAACTCTCGTGGAGCGGACGACATGGCTATCCGACTGCGGGACCGACTTCGACGATACGCCCGATCCATTGGTGTCACTGAGAGCGATGTCCTGAACGGCGAGGCCAACGTTCCCCCTGGTAGCTTGCGAAAGGGCCGACTTTTGGCTGTCCAGATCGCCAAGAACAAGGAGACTGATGAGCGGGATGAGAATGCTGTGGCCGACGACTACGTCTACTGCGTGCGAAGACTGGCCCGCTACGCTGATGTGTTGGTTGTCAACGTCAGCAGCCCCAACACCCCCGGTTTGCGCGAGCTTCAGGCTACTGAGCCCCTTACACGACTCTTGAGTGCTGTCGTCGAGGAGGCTGCCAAGACGGACCGAAAGCAACGACCCAAGGTCATGGTCAAGGTCTCCCCTGACGAGGATGAGGATACTCAGATCGAGGGCATTGTGCAGGCTGTTCACCTGAGCGGTGTCGACGGAATCATCGTTGGCAACACTACCAAGCGAAGGACCGGGGTCATTCCCGAGGGCGTCAAGCTCACTGCCAAGGAGCAGACTGCTCTCTTGGAGACGGGCGGCTACTCAGGCCCTGCCATGTACAGCCGGACGCTCGACCTGGTGGGACGGTACCGCAAGACGCTGGACTCGCAGTCCTTCAAGGCTGCGGGCGGCGCCCAAAAGGTCATCTTTGCCACGGGAGGCATCACCAACGGCGAGCAGGCACAGAAGATCCTCAACGCCGGTGCCAGCGTGGCCATGGTCTACACGGGAATGACATATGGCGGAGCGGGCACCGTGACGAGGATCAAGAAGGAGTTAAAAGACCGGGTGTAGAGGACTAGACCAGCTATAGCAACATTTCACGTTTTCTTTGTTGATCAAAATGGGACGATATGGATATTGTAAAGGAGATATCAAAGTTTATTTCTATCTTCATTGTGTCTACTCGAGATGTTAGCATACGACCAAGAGGAGCCACTCACCTCGGCTTGGCTACTTGGGTACATTAGGTACTATGACTTGAGGTGTAGTCGCTCTAGATAAGGCGTCAGCATATTTCTCGACATTTTCAAACACCAGAAAGGAAAACAAAGCCCGAAAGTATTGTACACAGGAGAGAGTTGCACTCAATCTCGTCACTTTTCATCAAGGAGAGTGTCCCAGATGCTAGCATGGAGTTCAGCGAGTCTCTCACCGACACTCAAAACTTCCGACATAGCACCATCCATGTTCTCCTTGGTCGGCTCCTTTTCAGCCTTCTTCAGAAGTATGGTAACCAGCTCAGTGTGGTCCACAATGGACCCAATACTCTCATGGAAGGCTTTGAGGTCATTGTGAATCACCTGGAGGGCTCGCTCAGCCTCTTGACGACGAAGGATTTCCTCGTGGATGGTCAGCTCTGGGCTCTGGCTCAACTCGCGAGTCTTTTGCATCTGGTTTTCAATCAGACGACCGAGTCGCTGACGCTGCTGTTCTTCAAAGGTAGCCTGCGAGTTGTTAGTCGAGGGTCTCGACGATGAAGAAGGAGTAAGAATGAGTCCCGGAGAGCTGTTGGTCTCGCGGGAGGGGATGCTAGTAGCTGGTCCCTCATCCTCAGAAGGAGAATAGGTCGATCTGAGGCAGTAGTTATCTGGACGATCGTCTAGGCGAATCGCTCCTACGGCTGGGACATCTTCCCCCTCGTCCTCTGAGTTACGTTCAACACCTCGTTGCTGAGTACGACTAGATGTGTTACGGCCCATGCCGACCCGAGACAACCAATTGGTGATCTCGGATGAAGACATGGTGTTGACTGACGGGAGGTAATATACTGAGCGAGAAACATATATCGATGTGGATAAGATAATTTCCCCTTGTTGAGTTTGCAGAGGAAGTGATGATGATGGGATGGAACCTATTCGGGGTGGTGAAAGTAGTTATAAATACGGAAATTGTATCTGGGTACGTGCTTTCTGGTGCATTGAAGGCCAGTTTTTGGAGATGAATGGAATAATTGTATTGTTCAGGCGTTACTTGTGTGTGTTCAACTTCAGCCTTTTCTTTGTTCTTGGGCTCATGAACAAGGCCAAGGGTGTAGAAGGATGCGAGACAGGCTGTGCTGATATTAGAGATTGTTCTTGATTTCCAGAGTTTCGTGTAGAGAAGTATGTCTGTGCCCGAGTTCATCTTAGCAGGTGGCTCATTGTTCCGCCCCTATCTTTCTCTGTCACCAGCTTGGTCATGATGTCCATCGGCCGACCCCTTCTTTTCCTCCATCGGCCTCTCTCGCTTCTTCTGCCAGCCTCCATCTCTCACATTGCCGCGGTCGTTTACCTTCATCTTGACATCGCCATCCCTCTGCTGATCTTCGATCACACTACTGAACATAATTAGCAGGTGATAGCAAGCAATAAAGGAAGTACCACGACCTTGTGTAGTGCACCGCGTTTTTGAGCCCGGCTGTATCCCCGACAGCACAAGGCTCCAGCCCCTCCCTATCACTCTTGAGGAAACATCTGTAACAACCTCTTCACCTCATTTTCGAGCTTCTTCAGGTTATCGTTTATCTCACAGATGGAATCGGCGATGTGGTGAAGTCTGCTCTGCGCCTCGCGAATCTTGGTCGCCAAGGTGTAGAGGCGTTGTTGGTAGAGATGAGAAGGCGTCTCGTTTGGTGGCACCTCTTGCTTGGGGATGGGGGCCATGATGATAAGGGGGCCTGGATTCACACAGGAATGTTCTTCAGTGTCGATGTTTTGGATTTGATGGTCGAGGGGAACACCTGTTAGGAGCTCGTGTTGTCGTGCGAGGGCTGTGCGTGATAGAGTGAAGCAGGATACAGTCCGGGGATAGAGTGGGATTTATGTATGGGCGGAATGACCAGAACCCGGCAAATACGCCGTGAAGTTAGGTCTGGAAGTTGGTATATCCTCACCGGCTAATGACGCGTTGGTTAGACGATGCTGCTTGCTGTTTGAGCAAACGCCGGACATATGCATAAGTTGGCTTCGTTTTCATTCATCGTGCATACTTCAACAGGAGGAGATACGTTGCAACTAGCAGAGAAGTTGAGCTAATGTACGTTGCCGCTTTTAAACCCCTACCATCATGAGGCGGTGTCTAGTGATGGAATATGTACACTCCCGAGATTAAACATAGTGACGTATATCTGTCTGGAGAAAAGGGCTTCAAGGCGATCAACACTTCAAAGAGAGAGCTCGCAACGATCACTAGTATTCGTAGCTAGATATAAGATACACTATTCTCCCCTCAAGAGGTGAACCAAATCATTGTCCATGATCTCCCTGACCTATCTTGCCAGTATCCAGAATCCGTGGCATAAAGTTCTTGCCATCAGGGTCCAAAAACATCCATCAATATAGACCAAAATCATGCATGGCGTGTTCTTTTCGTGAGATCGGTGTGTGGCGGTTGTGGGGAGACTCATAGTTCCCGGAACTTGTTGGTACGCCTGTTATTCGGCATCGACGAGGCGGCAGCCTCCTTCATGGAGGTGAAGCTCTGGTAGGTCTTGATGGCCCAGTCGGCCTCGAGGCTGCACTGCTTGACAAGTAGATCGACACGGGTGTGGCGCTCCGTCTGGTTGGCGGGGAGGTTCTCCATGATCTGGTACAGCTTGTTGAGGCGGACGAGCAGATCCTCGATGTGGCTGTCCAGGGAAAAGAGGAAGCTGTCCAGGAGGGGGATATGGGTTTCGTTGAGGTAGGGTTGAGACGGCATTTTGGTCTAGGTGGATAGGCTCGAGTGGGTGAGTTGATGATGGGATGTTGCGGAATGAAGAGTAGACAGTCGGCTGGGCTTGGTGTTGCTTGGTGAAGAATGTAAAGTTCAAGGACGGGATATCTTGGGAAATTACTCAAGGCCTACATTATATACCAACGCTGGAGTGAATGTAACCAGCACGTCTTCACTGCAGGCCTCCGAAATGCCGATTGTGCTGTTTGGACAATGTTGGGCGTTTTGCTCACTCTTCAGCCTCAGACCACCGTTTCTCTTGCTGTCAAACACCCACAGAATCTTCATCTAATTATCTACGTATAATGCACCTTTCTCGAGTTGTGTCGGTCTCTATCTGGATAGTTACAGGTGGAGAATTGCGATATCTAGGCAAGCAGGGAGTGACTCTTTGAACAAGTCGCCAGCAGTCTTGAGATCACCCGTGAAACTAAGGATGGCTAGCAAGAGGAGGTGTTTTATACCCGGGTTTACTCTTGTTTATCACTTGCTATCTGTTTGATTGATCAGACATGGAAAAACAAGGTTCATTCTCTCAACGCCCACGTTGAAGCCAGGTCCATGAAAAGATAATTGCCACCAACGAAGCCACTTGCATTGAAGTTTGAAGCAATGTTACACTCGTTATCAATATGTTTTAGATACCAGGAGCGTATTCGTTTCATATTCGTTCTCTTGGCTGGTGATAATGCAGCCATTCACGTGCCTCTCCGAAGACGGCAGGCTAGCGATTCATACCCATGTTTGTTTGTCGGGAGTTTTCCTGGAGTTTCTCAACTTAACAACATCCTTTCCTTTACACCACTTACCAAATCTGAACTAAACACAAACGCGAATTTCTTTTTCAATCATGGGGTGCGACTGCTGTCCGCGCCCTGACCCAGCTCCGGCTCCGGCTCCGGCTCCCGAGCCTGTTGTCACACAGGCTCAGACTCCGGCCCAAGCCCAAGATGACGCCAGCTGCCAGGATTCTTGCTGCGATGATGGGGAATCTGAGGGCTCTATCCCTCAGGAGGCGGACGATTGCTGCGCTTCCGGCAGCTGCGCAGATGAAAAGCCCAAGGACGACTCCGACGCACCGGATTGCTGCCGCGGCAAAATCTCCCCCTGCTGTGATGCATCTTGCCTTGACCGCATCGCCAAGCGGGAGTGCGAGATGAGCGCTGCCGGTCTGACTGGCCAATCCAAGGGTGAGCAGCTTTCGTTTGAAGCAAGCAACGGCAACAGCGTTTAAGCTAACCTCCCTGTCAGACGCGACTGGTCGTACCGGCGGCTCTGGTTGCAATGGAGCAACCGACGGCAAGGCATGCGGCCAGCATAGCCTTTCCGCCCTTGATCGCTACGGAGCGACTCTCCAGGCCCTCGGATGTCTCTGCCGTGCTCTCATCGCCCTCGGTCAAGAGTCTTGCTGCGAGACCCGTGACCGGCCATCTATGGAGGCCAAGTCGTGCTCCAAGAAGTCGTCCGCTCGCTCCCTCATCCGCACTTCGATGGATTCCTGTTGCAGTACCGGCACCGTCACCAAGGACCAGGCTGTGCAGAACCGCCTTCGCCTGCGAAAGAGCTCCGACAGCTGCAAGTCCGTCAAGAAGTCTCCTACGGGTGCTTGCGCTGGCTCCTGTTGTGCCAAGGACAAGCCAACTAAGAGCCCGCCTGTCAAGGATAGCTGCTCAAAGTCGTGCTGTTCAGGTGACAAACCTGTAAAGGAACCTCCTGGCAAGAGCAGTTGTGCCGATGCTTGCTGTTCCAAGGTTGAACCCCCCATTGTCCCTCTGGCCAAGTCTGGTAGCACTGGCTCTGAGCTTGCAAAGGACAACGATGTCAAGGACACCAGCACCAAGAAATGCCCCGGTTCTTGCTGCTCCAAGGACAAGCCACCCAAAGCTCCATCCATCAAGAACAGTGTTACATCCTGCTGCTCTGTCGAGAAGCCTTCCAAGCAGCCTTCCGCCGATGACGGTTGCGCAGACCTTTGTTGCGCACAGCCCAAACCTGATGAAGTCCCCATTGTGAAGAAGTCTGGCTGTGCCAAGTCTTGCTGCTCCAAGGAGAAGCCTGCTCAGCAGCCTCCTGCCAACGATGGCTGTGCAGACCTTTGTTGTACGCAGTCTAAGCCTTCCGAGGCCTCCATCGTGGAGAAATCTGGCTGCGCCAAGTCTTGCTGCTCTGATGCCAAACCTGCCACCAAGACACCGGCTGGCGGCTGTGCGAAAGGCTGCTGCGGCGCACCAAAGGTTGCTCCTGTCAAGGAACCACCGAAGTCTGCCTGTGCTGATGCTTGTTGCAAGCCACCAGCCAAAGAGATTATCTCTTCGAAGCCTAGCTGTGCGGATTCTTGCTGCGAGATAAAGCAGCCCGATGGCCCCCGAGGCTCTTGTGAGGATGACTGTTGCGCCTCTGGTCCGCCTGATGCTCTCCTTCAGATTGAGAAAGCCCCTATCACGGATGTCGAGAACCAGGCAGCCGGGAAAGAACACATCGTTCTCAGCATCTCTGGAATGACTTGCACTGGTTGCGAGACCAAGCTCAACCGGACTCTTGCAACTGTCCCCGCCGTCAAAGATCTCAAGACGAGCCTTGTTCTTTCTCGCGCCGAGTTCAACCTTGACCTCCGTCTGGGCTCGGTCGAAGAAGTCATTAAACACCTGGAGCAAACCACCGAGTTCAAGTGCGAGAGAATCCAGAACAACGGTTCCAGCCTTGATCTCATTGTGCCTGGTGATGCTTCAAAGTTCATGAGTCAGACTTGGCCAGACGGCGTGATTGAGATGACTCTTGTGGACAAGGAAACGGTTCGAGTTGCATTTGATCCCAAGATCGTTGGAGCTCGAGACCTCGCTGAGAAGATTTGGGGCCCTCCCATCCAACTTGCCCCTCCCCATGGCGATCTTTCTCTCGAGGCTGGTAGTAAGCATGTTCGTCATGTCGGATACATGACACTTCTCTCTGCCATCTTGACGATTCCTGTTCTTGTCTTGGCTTGGGCTCCAATTCCTGATAGAGAAGTGGCATACTCCTCTGCTTCGCTGGCCTTGGCCACCATTGTTCAATTTGTCATCGCGGGTCCTTTCTACCCCAAGGCTCTCAAGGCTCTCGTCTTCTCAAGGGTCATTGAGATGGATCTGCTGATCGTTCTGAGCACCAGCGCCGCCTACATCTTCTCTGTGGCCTCCTTTGGCTACCTCATCGCCGAGAAGCCACTGTCAACCGGCCAGTTCTTTGAGACGAGCACTCTCCTTGTAACTCTGATCATGGTTGGCCGATGGGTTGCAGCCCTCGCTCGCCAGAGAGCCGTCGAGTCCATCTCAATCCGCTCACTCCAGGCTTCCACAGCCATCCTCGTTGATGAAGAGACCAAGACGGAGCGCGAGATTGACGCCCGACTTCTCCAGCATGGTGATACCTTCAAGGTCCTCCCAGACTCTAGAATTCCTACCGACGGAACCGTCATCATAGGTTCCTCGGAAGTTGACGAGTCGATGCTCACGGGAGAGTCCCGGCCTGTCGAAAAGTACCCCAAGTCCGTGGTGATCGCTGGGTCTATCAATGGGTCTGGAGTCATGACTGTTCGTCTCAACCGTCTTCCTAGCGACAACACCATCAACGCTATTGCCGCCATGGTTGACGAGGCTAAGCTTTCAAAGCCCAAGCTACAGGACCTAGCGGACCAGGTTGCCTCGTACTTTGTTCCTGTGGTGGTAGTTTTGACCATCATCACTTTCGTCATCTGGGTTGCCATCGGCATGACTGTCCGCGGCCAAAATGGCTCTCAGGCTATCACCGAGGCTATTACGTATGCCATCACCGTTCTCATTGTGTCCTGTCCCTGCGCAATTGGACTCGCAGTCCCGATGGTCATCGTGATTGCCAGCGGCGTCGCAGCTGAGAAAGGCATCATCTTCAAGTCTGCGGATGCTATCGAAGTCGCTCACAAGACGTCGCATGTTGTGTTTGACAAGACGGGAACTTTGACCCGAGGAAGGCTCTCTGTCGTTGCGCAGGACTGCCTTGACGAGGATGCTCTTGGGTCCCTCCTGGGTCTCGTTGAGAACAGTCGACACCCCGTTTCAGTTGCGGTTACTGCTCACCTCAAAGACATGGGCATCAAGGCATTGACTGTGCCCGAGCCCAAGAGTTTGACTGGAAAGGGGGTTGAAACAACCTTGAAGGGACAGAAGCTTCAGGCTGGAAACTCTCGCTGGTTGGAACTCTCGAACCATGACCTTGTTCTGCCGATGCTAGCTCAGGGCTATACCGTCTTTTGCTTCACGATCGACAACGAGCTGAAGGCTGTTTACGGTCTTGAAGATGAACTCCGGTCTGATGCTGTGTCCACTGTCGACACCTTGCAGAAGCGTGGTGTCTCGGTCCACATGGTCTCTGGCGATGACGATGGAGCCGTCCAGGCTCTGGCATCCCAGTTGGGAATTTCCGGTGACAATGTTCGCTCTCGAAGCTCGCCCGCCGATAAGAAGGACTATATCCAGAGTCTTCTGGGTGAAGAAGCTGATCGAAAGAAGCCCGTTGTCGTTTTCTGTGGCGATGGTACAAACGACGCTGTTGCTCTGACCCAAGCCACCATCGGTGTGCATATGAACGAGGGTACTGATGTTGCGCAGTCTGCCGCAGATGTCGTTCTCATGCGTCCATCTTTGGCTGGGATCCTAACCATGATGAATGCCAGCCGCAAGTCGGTCAACCGCATCAAGTTCAACTTCCTGTGGAGCTTCGTGTACAACACCTTTGCGGTGCTCTTGGCTGCTGGAGCGTTTGTCAACGCGAGGATTCCACCAGAGTTTGCCGGCCTTGGCGAGTTGGTCAGCGTGCTGCCAGTCATTGCTGCAGCTGTACTCCTGCGATGGTCGAAGATCTAGAGGGAGATGATTGTTGATGCTCATGGCTCACGTTTCGTCAACTCTCCTTTAGGTCTGACCAGAATTGCCATGACTACAGATGGGAGTACAACTCGTCATCATATTTCAAGTTGAACCAATGCTGCGCTTCTGTCATTACCGGCTACTACTGCTTTTTCCATCACCAGAGAAGGTCTCCCCGGACGCCTATACTCGACCAGTACCCTTCTACACATGTCCTGCACCCCAGGGCATCCTTTTCAACGACTACGGCTCCTTTGGCGGTGAAGTGGTGGAGGGGACAAACACTGTTTAGGGGGCTTACAGGGTCTGTCTGCCCTCTCCGTCGTTCTCGTCCTTGGGGGCGTATTTACCCAGTGTCTAGCTATTCATGATAGTTTAGTGTGCATCAGTGTTATCCGACCTGGACTCATTCTTTCAATACTACATGCGACTACAGACTATTTGACGTGTGTCATTCTCTCAGAATATTGTGACGGCCTCTGACTCGCAGCAGTAAAATGTGACGGATACGAGATGCATTAATATGATTCCACGCTATACAACTTCTTATGAGGCCAGATGCAACAGTGGTTGTTTCATGCCGGCATGCTCGCCACGTAGACAGGCCACGTCGAACAGCACCAAGCGGTTTTGCGTCCAGTTCTTGCTGGACACGTTCCAGTGTTTCATCAAGAAACAGGCTCTTAAAAAAAGACTAGAATGATGATGATCAAGTCTAGAAAATACCACCGGCGTGGGCTGGGGTTTCAGGGAGGCGGTTGGCGTTTGACAATCTGTAGGTGTGCGTCGACGTTGCGTATACGAACAAGACTCTTGAAAATATCCCCTCGTAACTGCTCATGGTAATTCAACACACGGGGGCTTTGCAGTTGGGAATTGTCGCACTTGATAGATTGCTTCATGTGTGAGCTGGAGTATTCCCGAGTGTTGACACAATATTCGGCTTTAAAACTGAAGGTGAACAGGTAGGTATCAAGTCAGGCACTACGCTTCATAAATAAGCATTGCCAAGCTGCCTATACACGCTTTAAACAGTATTGATTGCTTTTAGCTAATCGATTTGCTATTCCGTAAAACAAAGTGCTCCTGTGACTGCTCCATAGCATGACTATTAAGATTATTTCCCACCCTCGACCAACGCCGTGTGATTCCCATCCCATAGTAGCAAAGACAAACCGCTAAGATCACAAAGAACAAGACTTGACGCCGAAGGAAACTCCTCAAAGGAACTCGGCCAGCCACACCCAGCAACAGACGATAGGTACCATGGCAAGCAATATCCACCATACCTCTATCGTCAGCTTCACTTGCAACCAGCGAGGTAACCTCCTGCTGAAGGCTGAGCGATGTGAGCACGTTCTTGTCCCGTATACGAGACAGCCAAGGCCGGGCCGAGATTCGCATTCAATGTGCTCTCGCCGGCGTTGCATAAGTAGACTATTAAGGCAATTAGCCATGTTCAGATCTGTTTGAAGAGTGAGGACTTACGGAACACTCCCGCGGCAGAAGCGGAGATCACTTCCCAGGTCACATCTCCTATCGTTGGGACACTCGAGGTGCAGACTCCGCCTCTCCATGAGCCATTCCACCTTGAGGTTGACGCCCGTGTCCACGAGGCTGTAGAAGTGGGCGTTGGTGTGTTTCAGTGAGAGGGCATCCGGGTAGATGAGCATCCGGGAGATGGCAAGGTGGATCTCGGTTGGGAGAGCCATGAAGATGAGCTTTGGGGATTCTCTGTGCGCGAGGCCTGGCTTGATAATGGCTCCGGAGTCTTGTTCGGAGCCGGGTCCGGGGGTGGGGCGGCGGCGCATGCGGAGGACGTTGGACATTGCGGGACGGGGCGGATATTGACTTTCTGGAGTATAAGTTACGTTTGGAGATGTAGCGATTGGACTTGGAGGATCCCGCGAAGGCTTTGTACTCGACTGCTGCCTTGGAGACGAGTCTAGGACTCGGATAGTCTATGCCCCCCGGGCGGTTTTAAGAACGGGCCAACGTGGTCGGTCGGTGTCGGTCGCAGGCAGCCAAGCCACTCTTCTGGTGCACGAGGTTCTAGCGGGTTTCAGAAGAGCACGGCGAGGGGAGAGGCGCTGGACCACAAGGCTGCCATGCTCGTATTACAGCGGCAAGGCGTCTTTGGTTTGGCGAACTGGGCGGCGGGCAGCTATTTCTGGTGGTTCGAGGCTGAAAACAGGGATGGGTTAGGCATGTTCCGTCACTTATTCAAGCTTGAGAGAAAAAAAGAAAGACAAAGTCTCAGAGTCTAATTTCGAAGTGATTGTTTTCGTTATTCATGGCATCCAATAGTTTGATGAGAACGTCAAGTCCTATTTTGGGATGCTCCTGCAGCTGGTGCCTGAATCGCTGCGTACCTTCCTGTCCTACGGTGCCTTGCCTTTCCCCACGTGACTCCGTGCTTCCCTCGCGCGTCATTCCCCAAATTACCTAGACACGCAAGACTCCCGTCTTGCCCTTCCATGATTCATCATCGTATGGCTATCATGACGCCAGAAAGCGATGACGAGTTTGACTATGATTTCTCCGTCGAGGAAGAGGAGCTGCTGCTTCAGCTCGCTTCGCACAACGATGCCCCCGCTCCAATACAGCAGGCGAACAGAACGGCGATAGATAATGCTCCAGATGACAGACTTCGTGGGCAGGCTGTTGCTCAAGAGGCCAGGGATCGCCCAACCCTTGGGCATGGCGATATCCAATTTTCACGGGAAGCCTCTTATGCTCGCTCAAGCCTCCCCACGCCACCGCCGTTATCCTCAACGGCTGTACTTGACCAAGAGGTTTTCTACCCAGATCGTATGTGGTGACCTCGCCATGGGACTTCGTCACACTAACTGACCCAAGCGACTAGTCACCAAAGCCTTGTTCAACCTGGAGTCCAGACCAGCTGTCAAGTCTGACTCAACTGTCACAGCGGGACCACAGGTTGACCCTGTCGAGGATGATCCCTTTGAAGACGGTCGTTCACCTTTGCAGCGGTTCCGCTCTTATCCCAAGAAGCCTCTAACAGTAAGCGATCTCACATCGGGTGCTTGGTGTGAGTTGCAGTACTGGTACACCCTCACCCGGTTACCGGGCGGTCGGAGGACAAGGACGGCAGCAATGAAGCAAGGATCCAAGGTTCATCAGAAGCTGGAAGACGAAGTCCATACCACGGTCCAGATCGACATCATGACCAAGGAAGACGCATTCGGACTCCGGCTCTGGAATCTGGTTCAAGGGCTGAGAACGCTGCGAGACACCGGGCTCACCCGGGAACTTGAGGTTTGGGGCATGGTTGACGATAACCTCGTGAATGGCATCATTGACAGCGTCAGCTATGAGAACCCCAACCCTGAATTCGAAGAGGAGCTGTCCAGCCAGGAGTCGCAGAGGAATTACCAACAGACGACTTTGACGGATTACTTCCCGCCCAAGAATGACGAGAACCATGGCGGCCCCAAAATCTATCTCGCAGACGTCAAAACACGAGGCTCGTATGCTCCCGCGTCAAACGCCCTCATCAGACCTGCCAAAATCCAGTTGCTACTGTATCATCGATTCTTGTCCGATATGGCGGCTGGCAGACTCGACTTCCTCAAGGTCTTCCGGCGATACGGCCTCGATCCCGACGACGCTTTCTCAGACACCTTCATCGCTCAGGTCGGTAGCCTCCACGATGAGATATTCGTGGACGCTTCAGACATCGATGTTTCAGCCACAGAGGACCACCCTTCATCGAGCTATCGGAGCTCATCGTCAGCCGGCCCCGATTTACTTCAGTACCGGACCCTACGGGAGCTCATACCGCTCGTCGAGCAAGAGATGCATCTCACATTTCCACACGGTGAACATACCCTCGGCCACATGCTCCGCGTCCAATACGTCCATCGTAGCGACGGTCAAGAGATTGACGTTCACGATTTCCCAGTTTCTAGACAAGCATTGGACGCCTTCCTCGCCAACTACATGGCCTGGTGGCGGGGCGAGCGAAGGGCCAAGGGCGTGGATATAGAAGAGGCCTTCAAGTGTAGAACATGCGAATTTGCCTCTGACTGCTCGTGGCGCCAGACCATGGACGATGAGAGGTTGCAGAGAGCGAGGGCGCAGCAGAGGGTGCGGGCTATGCGACGCAAGAGTAGTGCCGTTGCGTGATCTGGGTATTCTTGGATATATCACGAGTTACGAAGGATAATGAATATACACGACCTTTTTTGCTTGCTTGCTTGACTTGGGCTTGAAGCTACTATCATGGGTGGACTTAACCGAGGAACCATCCTCTGCTGGTTACAATGTTGTTGACAAAATGACGCATGTTATTTTCAATGATATATATCAATCTAGATAACCATCCCTTATTCCAAACGCCTTTATTCCAAGAAATCAGATCATTATGTGAAATAGGTATGTATTGAACGTCAGACATCAGTGCCTCTTGTGTCGGTGCGTACGGGTCATGCCAAAGCCCCATCCATCTATCAACTCAGTCAGCAAAGTTCGGAAGCGAGAGATCGCAATCACTTACATTGAGCCGCCACATGAATGTCAATATCCAGCTCGTCAGCCCAGTGCCACACAAGGTTGGGGTCCTTGAGGAACCCACGGCCAACCAGCACGGCGTCGACAGAGCCATCGCTCAGATACCCCTGAGCCTGTTTTCCGGAAGTGATGCTGCCCACGGCAGTCACCAGGATCCCCGTTCCCTCGACGGCCTTCTTCACGGCCGCGGCCCAGGGGACCTGATATCCAGGGCCGGCGGTGATCTTTTGTCGACTGTCCAGGCCGCCGCCCGAGATGTCGAGCAGATCAACACCCTCATCCGCCAGGATTCTACCTAGTTTTCCGGCTTCCTCGATATGCCACTGTGGCAGGGAGGGATCAAAGTCAAGGTAGTCTGTACCAGGCATGCGGACTAGCAGAGGGAAGTCTGCAGGGACGATGTTGCGAGTGAGTTGGACGATCTCAATGAGAAGGCGGGTTCGATTCTCGAAAGAGCCGCCATATTCGTCCGTTCGCTGGTTGGAGGCTGGCGAGAGGAACGAGTTGAGAAGGTAGCCGTGAGCGGCATGAATCTCGATGGCCTGAAGGTGTCAGTACTGACTGATTGACGAGAAAGTACATAAACTTACATCAAAGCCAACTACGAGTGCTCTCTTAACGCCGGCAACCCAATCCCGCTTGAACTTGGCAATGTCCTCTGTGGTCATTTCCTTTGGGATCAAAGTCTCTGGGCTAAAAGGAATGGCGCTCGGTGCGACAACTTCGTCTGGCCAACCGTCGGCCTAGAGCAGGTTAGCATATGTCCTCTCAAAGTTCAACCGTCTTTTTTATCTCACCTCCTTGACGGCCACGGCCTTGCGATCAAGCCAAGGCACGACTGTGCTCGCCTTTCTTCCGGCGTGTCCCATCTGGATGGCGATCTTGCTGTTTTGGCTGTGCACAAACTCGACAACCTCCTTCAAGGGCACCATCTGCCCATCTTCCCAGATGCCTGCATCCTGGGGGCTAATACGGCCCTCGGGTGAGACAGCGTGGACTTCGGTAAGGATGAGTGAAGCGCCGCGGGCTGCGAAACTGCCGAGATGCTGTTTGTGCCAAGGCGTCATGTAACCATCCTTGGCCGAGTATCTAACCGAAGTTTAGCATAATTCAATAGTTGACATTAAAAGAGTACGCACTGGCACATAGGAGACACAATGATGCGGTTGCGGAGAGTGAGATTTCGGAGGTTGAGGGGCGAGAAGAGGCTACCCTCTGGCTGGGGATCCCATGGTGTTCCCGCAGGAGGATCCTGAATGGGAGTATAGAAAGAGACCTGGAGCTGTGAGCGTTCTCGATCATCTTATCGTTGTGGTCCCCAAGTACATACATTCTTGGCTCCGGTGTTGACAATGACCTTGCGATGGCCGTCGGATGCTTCGGTCGTCGACATGGTGAAAGTAAAAGTTGGTCGTGGGTTCAAAGTAAGAAAGGATGCGAGGTCTTTAATGGGCACTGGTGTGCTGAGCAGAGTTGTATACTGGTCTGAGAATGTTGAGTGTGGACGATGAGGCAGATATACTTATAGTCAGATCCACGGTGAATTATCACACGATGGTACAGGGAGAATTATGCATGTTGTGGCCGTGTAAGCCATCCATCCTGATGCCCTTTAGACGCACCGTTTAGCCTTGGCGGTTAGACGGCATGACAAATGACGTTTTCCATGCTCCGGTTTCCGGGGCTGTGACATGTTTTCCGCTCTTGGTGTTGATGGTTGGATAGCAAAGTACCATCGACACCCAGATCCGAAGAGCGAAAATAGAGACCGAGGCGCGAAGTAAGACCCCTGTCAACATGTCTTGACGATATCATCGCGAGGTCCGAACCCCGTGCGGGAATAACGGTCCTCCTGTTGAGTGTGCAGGGTATCTGATTGGGATATTGTCTTCGGTGGTTCGGCAAGCAACCCAACCCATTCAGCTGCGCATGAGTCGGCATCAAGCCCTGGCTTTGGAAGCAGGTGGCTTGCCTGACAAAGAATGCATGGAACGTTCCAAGCGAGTTGTGAGAAGTCGAAGAGAAGGATAATGTGGTGCGAGGTCGGCCGATCTTGCATGGCCGTAACGTAAATGGAGCCAGCTACGTCACTTGGCTTTGAGCTGTGAATTGCTGGCATGTGCTGCTTTCAAAGCATTTCAAGTGCCGCTCCATCCATCTTGGCAGGGTGTCTTGTCCAGCCAAGAAGAATTCTTGGTGTTCGCTCAGAACCGCGTGTTAAACACCACCACCGTCTCAAGTTGACCCAGTCCACGCATTCGCGGATGCTCGTCGTCTTGGTTTTCGACCGGGAATTGGTCTGGATCGTCGCGATACTCGAATTTGGTATGTCTTCCCTGCCTGATCTCGCCGCATTGTTCCAAATGCTGTTTAAATGAGGTCGCTGTGAATCTCCGCCTGTGATGAAAAGGCAACCTTGCCACCTCCTCACACCCGATGCAGTGGAAGCCTTGTTCCACCAATTGTTTCGACCTGTCGAACCACGGCGCCGGGACGATGGCTAAAAAGCGGTGCGGGTTGCTCACTCGATCATCGCATCGAGAGAGGAAGACTTCAGGAGTATCAAAAGAAGGCTTGCGCCTTTGAGAATATTCGCCGACCCTTTCCATCTCCTTCTGTATGACAATGTCGGTCATGGCATCACGTGACCCGTGGACTTCGAGACCGGCATCGAAGGCACTTTCAGAGTCTACAAACACAGGCTCGACACTGGCGACACGGGCTGGCGAGTATATGCCCACCACCCCGTTCATGCGAGGTAGCGTGTCGACAATCTCGCGGCTGATCCAATACTTTCGACATGCGAGGTCTGGCGGCACGGGAAAGTAGCGTTTCTTCTCAGAGAAGCAGACAAAGCACACTCGCTTCCAGGTGAGTAGGTAGAGATAGCCGCCGAAATCACCACAGCCCTCGCATTTTTCGGTACAGAGCTTGTCGAACAATTGCTGGCAGGTGATGTTCTTGGCTGTATCGGTGCAGAGAGCGCCGCGGATTACATCCCAAGCATAGGTGATGAGAGTGTTGTACTCGGAATGGGAGTAGAGCAGTTCGGCAGCTCGTCTATTGGCACGTCGAAGGGCATGTATAGAGGCAAGATCAAGTTGAGAAATGATGATGTGAAACAGTTCTAGGGGAAGACGACCCAGAAAAGGAAGCGGAGCCGTAGATGGTCGAGGAAGAAATTGCCAATCCGATGGAAGGAGAGGCAAGTTGTCGCTGAGGGTAAAATCCACTGGACGAGGTCGAGATGGCTCCGAAGTCAATTGCTGGTTCTCCATTCTGAACGAATCTGGTATTTGCAGAGAAAAAGATGCTGAGATGATAGACAAGTAACAGGGTCAGATACAGTTGATGAAATGATGATATGGTGTCTGAGTTGGGTTTGTGAAAGACGGAAACGCAGCCTGACTTTGGAAGATGTACATTCCAGAGTTGAAGCCTCAGGTACCCAACTCTGCCTGCTCAGGTCACACAAGCAACCACCCAACCATGTCTCAGATTCTTGCCCAATACATCCATCACCATCCGCCACCCCTCACCACAGGAGTCACTGTCAAATGCAGCGATTTAGAGACGACGCTTCTGATGAGAGCCATGATGAAGAGGATATTCCCCTGCATCACAAGCGCGCATTTGGTGCAGGGTTGAAGCGCAAGCGGGTTGAGTTTGTCCCCGCCCAAGATCCAGACGCTGGGGTCACAACAACCGTGACGCCTGCAAAGTCGACAGATACATCCATCGGAGATTTATACGCCAGTATCGTATTGAAATCCGAGCCCGATACCAAGGAGTCTACCGGGGAAACAACTGAAGCATGTCCCGTCTGCGAGCTCCCCATCAACTCTACCTCCCAACCCCATGAAGCATCCATGGCTCACCAGGTCTCACTAAAACACTCCCACCCGCCCTCAGCTCTTGACCGGTCCCGCATGGGGCTGCGGGCTCTCAAGGCGCAAGGATGGGATCCGGATGCCCGCCAAGGCCTCGGCCGTGAGGGTGAAGGCATGCGGTATCCTATCAAGGTGGTGGCCAAGGAGGATACTCTGGGGGTCGGCGCAGTCGTGCCAGAGCACATTCAGAAGAAAGAGAAGGAGGAGAAGCCAAAACAGCTAAATCGCAAGGAGATGCGGCAACTAGCAGCAAAGGAACGGCAGCGAAATGAACGACTACAAGGAGAGATTTACGGGAGGGTCGATGTTGAAAGGTACCTGAGAGGTGACGGGAGTGACGGGTGACAGGACCAAGCTGGATACAAACCAACATCATGAGGTGTGGAAGAACCTATTGTGTGTCGCGGGACTGCTAAAATACCTTGGCTGAGGGTGTTGATAGGTATGAACTGTCCGTGAATTGGTGGAGGCTGCGTAACGCGGCTGAGGACGTGCATCTCGCCCGTCTGGTAGGACTCACCGCTACCGGGCTACTTATGGGTGGCAAGCAAAAGTCTAAGAGATGTGAGTTATCGCTGTCCTGGATTGATTGATGGGTACCGGTGATGAATACCTATCCATAGGCTGTGCTATAGAATATCCTATCAACAATACCTAGACTAACAAACAAGATCACACGTGGTGGTGGCCCATGGCACTCAATACAGGCGTTAGAGGTACCCACCAGCATATTCAGGCATAGGTTAAAGAATACAACCCGAAACAGAGGTTCTGAGACGGAACATCAAGCTGACACGGACCCTGAATTATTCATGCACGTAGATAGTGGATGTGAACAAAGAGATTAGGTAGTTTGCTAACCTTGACTCGATATGCAGCCTTGAACGAAGTCCAAATATGCTAACCCAAGCTTTTGGTGATGACCTCATCGGGTCCAGCGACGCCGTCACACACCGCTCCCAGCTCACCCCAGCGTCAGTCCTTAGGGCAGGCTACAGCGAGCCTCGGTGCTGTCCTACAGCGGACTCCCTCTGACAGTGACCGTCACCAGCCAACCAGCTGGGGTGCGCTAAGGACAGAGCCTCCAGGACCAGAGGCAGGGATCCACATTCATGCGCAGGTGCCATCCATGGGCCTTGGGCGCGGGCTTGAATGAAACCCCGCCATAACTCCTGAGTTGAGACCCAAACTTGGGATCTTGGACACTCAATCATAGACGACTTGGTCCAGCTTCACCTTTGACTCTAACGCTGTCGCGCTTCTCCTTGGTCTCGGTTTCAAGTCTGTCATCCTAGCATCTCTTCAACCTCCTCCTCTTCCTGTCGCGACTCCCATCCCGACCATTCCTGCTTCCGCCCACCATCCTCCCTCTGTACTGTACCCAACGACGTGACGGGGCAGCCCGCCTACAGCATTCACCATGGGGCTGTCCGTCATTCAAGAGCAGCACGATGGTATGTCTGATTGACTCTACGCCGTGGCCATAGGCCATTCTGTTGACGCGCATCACCAGCCATTCTGGAGCAGATTAAACAGATCACCCGGGGAGACGTAAGCTATAGCACCCCTCCGTTAAGCTCATCAACTTTAACAGCTAACAATCCGTCTTCCAGTGGAAATGTCTAATCGTCGACGAAAACTCCAAGAAGATCATCTACAATGTCGTCAAGGAAGATGATATTCTTAACAACAATATCGCCAGTCCGTCCACCCATACAAATGCTCACCGACCGCTGTCAGCGAGGCCTCTTGGCTGACCTTTCTCCTCTGTCTAGCTATCGAGCTCATCGAGAGCCGTCGCGAACCAAACCCCGAGATGGATGCAATCTACATCCTCTCCCCCGAGCCCTTCGCCGTCGATTGCCTCCTTGCCGACTATGAAATGCGACGCTATCGCAGCTCCTACCTCGTCTGGACTGGCCTGCTCGACCCCTCACTGCGACGCAAGATTGACGACTTCCCCGGGTCTCGCCAGCTTCGCGCCGGTTTCCAAACCCTCTTTATCGACTTTATCCCCCGAGAGTCTCATCTCGTCACCTTCCGAGACCCCTGGAGCTTCCCTATGCTCTACCACCCGTCATGCAACGCACTGGTTCCCCAGCATATGAAGAGCCTGGCACAAAAGGTAGGCCGACAGTGCGTGCCAGCCAAAATTCTGGTCATTAATGTAGAGAATAGATCGCCGGCCTTTGTATCACTCTCGGAGAATACCCCAAGGTTCGATACTACAAGCCCACGGGTGCGCTTCACGAAGCGAGCGTCCTCTGCACACACTTGGCTCGATTCGTGCAAGAAGAATTGGATGGATATGCGCAATGGGATACCAACTTCCCACCTCCCTCGCAACGACCGCAAGCGACATTGATGATCACGGACCGATCGATGGATTTAATGGCACCACTTATACACGAGTTCACCTACCAAGCCATGGCACACGACCTACTTCCTATCAAGGACGGCGAAAAGGTCACCTACCGTACCACCATCAACGAGGGAACTCCAGAAGCGGAAGAGAAGGATATGGAGCTCGCAGAAAAGGACAAGATCTGGGTGGATAACCGACACAGGCACATGAGGGACACTATTTCCAAGCTGATGGACGATTTCCAAAACTTCCTCGCGCAGAACCCGCACTTCACCAACGAAAATGCCGATACGACCAACCTGAACACGATTCGCGACATGTTGGCAGGCCTACCGCAGTTCCAGGAGATGAAGGAGGCTTATTCACTGCACCTCACCATGGCGCAAGAATGCATGAACATATTCCAGAAGCACAAGCTGATGGACATTTCCAACGTAGAGCAGACTCTGGCAACCGGGCTAGACGAGGACTTCCGGAGGCCCAAGAACGTGCTCGACTCCGTAGTGCGACTGTTGGATGATGAGGCCGTGTCGCTCCCGGATCGACTTCGACTCATTGTCATGTTCATTCTCTACCGGGACGGCGTCATCAAGGAGGATATCAAGAGACTTCTTGCCCATTCGGGCCTTCCACAGTCAGACTGCCAAGTCGTAGAGAACTTTGCGCAGCTCGGCGGTCTCATAACACATGAGCTCAAGGACGTGCGCCAGCCTCCTCCGCCCCTGTTCCCCATCGACACAAAGGCGACCCAGCTGAGCGAGGAGTACGGTCTGGCTCGCTTCGAGCCGGCTCTGAAGCACATGCTGGATGCTCTCGCAAGAGGCGTGCTAGAACAGACACACTTCCCATATGTGAAACCTCCGTTGGACCCTAATGAGGACCTTCTGATAGCACAGGGAGGGTCTCTACGCGCCGGCCGGCCAAACTGGGCAGCAGCAGGACGTCGTCCGCCCGAGAACCGACAGCGGATTATTGTCTTTATGGCTGGAGGTGCGACTTACAGTGAGAGCCGCGCATGCTACGAAGTTGGCGCCGAGAAGAGCCGCGACATCATCCTGGCAACCTCGCACATGCTCTCACCCCAGCTCTTTGTCCGCCAAGTTGGTGACCTGAGTCGAGACAAGCGACAGCTCGACCTACCTCTTGAGCGGCCCAAGAGACATGCGCCAGCACACCTTTATGAGCGCCCGGCACCTCCTCGTCCTCCACCCCAACAACAGCCACCTCAACAGCAGCCTGGCGGTCCAGCACGCCGGCCGATCCCTGGTGGCCTCCCTGCCCAGCCTCGCCCTGGGAACGCACCCCCTACGGCAGCTATGGGCAACATGTCGTTGAACCCACAAGGTGGCAGCAACGGGGCCCCTCGACCGAGCTCACACCACAGCAGCAGCGGATATCATCAAGAGGATGGTGGCAAATACCACAAAGAGAAGAAGCGAAGAAACTTCCTGGGCATAAAGAAGTAGGGCTCTTCCAGCGGGAGTGTTTCTTCGGCGGCTGCAGTGTCGCCGCTGGCTCGGCGGTCTGATACGACTGGGACCGAAGATTCAACAGAGGAGCTCAAGACGCCTGGTCGGAGGAAAGGCAGCAGGAGCTCTTCAAGTATAGGTCGGGAACAGCAAGAAAAGTGCCCTGCGTGAGGCCTATCTATTATATCTTGTTGCTACGAGAGGTTGTTGTTGTTGTGTTGGGCAGCGATCGATGAAAGCAGGTAAACTATAGTTGGTGTACCCTTTGGTTCTTTACAGTCCTCGATGGAGCGCGGCGTTTCTTCTTCTCTCTTTAGCTGTTGTCTGCGTTTGCCTTTTAGTCTCACGCCGAATCGACATGTCTTGCTTGCTCTATGTGGGTGGTAAAGTGTACATAAAGGGCTAGCCTGTGTATATACAAGTTTCCGTCATGAGTTTGGTGGTGGTGGTGTTTCAAGCTGTCTCTTTTTTCCAACGGTTCTTCGCCTCGCCTCCATGGTCTGAATAACGGCATGTCTCGCTCCTTCATAGCAGAGATCATTCACAAGGCACACACATTATTACATGACGGAGAAAAACATCAAGTGCCCATCAATCAATCCATTTGAACCCACTACCTAACAACCGAATTTTTGCCTCCATGCCTATTCCCTGCTGTCCCCTTCCCCATCGCCTTGCTTCCAAAAGAAAAAGATAAAGGAATAATAAAGTAAAAAAAAAGGGACAAGTTGTTTTTGTTTCAAAAAAAAAAAAAACAATACTATCTGCAGGAGGCGTTGAACGCTGGTCCGCCACTGCTTTCCAAGCTCTCAGGTTGTTGATATGGTTGCGGCTTTTCCTCTTTTTTCTTTGCTCCGGTTGATGGTCACACAGTAGTGTTTAAAAAAAGCATTTCGCTGGTCGAGAAGCGGGACGCTTTTGTTCCAATGTGGTTTGAGACAGGCTGTGATAGATTTCGTACATGTGCGGTCCACTTGGAGGGGGAAACTCCCCCTGTCGTGACCGATGGATGTTGGCTGAAGCATGACAGCTCGGGAGAGTAGCTTTAAGGTCGGCCAAAGGCGGCGCCGCGGCCGGGGTTGCCAGCAGGAGGCATACCTCGGGCCTCGAAGGGACCGCCAGGGAAGTCGGGTCCAGGAGGTCCGTTAAAGCCACCGAGGCCTGGGGGAAGGAAGCCGTGAGGTGGGCCGGCGAAGAAGCCGGGCGGGGGCGGGGGCATGTTACGAGGGGGCATACCGCCCATAGCCTCGGGAGGTGGCATGGCCACGGGAGGGAAGTTTGGTGGAAACATGTGAGGCATGGGCATGTTGCGGTTGGGACCAGGGCCACCAGCCAAGCCTGGAGGAGGGATCATAGGGCCTCGCTGCTGAGGAGGAGGCATCTGGCCGCCGCCCGGCATCCAGCTGGGTGGCATCTGGTCCAGGCCTGGAGGCGGAGGTGGGCGTTGCAGGATCTGGGTCGGTTGGTTGGGTCGACCATCGGCGTCAGGGGGGCTGTGGAAGCGTTCTTCCATGGGGAAGCCGGGCGGCGGCTGATGGCGCATCTGACGCTGCGGAAGGCGGTCATCCCTGGGAAAGTCGGGCTCCCGGTCGTTGAGCTGAGGGGCCATCTGTACAGGCTTTTGCGGCTGGGGTCCCATGCGCATCAGCAGTTCGTTGCGCTGCATGTCTTGCGGCGCTCTCATGAGGTTCATCAAGAACTCGGCATTGTTGTTATTGCGGGCGGCGTCAGGGCGTCCAGATCCCTGGCTCGGGGCGCGCTGGCGTTGACCCACGAGGTCCTGGAGGAGTTGATCGGGGCGGGCAGACTGTTGTTGCGGTCGGGGAGCGAGAATCTCCTGGACATGTTGGGGCGGAGGTCGGCCCATGGGCGGGCCGTCCATTCGGCGATCACCTCCATATTGCTGGAAGGGTGATCCGGGCGAGGCCATGTGATTCGGTCTACCAGCATTGGGTGGCGTGCCCTGAGGAGCAGCAAAAGGCGATGGGCCGGGTGGTGTAGCGCTCATTGTCTGCTTCTGCAACTTCGCGAGGAGTTGCTGGAAAGCCTGTCTCTCGTCCTCGGGTCCAGGGGCTGGGCCGGAGGCAGTAGGTAGGGGCAGAGGCAGAGGTAGTGGGATGCCACCGCCATTGATAGGCGGTCCAGTCATGGGAGTGGGAGGCTCAGTCTTTCCTCGAGGTTCCTCCTGAGGCTGGGAAAAGAACGAAGTGAACCTGGAAGACTTTCCAGTTGGCTTAGGCTTGCTGGCGGCGGCGGGCTCCTTTGTCTCGCTGGCGCCTGGCGTGTCGAGGCCGGCATTGGACCCAAAGGCCATGAAGAACTTGTCGGGACCAGATTCCACTGCTGGAGCAGATTGCACTGGAGGCTTTTCAGCCTCGACAACAGCTTCAGCCGCCTCGACGGCCGCAGGCTTGGGGGGAGCAGCGGGAATGCCAGCCTTGGCCTTCTTCATCTCCTCCATCCATTTCTGGAAGTCCTGCTGCGTGTGGGCTTCGGGATGCTCCTCGAGAGGTTCATCAAGCCATTCGGGTTCGCGCTCGACTCGTTGGTCTCGATCACGTCCCCAACGTCTCTCATGCGTCCGGTTGTTGGAGCGATCATCCACAACCTCGGCAGAAGTATCACGATCTCTCCAGCTCTTTGCGCGGTCTATGCGCTCCCGCTTATCAGGGGTTGATGTTTCATTCGTGTTGGTACTAGGCTCGTTCTTGTACCACGACTCGGACTTGTTTCGATTCGGTCCGTTTCGAGATCGGTCATTGTCGTCGCCGTCTTTGTCTCGGGAGAAAGAGTCAAAGTTTCGCGTCGGGCGATCTCGGGTAGCTTCGCGGTCATCGCGGTCTCTGGGTTGTCGTCCGCCGTCACGGAAGTTGCCTCCCATACGTCCATGGAAGCGCTCAGCGCCTTCATGGCCGAAACTCTTGCGAGGCTTCACCGTACTCCAGCCGTCAGATTCGCCCTCGGTTCCATCACGGCGACGGAAGCCATTGCCGTTGCGACCTTCGCGGAACCGATCGTTTTCTAAATCTCCATTGCGACTTCGGAAGTTGCCGAAACGGGCTGGAGCATCAGAGTCTTTCGCGGTCTTGTCATTTTCAGTAGATTTGTTGCCTCGGGCTGAAGCAAAGGCCATTCGAGGGGGGGCAAAAACGAGATCTTCAGGGTCTGCACAATTGCGCATCGGTCAGCACATGTCAAGCATGGGGTTCAATCCAGGGGGGACCAACTGGAACTGTTCCGTGAAACATGTCTCTCAGCACCGGGACGGCGGTTGGTCTGGTCAAGGAGAGGGTTGTCGTTTGATCGAGGTCGATCGCCGGTCGTCTTGGTCTGGGTACGGTTTGGTTCAGGTGGGGGTCTGAGGCACGAGGTCAGGAGATTGATATCAGCAGCAGAGAATACTTGGTGCTTACCCCATCCATTCCTCAGCGGGAGGGAGGTTTGGAGGTTTTATACATAGCGGTGAATCCCGCAAGTACAGCAGTGTTTCAGCTGTGTATCGAACAGCCATGATGGTAGGGAATCTGAGGATGCGATGCGCATCCGAGAGGAGATGGTCGCACGGTAGAGGAAAGCAGTGGTTCCCAGGAGAATTCAGGCGCGCACCAAGGGTATTGTAGGAGTTTTGGATCTTATGGGGAGAGCGGCGGATTCGCTTTCAAGGCACAGGCGAGGGTGACAAGGAAACGTGGCGAGGCGGAGATGCGGTAACGGAGGCGATAGCAACGGCGTTGGGTGGAGAGTAGGTCGATCGATCAGTGGTAGGTGAGTCGGTGAGTCGGCGAGACAGCGTGAATTTATTATCGTCAAAGGATCTCGGGCGATAGCGTCGAGCGACAAGGCGAGAGTTGAGCTTGACAGATATTGGATGAGATGGCGGAGGAGGGTGACGTCCTAAGGTGGTGTTGGCGCTGGCTGGACAAGGCGAGCAAGAGGTGGAGCCAACAGCTGGTGCTGGGCTCTGCTGGCTTTCTCGAACCAAGCCTCAGAGGGCCAAGGGCTTGCGGCAAGATGACAGGGGTGTGCTACAAGGAGGTCGCTTCGTTGTTGGTGGTGGTGGTTGTCGTCGCAGGTGGAAATACTAAGATACTGTGTAACGATAAACAGGATGGTAATAGAGGGGGGGGATGTCGAAGTCGAGAGATGTTTTTTGGTGGCTTGACGTGGTTGCGAGGAGGAGGTGGAGGCGGGCGGTCGCAGCGCAGTGAGTGGGAGAGGGAGGCGAGAGGGCCCAAGGGCTTGTCCTAGCGCTCTACCTCTAGCGTCGTAGTGACAGTTGTACAAGCCAAAAAGGGCGTCGCGAATAATGAAATGGGTCTTTTTTGGAAGAACGGTGAAATAATGGGCTGGTAAATCTGGATCCGGGCGGTGGTTGTTGGACGAATGTTTCTGGGTGGGAGGATTTGGGGTTGGAGATGGATTGTGATCCCGTGGTGAGTGGTGAGTGAGCTGGAGAGGTGGTACTGTAGTTGTGGAGGGACGATAGATGCCTACCTACCTCCCAGGGCAGCCTGTTCGCACTGTATCATTGAGCCAGCTCGTTAAAGATAGCATAGCATTAAGGAATAACATCTATTAAATACCTACGCAAGCCTATTATGATAATGATATGCCTCTGTTAGGGGCTTGTTATTATGTTATGGCTCTATTGTAATTAAGATATATTATTAGAAGACATTATGCTGGCTTTTTTATCATGAAGCCATAATCTTAACCTAACAGTATGAAGTAGGCGATGTGCCACACTGTCCTGGACCCCCTTCACCTTTGGGAACTCTGCGTACCATGGCAGGTACCTCTGCTGACGCTGCACACACTCAAAGCACGCTGTGAATGCCTGAACGCGTCCGTGCTAGGGGTGGTCTCAGTGGCGAGTTGTTCCCTGGAGCTCCCATCCCGCCTCCCACGCGACGTTGCCCAGCTACCTGTGTGGGTACGCGCGACGTCCTGCCCGCCCATTGAGGTACGGTACCCAGCGGCCGGCTTTGGTGCCGGCTCCGGACTCGGGCTTTCTTGGACTAACAGAGGGCATTCGGGACCGTCGCTTTGTTAATGGGAGCGGATATTTGGCCCACCTCGCATTCCTAGATCCGGCGTTCGAAGGAAGGATAAAAAATCATTCAAGGGGGCTCTTGCGATCCTTTTCTCTTACTCTTAGACTGCTATCCAATATAATTATCAAATACCAAAAGGATTACCGGAATGACTGCAACGCAACATTCAATATCAAATAGCAAAGTGCTCCCTTTTGATTTGATCAGACTGTTTTCGGTTGTGCAAGGCGTCAACCAAGACAAAGCCTCATCTTGACTCAAATCCAAGTTTCATTTCATCATCTACATACATCATCTATCTACTTCTGCAGAGCCGCCCCAACGGCCACAACCTCCTCGTCCAGCGGCAGGATGTGCGGCAGCGGCCCGAAGGGCGTGATGGCAAAGGGGTTGATCTGCGTGTGGCTCCTCGTGTAGTGCCACTTGATGTGCTCAAACTGCGTCGTCTCCTTGAACGCCGGCTGGTTCCAGTACAGGTTGCGCATCCACCGGTGCAGCGCCGGGTACCCGGAGCGGATGTCGCGGATGTTGCACTTGAAGTGCTGCACGTAGACAGGGTCGAAGCGGATGATGGTGACGTACCTGGAGAGCTTGCGTGAGTATGTAAAAAAAAGGGTTGAGAGAGAGGAGGAACTCACAGTCTGATGTCGGCTTCGGTGATGTTGGCTCCAAAGTAGTATGGGCCTTCCTGCGATGCGAGATGCTTCTCGGCGCGGTCCAGCGCCTCAAAGAGCGCCACCACGTTGCGCTCGTACGCCTCGCTCGTCGTGGCGAAGCCAGACTTGTACACGCCGTTGTTGATGAGGTCGTACGTCCACTCGTGTGTCTCCTCAATCTGCTTCTGCAGGTTCTCGGGGTACAGCTGGATGGCCTTGTGCTCTTCATCTAGCAGGTCATCGAACTGGTTGTGTGTCAGTCACAGAGTCAGATTACGAGAGAACAAGCAACTCACCTCAGTGCCAAACATGCGCAGAATCTCACTGCTCTCGTTGCTCACGATCGTCTTGGTCTTCTTGTCGTACAGCACCGGCACCGTGAATCGACCCTGATAATCCTTCTCGCTCTCGAAATACACCTCCTTCAGGTGTGTGAAAGCCTCGTGGCCCTCAATCGGGTCAGGCACAACATTCTCTCCGGGGACATCACCGTCCTCCTTGGTCACGAAGCGCCAGCCGCCCTGTGCAAGGTGCCAGTGCACCACGGAGAAGGATACAATGTCCTGAAGACCCTTGAGGCGTCGGGCGATGAGGGTGCGGCACGCCCATGGGCATGCGTAGCTCACGTAGAGATGGTAGCGGCCCTTCTCGGGAGGATACTTGGCGCCGGGCTCTCGAGAGATCCAGTCGCGGAATGAACTGACTTGACGCTTAAACTCTCCAGACTTGTCGCCGGGCTTCACCCAATCGGTGACTTTGAATCCGGTGCTTGTCTATGGTTATGTTAGCAAATCGAACCATAAACGAGGGCAAAAGTGAGTATGACTGACCATTCTGATCTGATTCGAAAACTGAATGTTGAACTTGGGTGTCGTTGTCGGTGATGGCTTCACTAAATTCACAAGATGCGTCAAAGATCTCACAGGTTGCTGCTTCTGCTTCAAGAGTAGGTTCTGGTTCCAGGCTCTAAATGCTCGAATCCTCAATGCTTGCATCGACATTTCACAAGCGGAACCAGGGTCGATTTATGACGGCGACACGCAACCTCTTTATACTTGACCCCTCCTCTCAAGCAAAAATGTCGGATCACCCTTGCTCACTAAGACTTTCTCAGCAGTCAGCCCCTCACTGTACAGTCTAACTACTTCACGCAGCAAAGACCAGTCTTACAATCTGTTGGTTCTTTCTAGAGCTCCCTGCTGGTCAAGCTATTCCACCCTAGAGCTGTGCGTCTCCGATTTCATAATCGTGGCGTAATGTGTCACCCCCCACTCGTCTGCGTGCCGCTTAGTTAATTCGCTGTCTTGTCTTGATAAGCTGCCCATTCATCATGACATGAGCCTTCGTAAACCACCTGGAGATTAAGCTAGGAAACTAAACACGCCCGGCTATTGGCCTCAAGTACGTCTTTTCTTTTCTTCCCAAGATCTTGTCCTCCATCCTGTGCCTCTCAAGTCCCTGGTTAAGGTTGGGTTGTCTCGGCTACCCCGCATTCTATTCACCCAAGGCCAAGACGCATCCCTACCTACACCATCCAGACCAGCCTAAATACCATGAATCAAAGGGATACAACAATTTCATAGTCACATCAAGCAGAATATATTTCATCTATCTTTGTGAATTCGCTCATCCTTTATTCGTGTGCTCTTTCACACCCTGTTCCTTCTATCGCTTTCTTACATATCTGAATGACCGACAATAATATTCTCATCTCACTTATGCAATCTTCACCTTGATGTAGGGGACCTCCACGTCCTCCTCGGCGAGATCCTCCGCTACAATCTCAAAGATCACTTCCTTCTGGTGCTCAGGGATAGGCTTCTTCGAGATCGTCTCCACCAGCTTGCTCAGCTTCATCCCATATCGCTCCTTCAACTTGGCAGGAGGGAAGAAGGAGGCATACAGAAGACTGACTCCTGAGCTGAGCATGCTGATGCTCAGTCCCTTCTTCTGGAATGTATCCAGAAGCTCCCTCAGAGTAATATCCTCAATCTCGAATCGATCCCAAATCTTGTCCAACGTGACGTCACCATCAGGTCCCTTGTACACAACCTTTGGACTGGCGATGGGCTCACTGAAGCCAAAGAAGGGCAGCGCCAGGTTGATGAAACCGTTCTTGTACTGCTCGATGTCATCCTTGCCATCAATGATCTTGAACAACTCCAGCACCACCAGACCGGTAACCAGGGCCGTCGTGGTGGCAATGGCGGGGATGATCTTGCCAGCAATGAACTTGGTCTTGTGGCGATCAGCGGGCTCGATCTTGTAGTTCTCCGCTCTCAAGTTACTGCAAGCAGTGATGAAGTCGATGTGGTGGTTCGAGTCGTCATCCTTCTCAAAGTCCACAGGCACCAACTGGAAGCCGGACAGGGTGTTTGGTGCGGGCAAGCTAGCGGTCAGCTTATCCAGCTCATCGTTGTCATCAAAGCTACTAGCTTCCGGTTCCTAGATTCGATTAGTATCTCATCTTTTAGGGGTTGTGCAATTACTTACAGGCTCCTTGTCATCCGCCTGGATCTTCACGCTCGAGTCGGGGGCGAAATCGGGCACAATGACATTATCCAGTTCCCGCAGGTAGATAGACCTGTCAGTTCCAGGAGACTTGATGTCGTAGTTGAAGGCGTGGAGGTTGGCAGCGGCCACGATGAATCCAAAATGAGTTGGGTTGTTGGGATCAAACTTGAGCGCATCCGGGGCACGCTTGGGACCAGACCAGAAGGGTGTTCCAGACGATGTCTCGGAGTCCTTGGGGAAGTTGTAGAGAAGTTGCTGAATCTTGTTGGCAAACTCGGCCTCGAAGAGTCGACGAGCCCAGGCGATACAGTCCTCGAAAGTTCGTGGCCGCTCGGTTGTGAGGTAGTTGCGGATCGTCTCGAGTGTCTCCTTCTGGTTGCCACCCTGCTTCAGAGTCGACTCCAAAAAGTTGGGCTGGGTCAGATACAGGTTGACAGTCTGGGGAGCCTTGACAAAGAGCTTCTCAAACATGTACTCCTTGGACCATGCGATGGTGTGCTCGATGCGGTTAGGGAAGGATCGGATAGTGCACATGGGGAATTCCTTCTCGGGGGGATCCTGCGAGGAAGAGTAGGATTCGGTGAGGTGAGGGAGAACAACCTGTGTGTTACCCTTGGTTCCAAGAGTACCACTCTCGAGAAGGGGCTTCTGGAAGAAGACGCATCGTCGATCCACATATGTTCGCGCCTCCACGTTGTCAAGAGCATTGGTAACACCATCGAGGTTGCGCCAGAACTCTTCATTGAAAACGCTCTCGGTGTCGGGACTAACGCGTTCCTTCAGCGTGACAATGTGGCCTTCGAGGTCGGGGTTCATGCGCTGAACCGCCTTGGCGGCACAGTCACTCTTCATGTGGCCAACATCATCGGCACGGAAGAGGAACTGTCGGTTCAGGTTGCTCCTCTCAATCGAGTCCATGTCAGTCACCCAGATCTTGCCCTCAGGGCCCGTTCCAAGACCAATCATGGCCCAGTTCTTGAGCATTTCACATCCAATAGCACCAGCCCCGACAAGGAATTGCTTCAGGTTCGCAATCTTGTTCTGGTACTCAGTTCCAAAGACAGCGATCTGACCGTCGTAACGGCTACCGATGGGCTTGCAAAGCTCGGGCGAACGTTTGGTGCTTGTGGGGAGGGACTCGAGAGAATCAAAGTACATCCACTGGTTGATGGGCTGGAACTTGCCAGAAACAGCCTTCAGGATCTCCTGGGCCGTGATACCACCAAAGTAAGCAGCCATGGGGTTGAGGTCACCCAGAGCCTGGTAGCTCAGCTCCTTCAGCAGCTTCTCATCCAACTCAAGCTCCAGACCCTCCTCTTCAGCAAACTTCTTGGCGGCACCCAATACAATGGTCGCGTCTTCGTCATCCATGGGGTTGGGGAGTCGCCCCTTCGAGACCTGGAAGGCATGCAGAGCCTGGAAACCAAGGTGCAGCTGTTGAGGGCGGTCGAATTTGGCAAAGTCGGAGATGAGGAACTCGGGCTCCTTCAGGGCATTGGTGAAACTCTTGAAGTTGACGATCTTAGGCATCTTGACTTGCTGGTACATGCCACCCCGCTTATATTGGCCGAGCCCGGACACGTCGCCGATCGAGAAGGTATAAGGACCCTTGACAGTAATCTTGCGAGGCTCACATCCGTTCAAGGCCTCCATGCCTTCAACCTCGGAGAATGTCACGTAGTCACCATCTTCCAAGCCGTGTCGAGTCTCATCCAAAGCAGAGACCAGGCCCTCCTCGTCGATTCCAGCAACGATGCCGCTGAGAGGAGTCTCGCCAGTGGGGTCGATGACGGTGAACTTTTCGCCAAAATCGCAGAAAATGGAACCGAAGAGACCAAAGGCGTCAGCAATAACAACATAGATGCCCTTGCTGTGGCAGTAATCGCCGATGGCCTTTTGGTGGTGGATGGGAACGTTGGTTAGGACGACGATCTGGTACTTGTCGAACTGGGAGAAGTTATCGTCCAGACCGGGAGACTGGTGGACCTTGACGGGGGTGTAGGCGTTCAGCTCGGCAACGCGGGGCACAGTAACCTCGTCTCTGGGCTTGCCGACATCGCTAGGGGTGAGGAAGAACTGAGAGGAGAGGTCGGCAAGTTGAACTGGAGCGGGGTCGTAGAGGGTGAGACTCTTGACACCCGCCAAGGCGATGTTCTTGGCGACCTCGACACCGAGACCCTTCAGACCGACGATGAGCACATTCGAAGCGCCCATGCGCTTCATGGCCTCGTGGCCCAAAACATAGAGCTGTCGGCTGTAGAGGGACTCGTCGATCTCGGTGTGTCCAACGACGGACTCGTCGACCTGCATCCGGGTCGCGAGGTCGACCTCGGGCAGCTTTTGGTCCTAGGAGTCGAGCAAAGGTCAGCTATGTTCATGTTGGGTTTGCGCCAACGGGCCGGCAGCCTGCAGATGGTAACGGGCCCTCTGCCCGCACGCAGCATGGTCTGAGGGGTCATGAAGTTGGGCCTTGGCAGGATGTACTCACAACCATGGTGCGTTTATGGGTAGGTGACTCCCCGTTGGAGAGCTTTCGCTTCCCCAGCTTGTCTGCTTCAGACGCTATATTGAAAGTGGTAAACCGGGCGGTTGCGAAGGTGATCCAGCACCAGGCAGAGCTCAACCCCGCCGAGCAAAAGGTTGACGGTGAGGGGCAGACTGAAGAGGGATGAGAGAGGAATGGAGGGGTCTGCGGGCGATTTCGATGCTCGTCGCAGACGGTAGCGGTGATAAGAAAATGTGTACGTTGGTATGGAAGTCGGTGGTTTGTGAGAGACAAGATTTCCTACCACGATGCCAGGTTGGAGAGAAGACTGAGGCTGTGAGCGCGTCCGGTAGGTTCCAGTTGATGAGGTAATGGCTCGAGACGGCTTAGCGCAGACAGTGCGGCATGAGGCATGAGCTGGCGCGTGCTGGAAGCGGGTAATCGAGCTGGTGCCTTACATAAGCGAACATGAAAGCAATGAGGCAATGAGGGGCAACAATGTTGGAGTGAGTGGGATCAGCTCGTTGCCCCGCGGCCAGTGAAAAGATGATTACCCTGGAGCTTTGGTGGGCTCAGGCCCCTCCAAGGCATGGGTCAAGACTCGGCAAAACTGGCCACCTGTGCCTGCACCAAGATTCCGTTGGATTCTATTGACCTCATCTAGCTAGGTATAGCCTATGCACAGTAATCAAAAAAGGTTGCTAATGGTGGCGGACGCCGACTGCTTTTGTCAGCGCCAGTCCGGTCTGAGGTGAGCTTCTCCCTGCTTGGTCCCTTTTGGCGGGGTCAAAGGATTCCGCGGGGCACACCATGCATCTTCACTGCAGTTTAAAGATGAGCTCTCATGGATGAAGCGGAGCTACAGAGGATGTAAATGAGCATTCACAGTTGCACAAGTCAATACGGATACGCCCTCAGGTTTGAGCTGCCTCTGACTCGAGAGTGGAGCTCTATCCAGGCACAAGCAAAGACAAGGATGTCCAAAAGTTAATCAATGCGGCATGAAATCAGGGCAGGCATCGATTGTTCTTTATTTAGCCGTTCGCATAGTTACGATAGCGGTGTAGAATCTACCCGGATCGAACTGTGCCCAATACTAGGTATCTCTGGGTATAATGAGCAATGGGCTAGTCGTAGGTTCGTTGAGCTGGCAGATCCGTCCAAATCCCCAGTTGCCGAAGGCGACCGATAGCGACGGCGACAATTGGCGCACTTATTGGACCTTCTTGAGCTCGACATCGCTGAATTCAACATTAGTGGAGTGTCCAATTGACAGTGACAAGCTCTGTACTTACAAGATGAGGCTGGAGTTGGGGGGAATGTGGCCGGGGAAGCCGCTGCAGGGACTGTGTTAGCGAATGCGCACTCTGTGAAGTTTTCCAAGGTGATGTAAATAGGGTCGGAGCTCCGCCGACAACAATGAGCCACATTTGGAGGGGCGGGGGGCACGATTGGTCTGTGCCGAGTTGAGAGGGGAGACTTGGAGAGCTTACCGAGCACCATAGCCGTAGTCGCTGGAGGAAACCTAGTTAGCAATGCGTACGATGCAATAGATGAGGAGAGCTTACGGAGAGATGTCAAGAGTGGCCTTCTCGCCAACCTGCATCTGGGTGACGCCCTCATCCCAACCTGGGGAGCATAGCTTGTTAGTATCGAATGTCTTGTTTCTAGCTGCTCGGAAAGCAGGAGGAGGACGGTTATGGGGCTCGCGTACCCTTGATGACCTGGCCAACACCAATCTTGACGACAAAGTCGCCGCGGCCAACGGAAGAGTCGAACCTGAAGAGGGAAAGGTTAGCCATTGTCGAAGCTTCGGTGGCTCTGTGCTTACTTGGCGCCCTTGTTGTCGGGCTTGGACTCGTCCTTGAGGTAGCCAGTGTACTCAATGGTGACGGTCTGGCCAACCTGAGGGACAGCGCCGCTGCCCTCCTGGTGAACAGTCTTGGTAACGCCCATGATTGCTTGTGTAAAGGAGAAGTTGCGAGATTGCGATGCAAAAGGGTTAATTCTGGAGGTGGTGCGAGATGCGCGAGAGATGGATGCAAGAGAGAAAGGCCGCATGTTGGAAGGGAGGAGACGGACGTGGACCTTTAAAGGAAAGGGGAGAGCTGAGCAGAATCGGCAAGGCAGGCACAATGAATCACAGCCAGGCCAGGCCAGGACTTAAAAAAAGGTACGAAGGAGTGTTGAGACCTAGGTAGCTCTGGCCGGCGAGGCGTGGTTGGATGGCTTCAGAGCCCGGGGTCAGCTCTTCCAATCCCAGGACGTAATGGAGGGGCAATGAGATCGACGGCGGGGCATTGGCAAGCCAGAATGACGAACAATGCCAATCAGCTTGCGTGAAGGCTCCACTTGGGATGACGAGTGGGAGAAGCTCAAGGAATCGAGAATCCATGGGAAAAAGATACATTTGGTTGTCTGTCATTGCCGTCGTGATACCCCAGCCCAGGCCTTGGATGGCAACACGTGCAGGGTCTAGAAAGGGCGGTAAATCCCTTGTTGGTCCGAGAAAGTACCTCAATTGCTGGTACATGGCTTAATTGTAGCCGCTGCTGTGCCCAGAGTGTGCGTATTCGGCCCTTGGCCATCTCCATCACGGCGGATGGATGATTCCACCATGACATGGTCCAATCCAATCATCACAACGTATCTCTCAGGGTCCCGTCATCAAACAAACTACAGTTGCCTCTTCTGCTCGGCTGGGCTGATCTATTCTTAGTTGCTGTACTGGAGGGACTTGTACCTGCTGCGGAGATACATCCATACATATTTACGCGCATACCGTCCGTCTCAGGCGACCTACGACGCAGTGGGTCTTGATGCTCGTCCAAGCTTGGAAAAAGCAATGCTCTTTCATGGTTTATCGAGACAACATGACACCAGACAGACCAACATGAAACGAGGCAGTGTCCATATTATCCCTCAGCCTCGTCACTAGTACAGCCTAATCTTGGCCGACACGCTGGCTACTGGCTTGTTGGTTGGCCATGCTTCGACCGCCCACTCCATCCTCTCACAGTCAGATCATGGCAGTTCAGCTAACTGCCATATCGCTGAACACTCAGATAACCGCCAAGACAGCATGCATAACTATCCGTGGTCCCAAAATCAGCCAGCCGCAGCGTGCTCTCCTGTTGCAATCCGTCACCCAACCTTGCTGCAGGACGAGTTGAGGCCCACGCGGCCGAAGTATTTCGGCCTTTTCGGGGATGCGGGCGTGATACTGACAAGGTAGTCTGATACCTTGCAGGCACTTCAATCTCCCCATGATGACAAGTCAGAAACTGAGTCACTTGCGCGAATGAGCTCAGTGAGCGTGTTCACCAAGTGTGATACTGCGGCTGGAAGTTGTTTGTGTGACAGTCAAGGGCGGAGTTTTCGAGGACCCTAGGGTCAGCACTGAATCGTCCTCAATTGACGTCGTGCAGATCGTGCCTGCGGCATCTTGCATCTGTGATGCCTCGATCTCTGATCGTAGTTTCTCAGAGGACCATCCTTGAGTAACTGGAGGTATGTTGCCCTGCATATTTTCTGAGACGGCGGCTCTTCAATACCGAGATGGCGACCTTGAACCGGGTTTTTGATATGTACAGATTGATAACCATTCTAGATTTCATGGGCTCGGTTGTGTCATCATATCTACTGACCACAAATCTACTTTGGGGGGGGGCCATCCGAGCTGAGACTGTTGGAAATCTTACTAGATGCCCCCTCCGCATAAATCCCACAAGCATGAAGCCGAAACATATCGGACGTATCATGCAGGCGCTCTGCAAGTCTCCCCCGAACCAGAGCTCATCGACGATGGCCATCATCACAATTGAGGACATATGTGTTGTACTCCACACCAGCAACGCCGTGAAACATGTATTGCATGCCACACCAATCGTTCCCATCCTTCGTGGCTCCTCCGGACTCGTCTCACAAGTGCGCAGCTCGCAAAAGACATGGGTATGCAACCGAGCCATGCGCTTCATGTCTCGGTCTTGGATAGTAGCGCCCGACACGTGGAGAGGAGAGACTGGAGAGGCGACCATGTGGTGTTGTACTGGGCAGGATATCAGCCCTCAAGCGAGGTATGGTTGCGAGGATACGCCGAGGCATATATCACCATGCGTTTTGTGTGACTTGTTAGCAAGGGCTTCTCTCGAATGGGGATGAGTGTTGTGGCTGCTGGAAGATACCTGACAGAAGATTGCGTCATAATGACCGTCTTGACGATGCATAAGACGTCTATTCATGGGCTTTGAAAAGACAACGAGGTACCTGTGGATGTTGAGGTTCACCAGACTTACACGCACGTTGAAAGGACGTAATTGGTGGTTATTGAGGCATCCTCGAAGCATGCATGGCTTGGCAGGTGAAACATCGGGACGGATTGAACTCATCGGGGATTGGTGGTTTTGTAAAACACCACGATGATAACACCGAGCTCACAAGCTTGAAACATGGTTTCATCCGAGACCTCGCCTTCACTTGCATTCTTGCCAACCGATGTAGCCGCGATAATATCTTAGGCCCACTCTACTTCGGATTGCTTTGACGGCTTGGGCAATGTCATGGCGATTCAATAAAGCGGGAAATGGGGTAGAGAAGACAACTTGAAAACATGAGAAATTGCACTGTTGAGCTCCGTGAAGCCTGCGTCATTGAAGCTTGAATCAACATTCTCAGGACCTTGGCGTGGGGCTCAAGACGATAAAGAGAAATTAAGAGATGTATATGAAGCGACTCAGAGTGGCCTCATATGGCCTGTTTTCAGCTTGATCCAAACCTGCTGGAGGGCTCGGCCGACTCCGGTGGCTGAAGGCATACCTGTGGTCATGGAGATTTGCGACTGATGTGGAAGTAAGAAAGCTGAATGAATTCATGTGTTGTTCTGTAGTGTATAGGGAAGTACTGGAATGTCTTTGGCAGGCCGTTTAAGAGCATTGAAGAGCACGCTTTAAACCGACTGGATTTAACTAGTTGACGATAGGTTAGTCAAAGGCCAGCCTTGATAAGACGGAACATGGAGAATCGAGTATTCTCACAGCCCCCAAGGAGTACGAAAAACTCAAGTATCACCGCCACATGCCGTTGTCATTGACTTCGAAGTCTCTAATCACTGCTAACCTTTCATCGGACAGAAGATTTGAGATAGTACCGTACCACTATGCCACTATGCGAGGAATATATACAAGACAGAATAATCTCAGTCCCAGTAGCATCTGCCGATTGGCGCCCAATACTCAACTGCATTAGGTGCTTGGCTGGCTGATATCATGGGTCTTATTACACTATAAGCCAATTGATGGATTTTAACACCAGTGCCTAGGCAAGTTGCATGTTCGTTGATGTGAGGGCGGTACATAATTTACGACTGCATGTAGCATTGAAAGAAGGTATGAGTAACTGTACAGCCACTCTCTCCTTCGATGTGTCATGGCAAGAATGAGAGCATGTTTTGAGCTAGTGTGGTAAGTACTCACAAGGAGGGAAACCCGAATACAATTGGGTGATTCTAACTATGGAATTCTGTCACCTGGGATAGCCTCGGTGCTTGGTTGGAGACTGTCGCTGACGGAATGATCCCCTAAAAGCTGGTCGAGGTACTCAAGAGAATGTCCAATGGTCCATTTTGGGCACCAAGTTCTGGATGAGCGAGATAGTTGCCAGTTGTTTGACACGGAAGTGATCTTACGGGTAATTGGATGCTCCTGTGGATCATTCAGAGGGCTGTCCGTCTTTCATGTTGTCTGTTCTCTGTGATATACGGCCCTAACTGGTCGAGATTACATATGGGAAAAGTGAAAAGGAGTCAAGATTCTTCAAAGCAAAAGTTTCCAGATTTTATAAGACTAAATCGATCGGCATGTTCCTTTCCAGGTGTTCAGTGCTGTCCCTTCGTGTTGTTCCTGAACATTATACACCGCAGTGTCAACATTGTCCACGTCAGATGACGACATCCATGACAGCGTAGTCCACTGACAGATTGACGATATATATTATGTGATGCGATATGAAGGTACTTGGGCCGAGGTATGACTTGTGCCAACAGTAAGATGTATATCTTATTGATTGAGACGGTTGAAGTCTAGAGCTGCGGTAGTTACAGCCAAATTTACTAGCTTCCACAGGCCTTCTGTGTTTGCTCAGTCTAGTTCTATTGTCAATCAATCAATGAGACGGTAATTTTTCATTGTGGATCTTCATCATGCGATTCGCCTTTGAGCAAGTGGTAAGTAAAGGGATCACAAACCGAGACTGATCATCGCCACTGCTCGACCTGAGCTTGTGACAGTGACACTACTCTTGGGATTAACAAACTCAAGCCTCATAGGACCATTACTGGTAGATTATTTGCCGTTGGTGAGTAGACTTGCCCTGGAAAACCTCTTAATAGGAGGCACGTCATCCAACGACATCGCACATGTGGACAGGTGACCTGAGCCCTTCCAAGGCTATACGCGACAACGAATAATACGCAGATTTATGTAGGAGACTAAAGGACTAGGGTAACTGCTGGCTTTGAATGTCACTGGGGTTTGATGGTGATATCGTCCGAGATATCATGGATCCATCATACCAATTGGATACAGCAGCAACATGAACGGTGAACTGATGATCACAGCCACAATGACAGCCTTGATATTACTCAGGTTCTACGAACGACCCAATGGCATTGATAAAGCGTCGCTATGTGAAACGGACTTTTGCAACTCATGCCCCGGAAAGGCACAAGCTGGCGTTGGCTAGGGTTGCGACATCTTGATCGTCGCAAGGGTCTCTCGGAGGAGATTTTCCAGACGGAGCACCTAGATTGCTATAATTATCAAATATACTAAGGAGATGAGTGGCTGACACAGCTCCTTGCTTTCGGCATGGCCGCAAACGTGGTATATCGGCCGAGACTGGAAGATGTCACTGGAGTTTTCGTATTCAGCATATCGCGGAGATGAAGGCTGATGGCCCCTGGTTTTCGGAATGACCGTGACCGGGGCTGCAAAGTTTATCGGCCGAGACCGCAAGTTACCATTGGGAGCTTCGTATTTTGTGTTGCAAGACTGAACCCATAAGGCATTTTTATGAACCTAGCTGGGGACTTTGTTTGTCGTAGGGCTGTCTGAAGGTTAATCGCACCCCTGAAATGCCGGGCCGTCAATTCATGCATTGCCGTTGTACAAGGGAAAGCATGTGTTTGTTGGTTGTCGTGTCCACACCGATAGTTGGAGGCCGCCGACTGAAGGTCATGGATACTTGCATGTTTTCTAAGAATTATGCTGTTGGTCTGATTGCTGTCTCTGAAAGCGCAGATGCCCAGTATCATGAAGCATCTTGGCTGCAGCAAGGTGAACTTGGCGAGAGAGGCCTCCATCTCATTCTCCATCTCAGGTCGGGCCATTCTTATCGATCCAGAACGAAATTCTAGGACCCAAGGCTGATGATGTACATTCAAGTTATTTAATGGAAATTACTCACGCCTGTTCGCATTGCCGTGTTCCGAAGCCATCATGAAGATTCGTACGCACCGACCAATGAACAGCAACGGTTGAGCCCTGTGGAACCTGTCAAGACACGTCCCCCCAGGCCAGAGACGATCAGGGTTCCCCCAAGCCGGCGAGTTTTGGTGGGTGAGTGCCCAGACCCGGGCGCTACGCGGCATCCGTTAACCGCTACGGGCCCAGCCCTTGGCGCACTATGTGCCGCTGGATCCGGGAGTTTCTGCAGTAAGGAGCTGTCTTGACGGTGAGCATGACGTCAGAAACCACGGTACCTGTTGCGAGCTGGCGATGCCGAGCGTGCGCAGCCGTTGTCGCCAAGGGCTTGTACGCGGTAGATGGGCAGATGGAGAGTGGCTGGGTTGTTATTGTTGTGTCTTCTTGAAGGAGAATACAAAAATCGTGTCAAGGGGCAAACGGGCGTTGGCGCATTCAAATATCAGCCACCATCCGCCGCCATCAAGTAGCTCTTGACCCAAAACGGATGATATCCTCACTACCGAGCTGACCTGAGCTCCGTTGCGACGGCGCATCCAACCATCACACCACAGGACAGGACCCTGCGAACCAGCAGCCTCCAGTTTCCAGTCTTTCAACGCCTCCTCGTGAACTCAATCCTGCACCTCCATCCTCATCATACTGTCATAAACCCGGTGCGCGGGTCACAGAGTGCTGATCTATTCGGCTGTCCCGGACCTGGGAGCTATCTGATTCACTGATAATACGCGATCGGGCGCATCTTGAAAGCCGCCAACTTCACTGTCGCAAACCCCGCCAGTTCTGCCTCGCGATCCAATTCGAAATGTCAGCCCCAGAGGCCCCCGAGGCCCAGACGAACGGCCATAACGGAACCGTAGCCAACGGCCAGAACGGCGCATCGACAGCGGAAACCAATGGCGCACCCAAGTCGCAAGATCCTCACGATGATGGCCACAACTTGTTGAAGCACCCTACGAGGATAGGATCCGGTCTAAAGGACCGCATCACCAAGGTTAAGAACGGTCCCCCTGGCGGTTTCGACCCGACTCCTCTACCAGATGCGCCTCAGGGCTACACGATTCGCTTCATCTTCCACAGCGCCTCCAATCTTCCACCCGCAGACTTTGTCACGGCCTCTTCAGACCCTTTCCTCGTCGCGACGCTTCGAGGCACCCAGCCCAAGAGGCACAAGGAGGACCCAGACCTTGTTCACAGGACGAGAACCATCAGGCGGACCACAGAACCCAAGTGGGAGGAATCATGGGTTGTCGCCAATGTCCCTCCCACCGGGTTCACGCTTAAGTGCCGAATGTACGATGAGGACTTTCCGGATCACGACGATAGACTGGGCAACGTGACGATCAAGATCGATCGCTTATCAGACACATGGAAGGGACTGGACGAAACGTACAAGGCCAAGAAGCGCATGATGAGCAAGAGGGCATACTTCGCTAAAGCTCTCACCAGTGTCGTCAACTCGAACGTGCATATGACGCCCGTTCTCCATCTGAGCATGGAGCTGCTGGGACCATCTGATCCGCCTTACGCTCAGATGCACACAGTAGGACCGACAACCTGGGTCAAGCACTTCAGTCCTTTGATTGGTCGCATCGCCGGTGTCAAGGTGAATGCGAATACAGAGGATGACGCACGAGAAGACGATAAGAATGGGAAGAAGAAACCTCGGACTCAAAAATATGAGTATGTGTCCCCATTCCCAGCCCAAAGCCCCAAACTGACGTGTTACAATAGCTTCCAAGCCAATGAGATGCAGCTACAAGGCCCGGTGCCCCCAAAGCTGTACCACCGCTTTGTCGAGTTCAGACCCATCATCGCCTCCATCTACTCGTCAACAGGCTTACGCGGCAAGATTCTAAATAAGGCACTGCACAGCCAACACCGCCGCATCTACAACTTCAACCAGTCAACCGAGTACGGCGACTTTGACGCGTGCTCCAAGGAGGCTGCGCTTCAGTTTTTGAAACTGGTCCACTTTGATGAGGGAGGTCGCATCTTTACCTACGTGTTGACCCTGGATGGCATATTCAGGTTCACCGAGACGGGTAAGGAGTTTGGCATTGACATGCTGAGCAAGCATACCATGCATTCAGATGTCGAGACGTACATCGCCTGTTCGGGCGAGTTCTTCATTCGACGCCTCAAGCATCCCGTGTCTTCGGACGAGGTCCATCCTGGGGAGAGGACGCATCCCAACCAACCTGTCTCTGGTGGACCGCCCAGAGATGATCCCCCACACAACCCTGCGTATTACCAGCTCATCATTGACAACGATTCGGGCACATATCGACCCGACAAGTCTACTCTTCCATTGCTGAAGCAGTTCCTCGAGAAGAACTTCCCAGAGCTTGGTATCGTAGTGATGCACTGGGAGGACAAGGATCTGCAAGACATGAAGGAGGCTCAGCGAACTACCAAGAAGAGCGAGGGCAGAATGATCAACATGGTGATGAACAGAAGCCAGAGCAGCATCAGCTCGGCCGAGAGTGAGCTTGATGACCGCGAAGCCGGTTGGGAGCAAGGACAGAAGAGCAAGCGAGAGGCGGCATACGAGGCCCTTGAAGACCCGCACAAGGTCAAGGACGCTGTCAAGACGCTTGTTCCTGGCATGAGGTCGGAGAGGGGGGAGAGCTCCAAGTGATTGGACTATGACTGTTACGGCCGTACTTATGATATCTGGACTAGATGGGTTGGGATGTTTTTTCGTGGTGAAAAGATACCTGGGATCGGTTTCGCAATTCATTTGTTAGCCTAGTATTCTCTACCTCTATGCAGTTGTTTCTTATCATCTTCTAATCTATGAGTGCTGCTCGCCTTCTCATTCCTGTATCTATTCCCAAACGAACCTACAATCACAGGTTTGACTTGAGTGCCACCCACTTGCTTGAGCACTTGGCCAGCACCTCGCCATCTTTGTCCTTCAAATCACACCGGATTCTAGTCTTTCTACCATCGATCTCATCTACAGTCGAAGTGATGTAATAAACGCCGTTTGTGGGCACTGGCTTCAAGAATTTGATGTCCAGGCCCCCCGTCACATTGGGCGTCTGGAACGCCCTCGCTTCTTTCCTCAACGTGCTGTTCAAGTCGAATATCGTCCCCATAGACTCATCAAGCAAGGATGCAACAATGCCACCATGGACCACTCCAGGAAATCCGCTGAGGCCGTCACCTAGAGACACGAGGGTGACGGTCTCGGTGATGCTGTGTGAGGGGTCCTTGGCGACATCGATGCTCGGGGCATGGAAGAAGCTGATGAGATGAGAGAGACCACGTTCGTTGTTGAGAGTGCGACCAAAGAACTGGTCATGCGATGACGATGCCGGGTTGCGACATGATGGGAGGAAGGGGATCGTGTTTGGAGCTGAGAGAAGGGAAGCTGTCCAAGGCACGGAGGCGAAGAAGGTGAGTTCAGAAGCAAAGAGGTCTGGCGGTGTGTCCGGGAAGAGGACGTTGAGAGCCGGGCAGACGATGGTGCTATCGATGGGAGGGAAAGACATTTTGGATGAAGCTCGCGATGAAAATGGGCGATTGAAGCAAGGTTGACGATGAGTCGCGATATTGACGGCCGGTCCGATGCGAGGATCTCCGCAGCGGGGGGCTGGAGGTTGAAGCCGGGGAATGCGGGCTCTCAACGGCGCGGTTTGGGGACGTTTTAGGATAGACCTGGCGACTAGCATCATCCAACAACGTGACCAAAAAAACGGAGAAATGGATTTCGGGATGGAGGAGGGCGATATAACAACGCAGAGTTGGAGTTTGTCAGGGCCTCGGGATTGTGAAACCGAGGTACCTCTCTATCTGGAGGATGCGCTGGGCGTCGATCTTGGAACAGCCAATAGAATGAGGTTTGTTCCTTGTCGCCTTGGGCAAGTCGCAACCAGGACTATTGTTCGATGGCTAGGTATTAGACCGAGTTGATAGAGATTCGACAAAAGCCCCAATTGGATGGCCGAGGTCAACAGGCACTAACTTTCTTGCGGGTGTGGTAGTACCTACTCAGTGACACCTTTGTGTGCACTGGCACTTTCATAGATATCGTAGATTTACTATTGAGGAGCACATCATTCATATCGTCGACTACTGGCCTTGAGTTTTCTTCAAACATATAAACTGGACTCCATTGACGGTTTAGCTGCCGTCATGTTCCCTTTTCATTTGAGAAGGCCCTATTCAAGTTGCTCAAACGCCAGAGCGGACGGCCATGATAGGCCCCCGAATAGCTATTGCGGTCACAAGAGACCAATCGCAAGCAAACAAGAATCGGAATCGTTCGATTGTCCCCTCTGACGTCTCGGTGACATTTGCTCTCATTGTGATTCAGTAGAAGCCCCTCGGGAGTACCTGCACTGGTTGCCACTGGTGGCACCTGCCAACTCTATCACAACGCACTGTGCCTGCGTGCCTTCCTTCCCGAGCAAGAAGGTGCAACCTCGAGGTTTTCTAAAGGTTCGTGCTTGCCTCAACTCCGCTCATTCAATTCATCCCCCGCCTCCTTCGTTTTGGCGGTGCTTCACCTCTGCTCACCTCGCCTTTCGTTCAACCACAACCACGACCACCACCTCGAGGCATTAAGCGCCGTCAGTATGGGAGGCCCCGAGAAGGGCCAGGCATTTTCGCCTCAGGAAATCGATGTTCTCATCACGATCGAGCGAGTCGGAGCGGGCTGCTCCATGGTAGCCATCACTCTCTTGATGCTGAGCTACTGGGCGTTCAAGAGGCTCCGAACCACCCCAAACCTGTTTCTCCTCTTCGCCTCCATGGCCAACGCCGGAGCCAGTGTGGCCTCGATGATAGGATACGACGGACTTGAGAGGGGTGAGGACTCTACCTTGTGCCAGGCTCAAGCCTTCATCTTTGAATGGTGCAGTTCCTCCTCCGCATGTGGATGAGTGTGTGTTACTGACCTGAGCTACAGGTTCATGCAGTCTGATCCTTGGTGGTCTTTTGCCATGGCCATCAACGTTTTTCTCGTCTTCTTTCTCAACGCAAACCCACGAACATTTCGACAGTACGCCTGGCTTTATTGTGTCATCTGTTTCGGTGGTCCCATGATACCTGCCATCGTTCTCATCTCTGTTCGAGACCACCCCGACGGCCTCATTTTCGGAGACGCCACGGTAAGTGACAACTTTCTTTGCTGGTTCACCTTATCACTTAGTACATGGTCTAGTAAACTGACTTATTCCAGCTATGGTGCTGGATCGGAACTGACTGGAGCCTTGTCCGCCTGTACTCGTACTACATCCCCATCTGGATCTTCTCACTCCTGTCGATTGTCATATACATCGCGGTCGGGTTCCACGTCTTTCACCACCGAAACCTTCTCAGGAATGCCGCTGCAGATCGACTGGGGAGTGTGGAAAAGAACGGCAACAACCCATACTCAAGCAGTGATGCTAAGGGGTCCTCGGAAGCGGTAGGCTCCCCTCATGTCACCAGTGATAGAAGAAGCACTGACCACACTATTTAGAACCTTACTGGTCGCCAGGAGTTCTATGGCACGGCTGTTACGGAGGTTCAGATCACATCTTCTGTGCCAAGACGGAAGTATCAGGACGAACCCGCCATGCCAGGTGTTATTCACCCCGGAATGAGTCCCAACCGCGCTCGATCTTGGGCTTTGCCAGCATCCTACGAGCACCTTGAACCAAACACTCCCACCAGGACCCAGCGATTCGAGACCATATGCACCTCCGACAGCACTCCAAACCCGCCGCCGACGATCGCTTCACGCCTCCGGGCCGTCAAGTCGAATGCTTCGCTGAAACTCAAGCGACTCGACCCTGTCAAGATGGCGTACTTGAGAACTAGCTTCATCTTCGGATTTGCAGTCCTGATTACCTGGATCCCAAGCTCGGTCAACCGGCTTTACAGCCTCACGCACCAGGACAAGATCAGCTTCCCTCTGAGTGTTGCGAGTGGCTGCGTGCTCCCACTCCAAGGTGTGTGGAACGCCCTAATCTATTTCACCACGAGCTGGAAGACGTTTTGTGAAGAGGTCAAAGCAGCCAAAGCCCACTGGTTTCGGAGGCGCGGCGAAAGTCCTGGAGCGATTCGTCTTGACAGCGGACTAGGCTCTCTCAGAGTCGAGCACCGGGACACCTTTGAGCGAGCTCAACAGGGGCGGATGAACAACAGTCCACGGAATGGGAAACTGGAGGATGCGTGATACCTATTTGGAACCGGATCAATTATCATCTGGTGGAATTTTGTTTGACAAAATGGCGTTCAAGGCGAAACATAGCGCACGCAGGTTGACTGTTATTTCATGTGTCAGCTGCAAAGGAGAAGCAGCCGAAGCATCTCAGTAAGTCGTGGAGGAACTGCAATGAGCCTAGCATGAGAATTCATTCATTATTTTGTTCATATATCGTCATAATGATGGCAGATTTGTTTTTAATCGGGGCTGTCAGCCTAAGCATCGTAGATGGCTTCGCCCTCTGCTGCATCCACGCCGTCTCGCACAACTCTCTCCACAGCAGCATCAATGTCTTCGTCACCATCGAGGAGATCGAGCCAAGTGTTCTTCACACCGTCAGCTGCGAGAAGGGCTGATGCAACCTTGGCGACTGCCTCGCGGCTGATACCCTCCCTTGATAGATGGGCTGTCTTTCCAAGTTCAACCTTGGTAGCTGGGTTGTGGGTAAGGGTTCCAGGGCGAAGGTTGAGACCGACGAGGGTAGAGCTCTGCTTAGAAACGCGATAAAGGACCTCATCTGCCTCGATCTTGGCCTTGTAATAGTTTGCGAGAACGCCGTTGTTGACTGTCTTGTGGTACTCGTCCCACTCGCCAGCAGGCCACCACGAGGCGCCGGCACGGCGAGAGCCGAGGTAGGAGACGAGGAGGAAGCGGGTGATGGTGGGAACCGTGGCAGCGGCGTTGATGAAGTGGATTGCTGCATCACGGTCAATCTTGAAGGTCTGCGGGAGGAGTTAGCAGTTGGACCATGAGGGGGGGCTTGACTTGGTGAGGTGCGTACCCGGTCGGGAGCGCCTTTGCCTCCAGCACCTGTATCTCATTAGTATCATGATATCAATCGTCAGTGGGGCTAGGGATAAACATACCAGCACTCCAGGCGATATAGTCGGGCTTCACCTCGTCCAGAATGCTCTGGGCCTTGTCCTGGGACGTGACATCCTCGATACTACGGACGAGAACGTTGAGCTTACCGGGGAGGCCGACACCGAGCTTCTCGATGGTTGGAACCTGCTCCGAGGCACGGATGACACTGGTGACGGTCCAAGAGCGCTTGAGCAGGAGGGGAGTGAGGTACTGAGCGACATAGCCGTGGCCGCCGAGGATGAGGACGTGGTGAGAGGCCATTTTCTAGTGTCGAAAGGTTCCAAGGGTCTTTGAAGAGTCGATGGTATGGAAACATTCGAGTCTAGGGACAAATGCTTCTTTAAATCCGAGACATGATGGTTTATTTAAGCTTCAATGTCTACTGAGGATTGGTCAATTCAAGCACGCAAGTGGGTATGACGACATTGGCGAGGGGGCGGGGTTTGTATTTCTAATCTGGATGGGACATGACATGATGCGGTTGAGGCGGTGATGGAAAACGGGAGGTCGGGGGGTTTATAGTGTGGGTTTTTCATTTCGCTGGTTTATTTGGCAAAGATGAAGGGGCATAAGATGAGAGTTGAGTTGGGTGTAAGTGAGGATGGTGAGGATGCTCTTCACTTGCAAGGCGAGATTTCATGTGGGGTGAGGCAACTTCTCGGGGTGAATACTACTTAGAAGAAGCTAGAGGGTGTATAGCCCTTGCATGTATTCTGTATTTCAATAATTTCATAGTGTTTTGAACTATTATTTGAGTCTCTAATACTGCGTTTACTTATCTTATAGACTTGTAGGGTAAAGGTAGAGGCTAAAGAGTTGATGTGTTCATAACACAATCGAATACGCAAAATACTAGCATTTGGGGTTATGAACATGAAACCTTTGACCAGAAACAAGATTCTCAAATACCAACTTTTCACATGGATTTGGGGGTGATATCCATTTGTGAGATATCAACACCATGACGTTGCTCGGAGACAAGCGCTTAGGTAATCTTGCCGTCTCGGGAGTTGCGGGAGCTCATATGCATTTCATTGGCTGACGTATCTCATTGGTTGATGCCTTTTACCCCAGGAGCGAGTCGGGTGGTGTGCTAGATGCACTCCCATAGTATCTTATTGGTTGATGCACCTTGTCTCTTATTGGATATACGTGAAGGGTATGTCATTCTCTTTTTAGGCGGTGTGTATGTTCCAGATGGCTTCTGCTCTTACAGATCTTGTATGTACTTCGGTCAGCTGAGCAACAGCTATTTGTCTCTGACCCACACGACACTTAGCAAACTTCTCTAGCTGGTGGGAGTGTTACCCAGGAAGAAACAATTTCAACGGGTTAAAGCGTCAAAGGCTTCTTTGGTTTCAATTCAATGTCTACCCATACCATGAGCTCTTCAAACCCTTTTTACGCGAACCCAGAAACCTCTTATTGCGCAGCTTCTTCGCTCTTGGCCGACGAACGACGACGCAGTAGTCGCACTAACCTCACGCTTATGGGCTGTCAAAACCGTCTGACACTTCTCGAAGCCGTGCTGAAAGACACAAAGGATCAAATGAGACAGCTACGCTGGGAGAACCAATGTCTTGAACTAACCTTGCGTCAAATGGTGAGAAGCTTGTATTCGGAATCCCTCCGGCCTCCGTTGACACATAAAAGTATGCCCAAGAACAAATGGAATCTGAAAGCGCCGATAGCCTCTATGAGGGAAGGGGATTGCCTCACCCTCGGTCGATTGAAAGGTACCAACACGAACCGCAGGTGAACTACTGTCAACGAGAAGAGAACCCACGGTGATTTAAAGTTGGTCCTTTTTACTTGCTGAGGATGCGGTCGGACTGATCCTGGTCATGCAAGTGTTTTGATCAGACAGCCATATCATATTTCAAGGCCCTCAATACCTCTCCGGTGTAATCGCCGAGCTGCCGCTTGAGCCGGCCGGGCCCGGGCGGAGCCACCGACACGGAGGCAGGTGGGACCGGTATCAAAGCGCTTACAGCGCGGAATCCGCCAGCACACGGCCAAACGGCAGCAAGAGAGAGATGGGGTGGACAAGGCAGGGATTCTGGCCTGCGCTTGACTCTTTTTACAAAGCACCTATGGAAACATTAGGCTAGCAATACCAGACCTTACTTTTCCATCACACGGCATCCTCAGTGACGAATGCGCTATTGCAATCATCGATGGGAAGACAGTAGACCCTGGTTTCGTAGACTAGCGCCTCTAGACCACTGGTACTCGGGAAGTATAAGGACACCGCTGCTTAATAACATTAGACCCACCCTAACCAGCTGGCCCCCCTAATCGGCTACTTTTTTCTAATAATACTAAGGTTATATAATTATAATAATAATTAATTATATAATAATAAAAAGTTATATAAAGCTAATTTTTACTTTAATAAATATTAAGATAAAATATATATTTTAAATTTAATTATTTTAATTTAATAATTTTATTTATAATCTTATAAAGCTATATAATCTTTAATATTACCTTATAAGCCTTCTTAATTACTAAGACCTTTATAAACTTAATATTATTATTTATAATAACCTTTTATTTTTTTTTAAATTATAACTTTTAATTTTTATATTTTAAAATAATTAATTTCTTTATAATACTTTTTAAGATAATATTTTAATTTTTTATTTAATATTTTATTTTCTTAAAAAATAATTAAATAATTAAAAAGATATTATAAATTTATAAAATCTTATTAAATTAAGCTTTTACTTAGGTTATTAATTAAGAGGTTTTAAAAATATTTTTAAAAAGTATTTTAAATACTTTTAATAATATTTTTAATATCTTAGGGGTTTTTATAATTATTAAATTTATTAAGACTTTAATTATATTAATAAGTTATAATCCTAAGGCCTTAAAGCTTATTTATATATTATTTTTAATAATTATTTTTAATTAAGCCTTATAATAATTAATAAGAAAAGTTAGCTTATTAAGAAGAATTAAATCTATAATATTAATAAAAATAAAAAGAAATTAATAATATATTTATTTTAAAAAATTAAAAATAATAAAATTAAGAGATTAAAAAATATAAAAAAAATAAAAAAAAAAATAAAAAGAAAATATTATTATTATAATATTTAAAATTTTTTTTCTTAATTATATAATTATTATAATTATTAAAAATAAAAAATTAAATTTTTTTTAAATTTTTAAATATTATTTTTAAGATAAAAATTATATAAAGCTATTATAAAGTAATTTAATTATTTATTTAATTTTTTTTAATAATTATAAAATTTTAATTATTAAGGAAATTAAGGTTTTTAAAAAATTATTATTATTAAATTATTTTTTTTTAAAGATTATTAATAAAGTTAATATCTTTTTAATTACTAAGATATATTTAAAAATTAAAATTTAAAATTATATAAAAGATTAAAGGATAAGAGATATATAGTTTTTAAAGACTATAGGGTAAGTAATAGAGATAAGAGGTAAATAAGTAATAAAATTAATTTTTAAAAAAAGTTAATTAGCTAAATAAGGAATTATAAAAAAGAAAAGTAAAATAAAGATAAAATAAGATTAAAATATAAAAGACTAGCTTTTAATTAATACTTTTATTACTTATATTACTTAAAGATTTAAGGAGCTATTTTAAGAAAAAGACTTTTAACTTATATAAATTATAGCTCGGAATTTATTAGGCTAATTTAGATAAAAGTTATATTATTAAATAGCTTATTTTCTAAGCTTTAAAATAGTATATATTATACTAGTATTAGATAGCTAGAGACTAAGTAATAATATAAGATAAATAAAACCTTTTAAGGTTTTAAGCTAGGTTATTTAAAACCTAGATAAAAATACCCTTATATAAGGGCTTAGCTTTAATAAACTTATTAGCTTTAATAAATCTATTAAGTCTAAAGTTATATAACCCTTTCTTATTAAGAAATAAAGCTAAATTAGCCTTTTAAGGCTATATTATAACTCCTTGATTTCTTGCTTATCTAAGCCTATATAGCTTAGGTAAGCATATATATAAATAGTATATAAATTATATTATAAAATATAAAAATCCTAGGCTTATATCTTATAAGCTTATTTTTTTAAAATTTTATTTATAAAAAACCCTCTAGGTATAAGGTATTTATAAGATATCTTATAAATTATAAACTAAGTTATTTAAAAAGAGTTATTTTTTTTACTAAGTACCTAAGAATTAAGTTATTAAGATTAATTTCTTTTATTATCTTAATCTTATTAATATTATATTAGTTTTTTTATTTAATAACTTATATTATTAATATTATTAAAAATATAAAAAATACTTTAATTAGCTTAATAAAAGTATTATTAAAATAATTAAAATTAATTTTTTTATTTTTTAATATTTTTATTTTTTTATTTTAGCTTAAAAAATAATAAATCTAATACTTATTAATTTTATTTTAATAGCTATTATATTAAGTAACCTTATTAATAAAGTCTTAGAGCTAAGTATATATAACTAAGGCCCTTAGCTTATATTAAATAAAGACTTAGTTTTAAAGTTATTTTTCTTATTATAATATAAGCTTTTATTAGCTTTTATTAATTTCTTTTTATAATATATAATATTAAAATTAATCCTTAAAAATTAAATATAAAATCTTATAAGTATTAATAGCTTTAGTAATAAAGGAGTTATTTATATATATTTATAATATATCTTATTTAATTTATTTAATTTATTTAAATATAATAAATTTAATATAAAAATTAGCTTAATAATAACTTTAATATTATATAAGAAAATATAATCTTAATATATAATATAATAATAATTAAAAGTAAAAAAAAATAATTAATTAAAGGGGCTAATTAATTAAGGTAAGTTTAATATTAAGCTAAGGGAATTATTCCCTTAGTATTTATAATTAATAATTAACCTAACTTAATTAATATTAAATTTACCTTAATTAGCTAGCCCCCTTAATTAATTACTTTTTTTTATTTTTAATTATTATTATATTATATATTAAAACTATATTTTCTTATATAAAATTAAAGCTATTATTAAGCTAATTTCTATATTAAATTTATTATATTTAAATAAATTAAATAAAATATATAAGATATATTATAAATATATATAAATAGCTCTTTTATTATTAAAGTTATTAATATTTATAAGATTTTATATTTAATTTTTAAAAACTAATTTTAATATTATATATTATAAAAAGAAATTAATAAAAATTAATAAAAGCTTATATTATAATAAAAAAAATAACTTTAAGACTGTAAGATACCTTATAATTACCTTATACCTAGAGGGTCTCTTATAAATAAAATTCTAGAAAAATAAGCTTATAAGATATAAGCCTAGGATTTTAATACCCTATAGTATAGCCTATGCGCTATCTATATATACACTTACCTAAGCTATATAGGCTTAGATAAGCGAGAAATCAAGGAG